>CM077155.1:142422249-142789958 GCA_039583875.1 Platanthera guangdongensis
AGAACTCTGACGTAGACTTCCTATCTTCCTTATCATCTGCATAGCTAGCATCAGAGTATGCCTCAACCTTCAAATGCCCCCTTTTCTGAAACAGAAGTCCTTCCCCTAGAGCCCCTTTTACAAACTCTAGAATCTTCATTGCCGACTGAAGATGACACTCCTTATGAGCTTGCATAAACTGACTCACTCTTCTCACTACATAATAAATATTCGGTCTTGTGACTGTCAGATAAATGAGTTTTCCCACAAGCCGTCTATACCTGGTGACATCTTCAAGAAGAGGTGAGTCCTAAACACTTATCATCTCTAACAGACATCGGAGATCGAACAGGTTTAGCCCCAAGGTGACATGTCTCTTTTAAGAGGTCCAAAGCATACTTCCGCTGTGAAAGAACAATAGACCCTAGTTTCTTGGATATTTCAATCCCCAAGAAATATTTCAGAGATCTCATATCTTTAGTAACAAAATGCTGAAGAAGATGATTCTTTGTCATATTCACACTTTCTCTATCATCCCCTGTAAGAAAAATATCATCCACATAAACTGCAAGGATAACAAGACCAGACGATATTTTGCGAATAAATAAAGTGTGATCTGCAGTACTTCGAACAAACCCAACACTCAATAAGTAAATCAAAATCGTGTGTGTAGCACAAGGTATTCATGTACTCCACAAATCCCACCGCCATCATCTCAAGTACCCGCTTTTTTGAAGAAAGACACGTTATATCAGCTTTGGAAGCTTCCGACTCTACCCTCAAGTCAGAGCTCTCCTCCTGAGCAGTCTTCAATGTCTGCACAATCTTCTCTGCAAAGGACTTTTGCATCTGTAACGATGCTCGGGCTTCCTCCATCTTCGAATTCAACTCCTATCCTATCCACCTAAATCGAGACACCTCTCTATCTATCTCCTCTCTAGAGGCGGAAAGTAAAGCCTCCGATGCCCGAAGCTTTTCCTGAAAAGCCAAATATCCGTCCTTCAAGCTTACATAATGATCGTTCTACATGAATGCTATAAACGCTTGAAATTCAATCTGCAAACAACAAACAAAGGGTTAAAATAGTGCAAAGTAATCAGTCTAAATGAAGAAAGATGAACGGTTCACTTACCACATCATTCATTGCCTTCAAATAAGAAGACACTCGGGGTGCAGTAGCCTCTGTGCAGGGGCCTCGGGGAGTAGACGTCTCTATCACCTCGAGATTTGAATTAAGTGGAATAGACTCGTCACACGGGGTCTCCTCGATTAGGTCCTCTCTTTGACTTGGCGAAGTTTGCAACTCCGCGGCAGCATCACAACTACTCCTCAAAACAAGCTTCCTCTTGCGAACTAATGGCACGACCGTGACACGCTCAGCATCAACCGAAAGTCCACACTAGGACATGCACTTCTCTTCAACGAACAAAGAAATACTTAACAAACGGTTCTCCAACTCTCGAAAATTTGAGAATCACAGTATCGGCGTGAAGTCCCGCTCTCGCCCTCTCTGACGTCGGCAATGATCGGGCAAGGAATTCTAGAGCTCAGGCAAGCCCCAGGAATTTTTGGCATATCCAAACAAGGTGTTCTCATGACAACGATCTATCCGGATCTCAAAGTCAAGCCAACTTTTGTTGCTGCGAATCTCGACATGGTCTCCGCTGTCAACATGGACATCACACCAATCCATGAATAACTCCAAAGAGAGTTTTGAGCCATGCACCGTAAAGAAAGCCACTAGCCCCATAATGTGAGTCATTCTTAGCAGAGTGAACTAGGATATCAGGACTCTACAGAACTTCAGAATGTCCATCACCTCCTTGCACGGTGGAAAGTGGAATCCATACTTCAAAGTCGTCTCGCAAATTGTCAACCAACCCCTAAGTGGGTTTTGAACTCTCTCTTCAGGACGAGGTATCTTCACATCAAGATTAGCAGTTAACTCGTACCTCTTCCTCCAAACTGCAACTTTCACAATAGTGAGCATAGTGTGAAGCTGCATAGGTCTCGTAAGATGCTTCAAAGCCTGAAAATAAAAAGCAAAGGTTAGGCAAAATCAATCAAGTAGCGGGTGCTCAATAGAGTACCTGATAACTACAATCCTGACACGAGAAGTTAAAATCCGCACAAATTATGTGTAAGCATGCGTACATATGCACACACACAATCCACACGCAAGTCGTGCATAACCGACGACCCACCTACCCAAAATGGGGTGGGGGGCACCCACGCTAGCAAAGAAGAGCGAAGTATGCACCCAGCAGCGTGCACGCACGTGCGACAATGCGCGCACACAAAGGTGTACATGCTCGTGCACCAAGGTGCAAGCGCCAAGGTGTGCACGCCTCTACGTGCACCAAGGTGCGTGCTTGCACGCACCTTAATTGCGCACCCACGCTCACCTTAGGTGCATGCCCGCGTGTACCTAGGGGCGCGCCCGCCCCCTGGGGAGCCCGCGCTGGGGGGGCACCTTGGACGGTGAGCTCGTCCTCGTGGTGCGGGGATCCACTCATTGGCCTCGCCTTCCCGCCTCCCTCGTCCGTGCACATCCCCCGTTTTTCACCTTTTAATAGCTCACATTGGCCCGTGAATCGCCGTCATCTGCCTTCTCAGGCACTTCCCCTATTGCCATCACCATTGTCTCTATCGGAAGAAACCCTCGCAGAAAAGGAGAAATTCTCACTCTTCTCAAACGGTTTCTAACACCAAGGATCTCAGGGGGAAATTGATGGGGGCCAAGACCATTTATAGCAAACCTAGGGGTGCGGATATCCCACTCCCCCATGATCTCATCATCCTAAATGGAGATCATGGGGGAACCTCCGCCCGCACGATCGGCATGCGCAATCGCGCGGGATCTGCGTGCGGGGTCCCGTTCTCCGAACTGCCCGGGGCCGACCCCTCCCTCTCAGCCGAACGACCAACAAGGTCACGCCTCCCGGCGCGGCGATCCCGCCGACCACCAGGACGGCGGGAGCCACCCCTCCCGCGGCCTCTGCGGGAGGTACCGGGAGAGTTTGTCAGGCCCCGCCCTCCTCCGGGTACGCTTGGTCGCCAGAGATCAGCAATGCCAGAGATCAGAGTTGTGTCGCCATTTGCTACAGTGATGAACTTGGGATAAACAGTCTGTATGTACTGAAGTGATTTCTGGGACATAATGTCGCTAGAATCACACCCTCCCTCTTCCACGCCTGCCCTAAACGATGGAAGGTTTGTGATCCATTCTTGCCTCAAGAATGAAATTGTCCACAAAAGATGCAGCAGCTATTCCAAGAATGAAATCGGCAATCCTAGCTTACCATAGCTGGTGGAAGGTCGCCAATTCGAGAAAGAAATCATTTATGGAATGAACCTCTTTATCCTTGAATCGTGTCGGTCTGATACGAACTTGATTCAAATTGCAGGAAAATAGAGGAAAAAAGATAATAGCGGCGCACCACCGGTAAGAAATTTAGAGGAGAAGAGGATTTAATGATGCACCATCTGTGGGTGTTGCTTGAAGCATCCGGATGGGGATCTAAGTTGAATCTCCTACCCATTGCCCCTAGGTGGGTATAAATAGGCAACCCAAGGAGTTTCTACGGGTATCGGATCTACACGTGTCGGAACTGACCCGTTATGCCTCTGAACCTATTATTCATCCAAATATACACTAACAATCTCCTCCTATATTTGTGACAAATAACGTGTACGTTTCGGAGTGCAGAAAGTGGAGAGTATTACAAACAGGTTTTCGACTTTACACATTCCATAAGAGTTGACACAATTTAACATAAAATATAAACATAAGTTTTAAACAATAACATAAAACATCCCAAAAAATATAAATGTGCTACTCCATAATAAATAAGTCTGGAAAAAAAAAAGACAATGGATAAACGTTTAACAATTCTACTTAGAGAGTAGATCATCATCATCCAAGTCAAAATCCACTTTCTCTCCTCCATCTTCACCAGTGTCTGCTAAGAATTTCATGAGTCAGACTCTATGAATTCATAAACATACGCAGTGACGTATCAAAGAAAACTATCTCTACCTAAATAAGCTTAGCACTTGTAGCAGTAGTGAAGTAACACTGTCAGCATCTTTATCCAATATAGCTAGGACCAGTCAAGTTTTAATTTTAATAAATCAAATGTTATTATCTTACTCATAAGTGACCACTATGTACCTCATCATATGACTTGGCACACCGTCATTTGCAACATTATCAAAAGTGGAATAATGGACTATGATTACTAATGTTAGATTAACTCATACGACTTTCTATTCATAGTTGAATAATTCTCAAATAAGCTTACAACAAGAAAGATGTTAAGTCATCAGGTGTGGAATGACTAGCATCTAACCATCTTGGGCTTTCATCAAGAAATTATTTGGGGTTTTCAGTCTGTTATTAGACGCTTGAATGTTGCAACTATAGGTTCTTGCTATTAAAACATAAACATGAGATGAAGTTTCATATTTTTATGAACTTTAATCTCATCTCCCCCGATGTTTTAATTGTGAGAACTCTATTTAAGCCCTTTGTCAAGGCGTCTGCAACATTATCTTTTGACCTTACTTCAACGAGGTTCACAATCCCTTGACTCGTAAGGGAGGTTAACCATGCTTGTTTCATCCGTAGTTGCCTTCTTTTACTATTGAACAAAGTGTTCGTAGCAATCATTTTAGTAGCCTGATTGTCGCAATAAACTACAACAGAACTCAACTTCAGGCTCAACAGTGGAATGTCCATCACCAAATCTCTTATCCATCATGTTTCTTCTCCCGCTGAAGCTAGAGCATAGAGTTTGGATTCCATAAAAGACAGTGCAATACATGATTGTCTCTTGGACTTCCAGGCTATAACTGCTCCTCCTAGTGTGAATATAAATCCACTAGTGAACTTACTGTCGTTTAATTATGAGCACCATGATGCATCAGAATATCCTTCCAAAACTAGAGGATGACCATGGTAACATAAGACATACTTTTGGGTGTGCTTTAGGTATCACATCAGCCTATCGAGGGCATCCCAATTGTCATGGCTAGGATTACTAGTGAATCTGCTTAACATGCTGACAGTAAAGTTTATGTCAGGTCTTGTGCAGACCATAATATGCATGAGACTACCTGTTGGGTACATTGGTCAAATGTACCTGATTTGAAGAAGCCTCACCCAACTCAATGATATACATCATAATGTATTTGATGTATGTTGAGTTTACTTGTGCAGGTTAAGTAATCACTGGACTGAAGCAAAAAGTTTCTAAGTCCATGTGTCGACACCCAGAGGGAAAGTGTCGACACTTAAGAAGACTTGTGTCGACACCCAGACAAACAGTGTCGACACTTGGAGTACTTGTGTCGACACCTGGGATGCAGAGTCGACACCAGACAGAAAGTGTCGACACTTGGAGCTGTGTCGACACTCAGTGAAGAAAAGTGCAGACAGAAAGTGTCGACACAAGGAGCTGTGTCGACACCCAGTGAAGCTGTGTCTACACCAGAAAGTGTCGACACTTGAAGTTGTGTCGACACTCAGCAAAAGTCTGCAGAGACTAAGTTAAAGTGTCGACACTCAGAACAATGTGTCGACACTCAACAGAAGAGTCAGCACTTGAAGTATGTGTCGACACCCAGCACAATGTGTGTACACACAACCAGAAGAGTCAACACATGAAGTATGTGTCGACACCCAGCACAATGTGTCGACACACAACCAGAAGAGTCAACACATGAAGTATGTGTCGACACCCAGCACAATGTGTCGACACACAACCAGAAGAGTCAACACATGAAGTAAGTGTCGACACCCAGCACAATGTGTCGACACACAACCAGAAGAGTCAACACATGAAGTAAGTGTCGACACCCAGCACAATGTGTCGACACTCAGCTGAAGACTCTACACTTGAAGAAAGTGTCGACACAAGGAGCTGTGTCGACACTTAGCAAAGATCAAAAAGATCAACAAAATTATTCTAAGTACAAGTGTCGACACTAAGGGAATGTGTCGACACTCAGCTGAAGTCTCAACAAGAAGAAGGTGTGTCGACACAAGGAGCTGTGTCGACACTCAGCAAGTATCGACATTAAAGACTATGTGTCGACACCAAGAAGTAGTGTCGACACTTGACAGATTCAACACAAGAAGTTGTGTCGACACAAAGGTGATGTGTCGACACTTAGAAGAATTCAGCAAAAGCTAGAAGAACAAGTACTTGTGTCGACACTCAATTTCAGTGTCGACACATGCTGAAGAAGAATCTGTGTCGAGACATACAAGGAGTTGTGTTGACACCTTGTAGACTTGTGTCGACACTTACATAGCATGTGTCGACACTTGGTCTATAAGTGTCGACACTTAAAGACAGAAAGTCTCGACACTTTCAGACAGTTAGAGATTTTCAAGAAATGACTGGATGACTTGACAGCTGGCGTTCCAGCCGGTCTACAGCACCTGTCAGAGATGTCAGAAGACAGTTATGGACCGGACCAGCCGGTTAACATGAAGAAGGCCTATAAATAGGCTCATACAGTTTACAGAAACTGTTGTTGAGGTTGATCACATTGTTGAAGAACAAGTTATTAAAGTGGTACATAGAGTATCAACACAAGAAGATCTTGCAGTCCAAGTGCAGATCTAAGAAGTTGGAGAGAGAGGGCTCCATCAAAGAAATCAGCTGTTGGAACTAGGCTGAGAAGAAGGATTCAGATTCATTCTGGATCTTAAGTGGCAGAGGTCAGGGAACAACTGCAGGAGGATTCATTCTTATTCAGTTCTACTCAAGAAGCTTTGAAGAAAGCTAAGTCAGATTGAATCCAGCTGAGTTCTTCCAAGAACTCATCAAGAAACTCTCAACTCCCCTCTTTTATTTCTGAGTTGTTGAGTTAATATTTGTAATACATTTTTAACTTGTAGGATCCTTTGGATCTGAGTGAATTGTAAGCCTCTAATTATAAAGGCTGAGGGTAGGGCTTGAGAGCCTGAGTGTAGGAGATTGAGATCTCTGAGTATAGGCCTTGTTGGCTGAGTGTAGGCCTTGGTTGGCTGAGTGTAGGCCTTGGTTGGCTGAGTGTAGGCCTTGATTGGCTGAGTGTAGGCTTTGGGATAAAGCTGAGTTGTAAGGCTTTGGGCCTGAGGTGTAGGAACCAATTTGGATTCTGAGACAGTGGAGGAGTTTGGCCGAATCTAGTACACTGCTAGATAGGCGAAGGGGGAAAGTGGATGTACCCATATCTTGGGGAACCACTATAAACCACTGTGTATGTTGTGCTGTGCTGTGATTGTTGTTGTGCATGTTGTGTGTTTGCTGTGATAAAATAGTTAGTATTCTGTGATATAACTGATTGCTGCCATTTAAGTTTAAAAAGGATTAGGTCACCTATTCACCCCCCCCCCCTCTAGGTGTTTAGGTACCATATCTTTCAAGTGGTATCAGAGCCAGGTTCCTCAAAAAGGACTAACAGTGTTAGGAGATCCTGTTTGGCAGATTCAGTGTAAGGCAAAACACAGTTTCAAGAAATTCAAGAAAATCAAGAAATATGGGTTCCTCTGAGAATCACAAGGAATTGGGTTCCATGAAATTACCCATATGCAGGAAAGAGATCTTTGGGATCTGGAAGGAAAGGGTAAGGCTGTTTATGGAGGCCTCAGACCCTAGAATCTACATCACAGTAAAGGAAGGGCCTTATGTGCCCATGAAGATTTCAGTTTTGGATGCAAATCAGAGAACTCCAAAGGATTTCTCTGAGATGACTAAGGATGAGATTGTCCTAGCCACAATGGACAAGAGGGCACAAAACATAATAGTGAGTGCCATTGATGATGCAACTTTTCAGAATCTTATACACTGCAAGACAGCCAAAGAGATGTGGGACACTCTTATAGTGTATATGGAAGGATCTGAAGAAGTTAGACAAGATAGAAAATCCTTGCTAAATCAGGAGTATGAGAGTTTTAGACAAGTTAAGGGTGATAGCATAACTGAGTGTTATAAGAATTTCTACAGAATAGTTAATGAACTCATGTCTTATGGAAGAGAGTTCAGTAACTATGAACTAAATGATAAGTTCTTAAGGTCCCTAACCAAAGATTGGGACACAAAGATCTGTGCCATTAGAGAAATGGCTAAGTTGGGTGAAATTCCTCCTCCTACACTGTTTGACAAGTTATTATCTTATGAAATGCAGTTGACAGTGAGGAAAGAGGAGGAGAAATCAACAAGGACTGAGCACAAGGAAAGAACTGTTGCTTTCAAGACAGAAGTTCTCATAAAGTGCATGAATAAGTCATCAACTCCACCTCTAGAGGTAGTTGATTCAGAGTCTGATGAGTCAGTCAGCACAAAGACTGAGAGCAGTGAAAGTGATGAAGACTTTGCTGCCTTCACTAGACACTTTCAGAAATTCTTGAAGAAGAAACAGTGGAGGTCAAGACCTTCTACTTCAAAGGGAAAGGAAGTCTTTTATCAAGAGAAAAAGCCTTCAAAGAAAGACAGGAAGAGGACAAAGTCAAGCAAGGCAACTGGATCTAAGATAGTGTGATATTGTTGCAATAGACAGGGCCATGTTATTGCAGATTGTCCAGAGAAGAGAAAGGAATCTGGTGACAGGAAAAAGACTCTCTTCAAAGGCAAGAAAGAGAAGTCTTTTGTAGCCAAGAAAGAGAAGACTCTATCAGATATCTCTTCTTCAGAAACTGAGTCTGAGGCTGAAGCCTACATAGGATTGTTTGCTGAAGAAGAAGAGGAAGAATTCATGCAGTTAATTGAGTTTATTTATGAACAAGAAGACAGTCAATGCCAAGGGCTAATGGCTTTGACTGAGAGGGACAAAATCCTGGAGCAGCCAGTGTTAAAATTCAACAAACCGCAGACGCCTCCTTGGATACCCTGTTGAACACTCAACAAACCGAAGGAGAATACGCCCACTTATATATTAAAAGTTTTCCCGGATCGTGGAGTTAGCAGGGGTTATCTCAACAAAGCAGTAACAACCAGCAACACATGCAGCACAAGCTTCTTTATTGATCAAGAGCAAACTTCTTTACAAGGCGAGACATACATGGCGAGACATGCTTCACCAAAACCCAACACCGGGAGAGCAGAGACAGTTACAAAGACAAGAACAAAAAACAAGCCGCGCGGACTCAATCAACAGGCCGCCGACCTACTGCTGTGGAGTCCGCCCAGTCCGCCAGGTCGCCAGACCGCAACCCAAGCCGCGCGGACTCACCCTTATTCCAATGCTTAGCTCTTCACCGCCGGTCTGCACGCCGCCAGACTGCACAAGCTGCATCACCAAATGGAACAGTCCGCCTGAAGCAGGCGACTTCCTGAACCCCGAACCAAGTCGCCAAAGAGAAGACCGCCTGGTCGCTATCCGCGACCTGCTGTTTACCGCATGTTGCTTAACCGTAGAGTCCGCACTGTTCCTGACCGCAATCAGAGCCAAGTCCTGGCTTTCCAGCGCTATCCGCACAACCTGCACAGCACAATCGGGTCAACTCTCAATCCGCGCGGACACAAAGTCCAGGCCGCAGTAACTTACGCGAGCTCAATTACTGTTCACTTACTTCGGTCCAGGTGTCTTCTTTTTTCTGTCAATCTTCCTGATGTGACATGGGTCCTATTTATAGGCACGACGATGAGTATGGTCACCGCCCTTCCCGATAGGATAACCGCCACAACCCGCAGCAAGAACATAGTGTGTCCGCCAACCCGCGGACACACATTCCAGTCCGCCGCTCCTGTGCAGATAGCCAGTCCGCCCCAGCTTCTCCAAGGCCGGACTCCAATATCCAGTCCGCCTTGCCGCCAGAGACCAAGCCAGGACAACAGCCGGACTCCACAACAGCCGTGTCCGCCATTCTGCGGACAAGGCATCAGCCCGCAAAACCCGAGCCCGCAGCCTCCCCATCAAGGCGCTGCCGGACTCAGCGGACACCCGGCTTTCGTCCGCATATCCCAAGTCCATTGCCTAATCACCAAGGCATTGCCGGACTCAGCGGACACGCCGATCCAGTCCGCGTACACAGCGAACTCCAGTCCGCTTCCCTGAGTCCATAACCTCATCACAAGGCTCAACCGGACTCAGCGGACTCCGGCTCCAGTCTGCACGCTCTTGCACAAGCAATTCTCCAGTCCGCATTT
This sequence comes from Platanthera guangdongensis, assembly GCA_039583875.1. Lineage (NCBI taxonomy): Eukaryota > Viridiplantae > Streptophyta > Magnoliopsida > Asparagales > Orchidaceae > Platanthera > Platanthera guangdongensis. The sequence continues at coordinate 142,432,371 of CM077155.1, forward strand.
CCCCAAGCTAGCAAACAAGGCAACAGCACTTCTACTAAGCTTGGCGGACTGAGAAATCAGCCCGCGCTCCACTGCGCGATCTCCCCGGACTGAGCCTCCTGGACTTGGTTCAATTTCCACCAAGTCCAGCCCACTGGCCGCAAGGGCCAGTCCGCACTTACAGGCGGACACTGGATCTAGCCCGCCATACCGGGCGACCTCCAGTTCCTGTCCGTGCTGACCGGCGGTCTCTGCGGCTTCCACTTGCCGCTTCACTAGAGCAAGACCAAGGCATCTGCCAAACCGGTCTGCCGAGCTCCAGTTCTTCAGTCCGCTTCAAGCCGGACTCCGCGGATAACATTCCTATCCGCCCGGTTACTTCCTGGGAGTAAACCGCCTGCTGAGCATACACTGGCCTGTCAGACCGCCGCTGCTGTCCGTGTAGTCCGCGCGAACAGACCGCCCAGGCCGCCACAGAGCAAACCGCCTGCAACATCCCTGCCGACCTAGCAGTCCGCCAACCCAGTCCGCGTAGTCCGCGCGGATAGGTTTCCCAAGCCTTCCATTCACCCACTTTCACTTCACAGAATTCAACACTCCCCCTTGAAGTGAGAAGTGGTGAATAACTCCAGTAGCTCCCGTAACCTTGCACCTGGTCCTTCCGATAGCATTTACGAAGAGATGTCCAAGACATAGTCCTCGCCCCGCATATCATGGACCATGAGGGAGCCCTCCAGCATCTCCCAAAAGGATCCATGCTTCCCTCTGCCTTCTTTAGCTTCAACCTCCACTCATGCATCATAGGAGTATCACCAACTTCCTTGGACCCAGAAGCCCAAGCCTCGTTGCCTCTGAGAGAAGTCACCTCTTCAGACTTGGTGTCAACCACCTCCTTGATTCTAGTGGGGTCATCACAGCCAGAAGTCCCTTGCTCGACCTGAGGGCTAACAAGGAAACACGGGACCAAGTCTGCCATGTTCCCTTCACTATATCGAGCTGGTGGCTTACTGATCCTCTTCGATCTCCGAAGAACCTGATCATGGCTAACCACCTCCGCTGCTTTTGAACCAGCTCCGTTCCCGGGCAAACCCGGAACAATGCTCCCTTTGCTCCCTGAACAAGACGCCTCCTTACTGGAACCAAAAGCATTTGGAGCAACGCTCCCCCTGCTACCTGAACCAGAAGACTCCCCTCTTGAACAAGAACTGCCTGGAACATCGCTCCCCTTGCTTCCTGAACCGGAAGCCTCCGCCTTCAAGCCAGAAGGTCCTGGAGCATCGCTCCCCCTTCTTCCCGACTCTGACGCCTTTGCCCCGGAGCTAGAACAACCTGGAGCACCTGGTGACTCAGGCAACTCCACTTCCTTAGCAGCAGCCTCCTTCAGCCCACCATCTGACCTGCTTATCTCTAGCTCCACATAAGAGCTACCCCAATACGGCGTCAACTCATCAAAAACAATGTCTCTCGACACTATGAGTTTCTTCGTCGCAGGATCCATACACCTCCATCTTCTTTTCTGCTCATCATACCCAACAAAGACTAGCTTTGTTTTGAGAGCACCCGGAGAGTGTATATAGCAGGTAGATCCAAACACCCGAAGGTGCTTCACTGAGGGCTTCACTCCGAACATCAGCTCATAAGGAGTCTTCACTATGATCGGACTAAGAGGCAACCGGTTGATGACATGAGCAGCACAGGCAATTCCTTCCGCCCAAAGAGCCTTCGGAACTCCTTTACTCCGAAGCCAACACTTGCAGGTCTCCGTTAACCAACAGATCATCCGAGCTGCAATCCTACCCTGTTGTGAAGTATGTCCACAAGAAAGCTCCATCCGGATCCCTTGCTTCCTGCAAAAGCGTGAGAACTCGGTTGAGGCAAACTCACCACCGAAACTTGTCCTCAACACCTTGATCCTCCGGCCAAGCTGGCCTTCGACAAGCTTCTTGAACTCCACAAACAAGCGTACCATGTTGGACTTCTTCTTCATAAAGTATACCCAAGTATACCCAGAATAGTCATCAACCAATATCAGCATGAACCTGCTGCCTCCAAGACTGGCCGTGACGGTCGGTCCCACCAGAGCACAATGGACAACCGCCAATGGTGCATTACTCCTGGATTGTGCTTTGTCAACCATGAAGCGATAGGCTCCACTCTCCTGACATCCCGCACACCCCCGACCATCGCCATAGGATGACAATCTAGGCAAGCCTCTTACGAGTCTTCTTTCCGCCATTGCTTTCAGCTTGTCCATCCCTACATGCCCCAGTCTTTCATGCCAGATAGCTGCACTATCACTGGCATCCAGCCGATCAGATCCAGAACTAGTTGAAGTCCCAACTACGTTCTTCTCCTTCCTCCCTACCTGAGCAACGTTCGCCGAGAGCAAGGTAACCTTGCACTCCTTCCGAAGATGACCTTGCTTCTTGCATTTATAGCACCTTGGTCCTTCCTTCCTCTTCCTATCACGCCTAGGAGAAACACTCCTTTCTTCCTGATATGAAGTAGAGGGACCAACTTCCGCAGCAATCTTCACCTCCTTCCTGAACAACCCATCAAGGGAAGTCCAGACCTCCGCAGCTGACCGACATCCACTGATGTGGTCCAAGAGCTCCGATGAGATCACCTGCCTGAGAATAGACTCCGCTTTCGCATTTGCCTCCTTCCAAGCTCTCATCGCCTCAGCATTGCCAGCAGTATCCTCTTGTCTTCCTGCTCCGCATACAACCTCCCAAAGGTCCTCGCCAAGAAGAAAGCTCTTCATACAGGACTTCCACCGTTCACAGTTCGCCTCTGTAAGAAGATCAATACCAAGACAACTTGCATCCTCCACTGTCATGGTTCTACCACTGGTTTCCTCTACAGACGAGCAACTACTTCCATTGAGCACTGCTTGACCACTCCAACAACCTGCCTCTGATACCATGTTAAAATTCAACAAACCGCAGACGCCTCCTTGGATACCCTGTTGAACACTCAACAAACCGAAGGAGAATACGCCCACTTATATGTTGAAAGTTTTCCCGGATCGTGGAGTTAGCAGGGGTTATCTCAACAAAGCAGTAACAACCAGCAACACATGCAACACAAGCTTCTTTATTGATCAAGAGCAAACTTCTTTACAAGGCGAGACATACATGGCGAGACATGCTTCACCAAAACCCAACACCGGGAGAGCAGAGACAGTTACAAAGACAAGAACAAAAAACAAGCCGCGCGGACTCAATCAACAGGCCGCCGACCTACTGCTGTGGAGTCCGCCTAGTCCGCCAGGTCGTCAGACCGCAACCCAAGCCGCGCGGACTCACCCTTATTCCAATGCTTAGCTCTTCACCGCCGGTCTGCACGCCGCCAGACCTCACAAGCTGCATCACCAAATGGAACAGTCCGCCTGAAGCAGGCGACTTCCTGAACCCCGAACCAAGTCGCCAAAGAGAAGACCGCCTGGTCGCTATCCGCGACCTGCTGTTTACCGCCTGTTGCTTAACCGCAGAGTCCGCACTGTTCCTGACCGCAATCAGAGCCAAGTCCTGGCTTTCCAGCGCTATCCGCACAACCTGCACAGCACAACCGGGTCAACTCTCAATCCGCGCGGACACAAAGTCCAGGCCGCAGCAACTTACGCGAGCTCAATTACTGTTCACTTACTTCGGTCCAGGTGTCTTCTTTTTTCTGTCAATCTTCCTGATGTGACATGGGTCCTATTTATAGGCACGACGATGAGTATGGTCACCGCCCTTCCCGATAGGATAACCGCCACAACCCGCAGCAAGAACATAGTGTGTCCGCCAACCCGCGGACACACATTCTAGTCCGCCGCTCCTGTGCAGATAGCCAGTCCGCCCCAGCTTCTCCAAGGCCGGACTCCAATATCCAGTCCGCCTTGCCGCCAGAGACCAAGCCAGGACAACAGCCGGACTCCACAACAGCCGTGTCCGCCATTCTGCGGACAAGGCATCAGCCCGCAAAACCCGAGCCCGCAGCCTCCCCATCAAGGCGCTGCCGGACTCAGCGGACACCCGGCTTTCGTCCGCATATCCCAAGTCCATTGCTTAATCACCAAGGCATTGCCGGACTCAGCGGACACGCCGATCCAGTCCGCATACACAGCGAACTCCAGTTCGCTTCCCTGAGTCCATAACCTCATCACAAGGCTCAACCGGACTCAGCGGACTCCAGCTCCAGTCCGCACGCTCCTGCACAAGCAATTCTCCAGTCCGCATTTCCCCAAGCTAGCAAACAAGGCAACAGCACTTCTACTAAGCTTGGCGGACTGAGAAATCATCCCGCGCTCCACTGCGCGATCTCCCCGGACTGAGCCTCCTGGACTTGGTTCAATTTCCACCAAGTCCAGCCCACTGGCCGCAAGGGCCAGTCCGCACTTACAGGCGGACACTGGATCTAGCCCGCCATACCGGGCGACCTCCAGTTCCTGTCCGCGCTGACCGGCGGTCTCCGCGGCTTCCACTTGCCGCTTCACTAGAGCAAGACCAAGGCATCTGCCAAACCGGTCTGCCGAGCTCCAGTTCTTCAGTCCGCTTCAAGCCGGACTCCGCGGATAACATTCCTATCCGCCCGGTTACTTCCTGGGAGTAAACCGCCTGCTGAGCATACACTGGCCTGTCAGACCGCCGCTGCTGTCCGCGTAGTCCGCGCGAACAGACCGCCCAGGCCGCCACAGAGCAAACCGCCTGCAACATCCCTGCCGACCTAGCAGTCCGCCAACCCAGTCCGCGTAGTCCGCGCGGATAGGTTTCCCAAGCCTTCCATTCACCCACTTTCACTTCACAGAATTCAACACTCCCCCTTGAAGTGAGAAGTGGTGAATAACTCCAGCAGCTCCCGTAACCTTGCACCTGGTCCTTCCGATAGCATTTACGAAGAGATGTCCAAGACATAGTCCTCGCCCCGCATATCATGGACCATGAGGGAGCCCTCCAGCATCTCCCAAAAGGAGCCATGCTTCCCTCTGCCTTCTTTAGCTTCAACCTCCACTCATGTATCATAGGAGTATCACCAACTTCCTTGGACCCAGAAGCCCAAGCCTCGTTGCCTCTGAGAGAAGTCACCTCTTCAGACTTGGTGTCAACCACCTCCTTGATTCTAGTGGGGTCATCACAGCCAGAAGTCCCTTGCTCGACCTGAGGGCTAACAAGGAAACACGGGACCAAGTCTGCCGTGTTCCCTTCACTATATCGAGCTGGTGGCTTACTGATCCTCTTCGATCTCCGAAGAACCTGATCATGGCAGAAGGAGAATGTCCCATCTTGAAAAGATCCTTAGATCCATTTTCCTCATGTGGTTTATCTTGCTTCCTGCAGCAGTACTCATTACCTCTGGTATCACACCAGCTAGGTATAGACTAATGATTCTGCCCAGATTGGGCTTCTTCAAGCTCTCCTTAATCTTCTCATAAACCACTATAGACCAGTCTGTTTTCAGGGTGAAGATTATCCTTGTCATGATTCCAAACATATAGGCAGACACTCTGTCATGCCCTCCAGGCTTGCTGAGTAAGACCTTACCAACAATCTCAGACATGAACTTTCCTTGATTATTCATGCCTTTTCTGTTGAAAACAGAACCCAGCTTCATCTTTGGATCAAGTCCATACCAGGTTAGAGCTTCCCTGGTCTTGGATGCAGTAATTTCTTCTTCATCTTGAGTTTTTGGTAGCTGGAGCACCTTCCTCAGATTTTTAGGTGAAACCTTGACCTTAGTTCCATGAACTCTGGATTTGATTCTGTATCCAGATTCATCTACTGCTGCTCTATTAAGGAATTCAAGCACCTCCTTCTTCCAAATCTTAGTAGGTTCAGAAACTAAGTATTCTAACCCTGAATCGGCGACTAGGGTTACTACTGCCTTGATTTCTGGATCAGCATCGTCGAAGGCGCAGCACACAAGCTCATATCCTTCGTTAACGTTCTCCTCAAGCTTAGGTGCCATTAGGGTTTGTAGAATTTGTCTTTAGAAAAGAGAGGTGTCGACACAGTAGTTTTGGTCTCGAAACTTTGAAAGCGTGCCGACAAACAAAGACCGAACCCTATTTATACCTTTCTAATTTTGAAGATGAACAGGCGGGACAGCTAACTTAAAATGTGTCGACACTGGCAATAAGTGTCGACACTGACTTATAATGTCTCGACACACATGTGTCGACACAAGTTTAGTCAACTGATTTTATGTGTCGACACTTGATTATGTGTCGACACAACATAACTCGACACATTGTCGAGACTTTACTTAGAAAATTCCGAGTAAAACATAAGTGTCGACACCACTTTGGATGTGTCGACACATACTGGACATGTGTTGACACTAACATTCTGAAGTGTCGACACCAACATCCTAGATGTGTCGACACCTTTTTCCTGAAGTGTCGACACCACTATTCTGTGTCGACATAGACTTGTCTATGTGTCAACACCTTTTTACTTAGCCAATTTTAATTCTGTAAACTTATTCTAAGTTTATCATTCCTAGTTCAATTTTGAATCTATTGAACTTAGCTTCTTCTAGGGGCTTAGTAAACATATCAGCTATTTGATTATCAGTTTTAACATATTCAAGTAAAATATCTTCTCTTTCTACATGCTCCCTAAGAAAATGATATTTAATTTCAATATGTTTTGTTCTACTATGTGATACAGGGTTATTAGCTATTGAAATAGCACTTGTAGAATCACAGAAAAGTGGAGTTCTACTTACCTGAAATTCATAGTCCTCTAGCTGATGTTGTATCCACAGAAGTTGAGCACATCAACTTCCTACAGCCACATACTCTGACTCTGCAGTGGAGATAGCCACACTGGTTTGCTTCTTGCTACTCCATGAAATTAGTCTCCCACCTAGGAATTGACAGGTTCCAGTAGTGCTCTTTATATCCTCTTTGCATCCTGCAAAGTCTGCATCTGAATAACCTGTTAGATCAAAATCTCCATTCCTAGGGTACCAGAGGCCTAGATAGGGAGTGCCCTTTAGATATCTCAATATTCTTTTGACTGCTGTCAAATGAGACTCTTTAGGGCAGGCTTGATACCTGGCACAAACACATGTAGCATACATGATGTCAGGTCTACTAGCAGTCAAGTATAATAGGGAGCCAACTATCCCTCTATATAAGGTTTCATCTACAGGTTTCCCTGTATCATCCTTGCTAAGAGACATACTTGACCCCATAGGAGTCTTTATGGTACTGGATGAATCCATACCATACTTCCTTATGAGTTCTAGGGTGAACTTGGACTGACATATGGATAAACCACTTTCAGTCTGTTTAACTTGGAGACCCAAGAAAAACTTCAGCTCTCTCATACTACTCATCTCAAACTGACCCTGCATAAGTTTTGCAAACTTTTTGCAAAGGCTGCTTTCAGTAGACCCAAATATAATGTCATCTACATATATTTGGACTAGTATTACTTTGCCTCTAGATTCCCTAAGGAATAGAGTCTTATCTATTTTCCCCCTTGAGAACTTGTTCTCAATGAGGAAACTAGATAGGGTTTCATACCAAGCCCTAGGGGCTTGCTTTAACCCATATAAAGCTTTCCTAAGTCTATAGACATGATGAGGTAGAGTTGGATCAACAAAACATGAAGGCTGCTCCACATAGACTTCTTCTTTAAGATTACCATTTAGGAATGTTGATTTGACATCCATTTGGTATACCTTGAATCCTTGATAGGTTGCATAGGCCAAGAACATCCTTATGGCTTCCAGTCTGGCTACTGGAGCAAAGGTTTGATCAAAATCAATACCTTCTTCTTGCCTATATCCTTTAGCAACCAGTCTAGCCTTATTCTTAATGATGACCCCTTGTTCATCCATCTTATTCCTGTAGATCCACTTAGTTCCTATTACATTGTGGTCTTTAGGTTTAGGAACTAATTCCCAGACCTTGCACCTCTTGAACTGATTAAGCTCTTCTTGCATTGCTTCAGTCCATTGTGGATCTTGTATTGCTTCTTCAAACTTCTTAGGTTCAACTTGAGACAGAAAACTGGAATAGATTGCAGCATTCTGATTTCTGCTCCTTGTTTGAACTCCTTGTCTTGGATCTCCAATAATCTGCTCAATTGGATGATCTCTAAGATGCCTGTGGGCTGGGGGCATCCTAACTTCTGGTTGAACCACTTCAGCATCTGCACCATGTTGTACTCCTTGGATTTCTTCAGCAATTGGCACATGTAGTTCTCCCCCTGGACAACAGCTACTGTCTTCTACTTGCTGTCTTGCAGCAGGCACCTCTTCTATAGTAAGCTTGTCCATTTTCTTTGTCAAACCTGTGGGGCTGCATACACTGCTAGACAACTCATTATTAATAAGTTTAGTCTCATCAAAAACTACATGCACTGATTCTTCTACAACTTGTGTAGTCAAGTTGTAGACTCTGTAAGTCTTACTATTATTGTTGTACCCAACAAAAATTCCCTCTTGGGACTTGGCAGCAAACTTAGTTAAGTAAGACTTCCCATTGTTAAGTATGAAGCATTTGCAACCAAAGATCCTAAAATAGGATAGGTTTGGTTTCCTGCCTTTCACAACTTCATAGGGGGTCTTGTTAAGCCTTTTAGTGATGGTAGCCCTATTTATAACATGGCATGCAGTATTAACTGCTTCAGCCCAGAAATATTCTGGCAGTGATGTATCACTTAGTAGGGTCCTACCAGCCTCTATCAAGGTTCTATTCTTCCTCTCAGCAATGCCATTTTGCTGAGGTGTTCTAGGTGAAGAGAATTCTTGAAATATCCCAAAGTCTTCACATAGTTTTGTCATGCTATCAGACTGAAATTCAGTACCATGGTCACTTCTAATCTTGACCACTGTACTGTTTAGTTCATTCTGAATTTGTTTGACAAAGTTATGGAAGACACTAGGTGTTTCAGATTTCTGTTTTAAGAAGAACACCCAGGAAAACCTTGAGTAGTCATCTACAACTACAAAGGTATAGACCATCCTACCTAAGCTGTGAACTGGCATTGGACCAAATAGATCCATATGCAAGAGGTATAAACACCTCACAGCATCTTTGTTTTCTATGCTTCTAAAGGTGGATTTAGTCTGCTTGCCCTTTTGACAAGCTGAGCAAATACCATCTTTAACACACTTAACTTGAGGACCATTCCTCACTAACTCTTTGCTAAAGAGTTTGCAAATAGTCTTGTAGTTAAGATGGGCAAGCCTCTTGTGCCATTTGACACAATGAGAGACTGTCTCATCAGCTACAAGACAAACTGGAGAACCATTGTTCTCAACCATAATGTCTAGGCAGTAGACATTCCTCTTCCTATAACCTGTCAAAATGATCTCTTAATCACTTGACCTCTTGATATGACAACCATTTTTAACAAATGAGATGTCATACCCTACATCACTTAATTGACTTATACTTATTAGGTTGTTTTTCAACCCTTTAACATAAGCCACATGAGTAATGGTAACTAAGTTTGTAGAAATGTTACCAAATCCTTTGATGATTCCTTTTTCAGAATCACCAAAGGTTACTTTTGGACCATCTTTTACTGGAATGTAGTCCTTTAGTAATCCTCTTGTTCCAGTCATATATCTGGAACATCCACTGTCCAAGTACCATATTGGGGTATGACCACTTGGACTCACCTGCAAAACAGATTAATTAACCTTAGAACCCAAAGAATTCTTGGGTCCTTGGTACTTGTTAGTCTGCAACTTGACAAAACTACCTACTGGCTTTCCACCAGGTAGCTTACTACTCACTTTGGCACTAACATTGTGCCAACAGTCCACTGCAAAGTGGTCAACCTTGCCACAGCACCAGCATTCAAACTTATTGTACCTTTGCTTAGGTACAGCCTTTGCTGTCTTATCTACAGCAGACTTGTTGAATGTTGGGGCTTTGCTCTTGGACTTAGACTTGGACTGCTCAGTCCTTGCAGGTCTAGTAAAGCCCAGTCCAGCCTTGCCTTTATGATGAACAAAATCATCAATTAAAGGTAACACTGACTTAGGTTTAGAAAACCTAGCAACTAAGTCATTCTCCTTCTGAATATTGATCTCCAGACTCTTAATTTGATCATTCTTAAAGGTGATAGTCTCCATCTGAATCACTGTTATTCCAGCCGGTCTACAACACCTGTCAGAGATGTCAGAAGACAGTTATGGACCGGACCAGCCGGTTAACATGAAGAAGGCCTATAAATAGGCTCATACAGTTTACAGAAATTGTTGTTGAGGTTGATCACATTGTTGAAGAACAAGTTATTAAAGTGGTACATAGAGTATCAACACAAGAAGATCTTGCAGTCCAAGTGCAGATCTAAGAAGTTGGAGAGAGAGGGCTCCATCCAAGAAATCAGCCGTTGGAACTAGGCTGAGAAGAAGGATTCAGATTCATTCTGGATCTTAAGTGGCAGAGGTCAGGGAACAACTGCAGGAGGATTCATTCTTATTCAGTTCTACTCAAGAAGCTTTGAAGAAAGCTAAGTCAGATTGAATCCAGCTGAGTTCTTCCAAGAACTCATCAAGAAACTCTCAACTCCCCTCTTTTATTTCTGAGTTGTTGAGTTAATATTTGTAATACATTTTTAACTTGTAGGATCCTTTGGATCTGAGTGAATTGTAAGCCTATAATTATAAAGGCTGAGGGTAGGGCTTGAGAGCCTGAGTGTAGGAGATTGAGATCTCTGAGTATAGGCCTTGTTGGCTGAGTGTAGGCCTTGGTTGGCTGAGTGTGGGCCTTGGTTGGCTGAGTGTAGGCCTTGGTTGGCTGAGTGTAGGCTTTGGGATAAAGCTGAGTTGTAAGGCTTTGGGCCTGAGGTGTAGGAACCAATTTGGGTTCTGAGACAGTGGAGGAGTTTGGCCGCATGTAGTACACTACTAGATAGGCGAAGGGGGAAAGTGGATGTACCCATATCTTGGGGAACCACTATAAACCACTGTGTATGTTGTGCTGTGTTGTGATTGTTGTTGTGCATGCTGTGTGTTTGCTGTGATAAAATAGTTAGTATTATGTAATATAACTGATTGCTGCCATTTAAGTTTAAAAAGGATTAGGTCACCTATTCACCCCCCCCCCCCCTCTAGGTGTTTAGGTACCATATCTTTCACTACCAACCAATTTAGCATAATTTAACTGTCTAACCGCAGCCCCATCATTGGGCTTCAAGCGATTATTATAATCGTAAGGTGTCTCATATGGTACCCCCACAACCATTGCCCAGGTCGGGCCGGAGGGGCACTACTGGCCCAAGACGTCCACCCAATTCTCTTAGGTGAAATGATCCACCCTATCTAAGTATTAAATTGTCGCCTTGCTCGGCTCGAATCATAACATTCACAACCCATCAAAGTATAGCGGGAGCATTAACAGGAAACCACTGCAGATATATATATCACATCAAAATAATACAGAGGTTCTAGGGTTGAAGCCTAAGCGTTTATATAAGCTCGTGGGCTATACATGTACTATATATAACACTCACACTCTGTCTCTTTATGCTGCTCGGCGGTACTCACGTCTCTAAACTCTGGGGATGGTGGGGGTACATCTGCTCGAGTAGTCCTAGCCGCTGGCGTAATCTCCTGCGGAAACGGGTCACTACGGTGCTCCATTTCCTTTGAATGGTTATTTAGATAACCGTTAGTCACAGAACTAAGAGGAAACAAATCTCCTCCCTGGATCTATATCCTGGGGACAAGCACACACCCACCCAACAAAAGTAAATAGCCGAAGCAAGACAGAGTTAGCACAACATTTCATATATATATATATAGCTAGGAGCAACTATAAAAGAGTGCAGGATAGTATAACTGGAAAACACAACAGTATAAATCTGTTATAACAAGGCTCCACTAGCTCATCAGCACATCAGGTTTTCACCTCTGAAATTCTATCGCAGGCATTCACAGCTGCGCACATACCGCAGGCATTCATAGTCGCACACACAAACCCTATGTCGACATAGTTTGGACCGCTTTTTTTCTAGCAGGGTAGCGAGCCCCGCGGGCCTCACCGATGTGGCCATCGGTGACAGTGGCCAGCCCTGCCACTTTTGGGGGTGATCGTACCGCACAACCCCAGGCCCTAACGTACAACCTTGTGTACTCTTGGATGTAAGCAACATCCGACGAATCGTTTTGGCCGACCAGCAGAGCAAAACCCGACGGGGAATAATATAACGACCGATTACCGGCGGTACTCATCTCCCTGTCGCCTTGAGTCGTCGACCTTCCCGTACTGGTACGAACGGTCTGCAAGAGGTACTGACTCGCCACTATTTCACCGCAAGCAATTTACAAACAATCACGACAAAAGGGCAGTCATAATATACACTGGGTCTACGTCGTCCTGCTTTACTAGGCTTTAGTCTTCGGGCGTCGGCAGTTAGCTCTACTTTCAACAAGGAGCGTGGGAGCCCATTATTTGGGGCTAGACCTGGAGGACTACTTCAACTCCGGTTATCCCCAACTAAGCTTAACTTTAGCAGGGCCCGGGATTATAATAGTAAATTGTAATGAGTACAAGTGCGGTGATTATGCTTCTTATTTAAAGTGTTGGAATGAAATGTGACCAGTACAAGACTGGAGTGGTACTGAAATGAAAGTACTAAAATAAGCTTGACCAGTACGAGACTGGAGATGTATTGAATTACTAAAATATGCTCGACTAGTACAAGACTGAAGATGTACTGAAATACTAAAATAAGCTCGACCAGTACGAGACTGGAGAAGTACTGAATTGAAATCACTAAAGCAAGCTCGACCAGTACGAGACTGGAGATGTACTGAAATACTAAAATAAGTTCGACCAGTACGAGACTGGATATGTACTGAAATACTAAAATAAGCTCGACCAGTACGAGACTGGAGATGTACTGAAATACTAAAATAAGCTCGACCAGTATGAGACTGGAGATGTACTGAAATACTAAAATAATCTCGACCAGTACGAGACTGGAGATGTACAGAAAAATTAAAATAAGCTCGACCAGTATGAGACTGGAGATGTACTGAAATACTAAAATAAGCTCGACCAGTATTAGACTGGAGATGTACTGAAATACTAAAATAAGCTCGACCAGTACGAGACTGTAGATGTACTGGAATACTAAAATAAGCTCGACCAGTACGAGACTGGAGATGTACTGAAATACTAAAATAAGCTCGACCAGTACGAGACTGGAGATGTACTAAAATACTAAAATAGGCTCGACCAGTACGAGGCTGGAGATGTACTGAAATACTAAAATAGGCTCGACCAGTACGAGACTGGAGATGTACTGAAATACTAAAATAAGCTCGACCAGTACGAGACTGGAGATGTACTGAAATACTAAAATAAGCTCGACCAGTACGAGACTGGAGATGTACTAAAATACTAAAATAAGCTCGACCAGTACGAGACTGGAGATGTACTAAAATACTAAAATAAGCTCGATATCCAAACTCTCGCTCTCATTGCATTTTACGAGGAATGGTCACATCCACTATATGACCTCGGGGTTCAACTGAACGAGTTCTGATGCACTTGTATCGACTATATGAGGTCACAGGAACTGACAGAACTCAATTGGGAGTTCTCTAGCTCTATTTCCTGCCTATGGTTATCTCCCACCGGGTCATGGGTAGAGTTCAGGCTACTTTTATTGGGCCTACTAGGGCTCTGGTGACCCAATAAAAGTCGGGATGTTACAATCCAATAAAAATAAAAGGATTTTCATCCCCGAAAATTTGCTTGAAGTAGGGGGAAAAGTAACATACCTAGGGAAAGAGCTCTGGGTGCTTCTCTCGGAGGAGTGCTTCAGGTTCCCACATGAAATCCTCTTGTCCGCAGTTTGACCATAGTATCTTAACCATCGGGATGGTCTTGTTATGTAGTGTCTTCACCTTGTAATCTACTGCTCTGACGGGTTCGAGTTGGACGAATCTATCTGACTGTAATTGCACTGGTGGGGTAGGAAGGTGCTGCTCTGGTTGTCGGAGGACTCGTCTCAAGGAAGAGACATGAAACATATCGTGAAGATTCCCCAACTCTAGGGGCAAGGCTAGACGATAGGCCACAGGGCCAACACGCTCTATCACCGGATAGGGGCCCAAGTAGTGGGGATCTAACTTTTTCTGCTTTCTCAACCCCGGAGACACCATGCATGGGCTTTATTTTCAAAAACACCATCTCCCCCACGCTGAACTCCACCGGTCGGTGTCGCGCATCATAGTAATTGGCCTGTCTGCTCTGCGCTTCCCGCATTCGCTCCTGGATTAGTCGTATCGCTGTCGTAGTGTCATCAATATAAGCCACTCCCAAGGCTTCAGGGTCTTCTTCCTAAGCCCAAGTCAACGGGGTTCGGCAACGCCTCCCATATAACGCTTCTTACGGAGCCATCTTATTGTTAGCCTGATAATAGTTATTATAAGAGAATTCGATTAGTGGTAGCAGCTGCTCCCACGGCTCATTGTGTTCCACTATGCACAATCAAAGAAGATCCTCCATCGTCTGGTTCGTCCTCTCTGTCTGTACATCTGTCTGTGGGTGAAAGGCGGTGTTGAAGGCCAATTTGGTTCCCAAGTACGATTGTACCTGCCTCCACTCCTTAGATGTGAAACGCCCGTTAAGATCTGATACGATGGACTTTGGTACTCCGTGAAATCGGACCACTTGTTCTAGGAACATTCTGGCCAGGATATCCACTATGTCACCCTGTCGATTTGGAATGAACTGTGCTACCTTGGTGAGTCGATCTACAACCATCCAAATTGAGTCATTCCCAGTGCAGGATCGAGGTAGGCCATGGACGAAGTCCATAGAGATATCTTCGAACTTCCATTCTGGTATCGACAGGGGCTGTAATAGGCCTCCTGGACTGCGGCATTCGGCTTTAAACTTCTGATAGGTATGACACCGGGCCACGGAATTGGTGACATCACTTTTCATTCCAGGCCAATAAATGGTCCTGTGCAGGTCCACGTACATCTTAACTACGCCAGAGTGAATCGAGTACCTGGACTGATGGGCCTCTTGCAGAATTTCTTCATGAATTCCTCCGGTAGCGGCAACGAATATGCGATGCTTGAATTGTAGATTCCCGTCATGTAGATTATAATCCTCATGTGCCCCTCCTTGCAGAGATCGGATGATCGACATTACCTCTAGGCCGATCTTCTAGGCTACACGTATCCAGTCTCGGATGTCGCATTAGATCTCCATCCAATGCAGCTGAGAATAGTACTCTTCCGGATCTCTTCGGGCAACCAGGGTAATCTACAGGTCTATCAAGGACTGGAATAGTTCCTTAGGGATCTGCTCCATCCAACTCCCGGCTATCGCAGGCTGGCGGCTCAAGACGTCAGCAACTTTGTTAGCTTTCTTGGGGTGATATTGGAGAGTGAAGTCGTAATCGCATAGGAATTCTAGTCATCGGCGCTACCGGAGATTACGCTCTTTCTGTGTGAAGATATACTTGAGGCTCTTATGGTCGGAGAAGATCTCACATCTTACTCCGTACAGATAATGCCTCCAAATTTTAAGGGCGAAGACGACGGCGCCCAACTCTAAATCGTGTGCTACGTAATTTAATTCGTGCGGCTTTAATTGTCGAGATGTGTAGGCCACTACCTTGTCATGCTGCATTAGAACAGCTCCCAATCCCTTTAGGGAGGCATCAGTGTAGATTTGGAATCCCTCGGTCCCTGTGGGAATTGTAAGGATTGGCGTAGAAGTCAGCCACTTCTTCAGTTCGATGAACGCAGCTTCGCACTCCGACGTCCATCGGAACGCGACATCTTTCTTGGTGAGAGAAGTTAGGGGTAAGGCAATTTTGGAAAAACCCTCGATGAACTTCCTGTAGTATCCGGCAAGACTGAGAAAACTCTGCATGTCCGCAGCTGTCCTGAGTGGTGACCAATTTTGTACTGCCTGGATCTTGGCTTGGTCTACTGGTACTCCTTCCTTGTTTATCGTGTGGCCCAAGAGTCCAAATTCTTCTAGCAAAAACTCACACTTACTGAATTTGGCGAAGAGAGAGTGCTCCCGAAGATTTAATAGCACCATCTGCAGGTGCCGAGTATGGTTCGTCTTGGTATTTGAGTAGATTAGGATGTCGTCTATGAAAACGATGACAAATTGATCCAATAAGGGTTCGAAGACTTTATTCATTAGGGCCATGAAGGCGGAGGGCGCGTTAGTGAGCTTGAAGGGCATCACTAGGAACTCATATAGACCGTATCAGGAGCTGAAGGCAGTCTTGGGAATATCTTCCTCTCGGATTTGAAGCTGATAATAGTCGGATCTCAGGTCCATCTTGGAGAACACGGATGCACCTTGCAACTGATCGAACAGTTCGTCTATCCTAGGGAGGGGGTATGTGTTGCATATAGTAAGATTATTTAGTTCCCTGTTGAAAGTGCAGCTAGATCTGATATACTCTAGAGGGGGTGAATAGAGTATATGGTGCTTGAAAACGTTTTACAACAATTGTTGTAATCTGAGTGAACAGGGAAGCAATTATTAAATCTAATCACAGAACTAAACTAATCACAAAATAAACACAGAACAATCACAGCCAGAAACAAAAATAAAGACAAGCAATCCAGATGACACAAGGAAATATAGTGGTTCCCCTAAACTTGGGTACATCCACTCTTCTACCACCCTAGGTAGGAATCCACTGCAGGATGAGTTGATCAGGTGTCCTGGGCACCAATGAGCTTTTGATAAGGTGCTCAAAAACCAAATCAGATTTTTTGATCAGGTGTCTTGCTATCAATGAGCTTTTGACAAGGTACTCAAAAACCAAACTCAAACTTTTGAAGGGAGTTTGAGAAACCCTTTACAGAGATGGGGGTGAGAGAGTGATGGAAGTCTTCTCTTTCTCAAAGCAGTTGAGAAGACTATGTGGATTTGATAGTGTCAAAGCTCCCCCTGAGTCCTTGAGATGTTCAGGAAAAGAGGCTTTGCTGTAGGGTGATAGGCCTTCAGAAGATGATCTCCAGCATAAGATGATTTCAGCAACAGCTGAAATGTTAGGTGTCTGGAGCCTTTGAAAGATGTTGGCCTTGAACACTTGAGACAAGAGAGATCAGAAGATTTCAGAAAGTTTGATCTCCTTGGATATGTGTTCTAATGAGAATTCTTTGAGACAGAGAATATATTGTTCTTGTTCTTCTTCTTGTCTGTGTTCTGAGGATTATTGATGTCTAAGAGAGATTCAAAAATCTTGTCTTTTATTCTCTGGTACTGAATAGAAGAAACATCCTCTGTCAAGAATAGCCGTTGGCCTGCATTAATTGCATCCTTAATTGCAAATGTCTTCTGGAGGAAAGTCCAAAGAAACATTCCTTGATAATCCCTTTAAATTTGGTCCAGAAATAAATGAAAACGGCTAGAAAATCTTCTGAATTAATTGCTGAATAACTCCTTAACTGTTCTGAATTTGAATCTTGAAAAATCCTTGAAGTTATCAGAAATCGTCGAACTGAGCTCTGCTATCGTCGAACTGAGCTCAGCGATATGGACTTATACAGCAACAAAATATCGTCGATCTGAGCTCCAAGATCGTCGAACTGAGCTCAGAGATAGAGATCCAATACTGAGACAAGATCGTCGAACTGAGCTCGCAGATCGTCGAATGGAGTTCGACGATTTGTGGAAGTTGAGCTGAGCGATCGTCGAATGGAGTTCGACGATCTGTCGAAGTTGAGCTAGACGATCGTCGATCGGAGTTCGACGAATCGTCGTGCTGAGCTCGACGAAATGACTTAATCTCAAACTGAAAAATTCTTGGTCTTGAGGGCAGCTTTCAAACCTAGACTTTTAACCCTTAGACTCGATTCTAATTGACCTTTGAGCTATACAGGAGGTCAAAAACTGGTTTCCTAGAGACATAGTGATCCTGACCCAAATTAGTAATAGGGTATTCCAACAATCTCCCCCTATTTGGGTTAGGATTACTATTTACAGAATTTGAAAAAATTAAAATAACACATACAAGCAACAATACAGAAAAGCAAAAAGCTGGACATTGCAGAACCACAGATATATATCATCCCAGATAATAATCAGAAATCAGAGTGATTGTCACCTTACATAATCATTTCTTTTCCTTGCTCTTAATGAGTTTGATTTCTCTGTTGGGGTTGAGAGCTTCCTTCTTTGATCTTGTATCATCTGCTACACCTAAAGAAGTTTGCTATTTGGGCCTGGGAACTACAGCTTCAGGATGCAGCTCCATGTATCTATCAGAATCAAAGAATTTACTTGAACCATATCTTTCCAACTCTTTCTTTCTCTGATCAGACATTGTAGTGATGTTGGAGGAGTCTCTTCCTTGCTCTTTAGCTTTCTTAATCTGGTCCAGTGCAGCAAGCTCTTTCATCCTTGCAGTCCAAGCAGCTGGATTGTTCTCAGGATCTTCAAATGGCACTAGTGGCGCATATCTATTAGAAAGGTTATCTTGAGGAGGCCTGGATGAAACTGTTTCCTTCAATTTATAGGGAAAATGACCAGAGGTTGTGTCAGATGAGATTTGTCCTTCCCTTGAGTAGGGTTGTTGCCTTGAGTATCCTTTAGAATAAACCTAGAATTCTCTTTGATTGCCTCTATAATTTCCTCTTCTGGATTGAGAGCCCCTGGACTGGCTTCCCCTATGATAAGATCTGGCATGTGGCTGATAGGGGGTTTGACTTCTAGCTGAGGGTTGAGCAGTTGAACTTCCACCTGCACCTGCATCAGGAGGAGGTGGTGGAGGAGGATGAGGATGTTGAAATTGAGAGGATCCTTTTTCATACTTTCTCTTTTTCTTCATGGCTTTGAGTTGATTCTTTGAGTACTGCATCCAGTGCTCAGTTATGGGGCAATCATGAAGGATATAATATGGTATGTCATTGTTGTCCTTGACCTTGGCTGGAGGTACTCTCTTCATGGCTTTGCTCCTTGCCTTTCTCTTCCTGGCAATGGTAGCAGAAGAATCATCAGAATCTGTCCTGAACTCATCACTTTCAGAACTTTGATCATCATAAAGAGCATCAATCCTTTTCATCAAATCTTTCTTGAGCTGGGTTGAAGCAGAAGTACATACAGAACTGGTAACAGGAGTTGAAGCAGCAGCAACAGCAGCAGATACTGAAGGTGTGGCAGTTGAAGTTGAAGCAGAAGCAGAGGTTGAAGCAGTAGTAACAACAACATATACAGAAGGTTCAGGAGCAGTAATGACAACAGTTGGTGCAGCAACAGTTTCACGTACAGAAATAATAATATCAGCAGCAGAAATATTATCAGAAAACACAGAGGGCTCAAAATCATGTGCCTCTGTCATAAGGATATCAGCAGAAACTGGAACAACAGTAGCAGCAACACTATCTTCAGCAGGAGGGACAGCAGCATCAGAAACAGCAACCATGCTTTCAGCAGGAGTAGCAGCAGCATATACTGAATTTACAAATGAAGTTATGATGCTGGGGTCATAACAAGAGAAGGGCACAAGGGCCTTGGACAAATCCTCTGGGGGCTGGATATTAACTCTCTCTGGAAGACAAGCTTTCTCTGGCAGACAACTGAAATACATTGAATCAAACTCTGAGAGCAAGGACCTGATGTACACTGGAAAGACTACAACAGGAGGTGGAACTGGATCTTGAAGAACAGCAGCAGTAGCAGCAACAATAGCTGAAGAACCAGCAACCACAGCAGGCAGGCTCACTTCATAGGGCATCTCCTCCTGCCTAGATTCAGACAAGGCTGGATCAAGGCACACTGCTGAAGGGGCTACCTGAGGGAATAAGAAGGAGAGCCTGGCAGAAAGAGCTGCCACTGACTAGAGTAATGGAGACAAGGAGGTCTCCAAGAGAAGAGATAGCCTGGGGGCTAGCAGTTCATAAATCCTGTCAGCAAGGGCTGGAAGATCTACTTGCTCAGTAGTGACTGGAGCAGAGGTAGAGGATGGAGGTGTAGCTGTTGATGATGGTAGTGGAGAGCTGGTGTATGGGGGAAGAGATGGTAGAGGTGTGGGTAAGGTGGTGATGGAGGACAGTGGGATGGAAATAGATGGTGTGAAGGTGGGTTGATCAATGATCTCTTGCAGAAGGTCTTGATAAGAGGTTGATGATGATGGCAGCTCAGGAGGTGAGGAGGGTGAGTCATCCATGAAGGAATCCTCAATGAGGTTGAAGGATGGAATGGAGGGTGATGAAGTGGCAATGTCTGTTTGAGGGTAGGAGTATAATGGATGGAATTGTTCTTCTGTGACAGTTGGAATTGGAGATGGTGTAGAGGTTGGAGAAGGGCTGGAGATAATGATAGTGGATGGAGTTTGAATGGTGGATGGAATTGGAAGAGATGGAATTGGAGGAGGAGGAGGAGAAGCAGCAGCAGGCAGGTCATCTGCAGGGGCAGAGACCTGAGGGGAAGTGACTCTGACAGTCCTGGTGCCTGAAGGTGTGCTGGAAGAGGGCCTGCTGGGCTTGATGATCTGCCTGTCCCATTTACCAAAGAGGGCACAAGACAGTCTCTTGGAAGCATTTATGTGTATCCCAGAGGATACCAGCAATGCATGGCACCTATTCTGCAGAAAAATGCCTAAGATCCTTCCAAAATTTACAAAACTCTTGTTAATTTTCTTCTTAATTAGGTCAAAGAAGACCTCTCCCCAGTTCAAATTCTTCTTATCCACTATGGCTCCCATTAAGCAGAGATGATACCTTGAAATAGTATCATGGGCAGAGTGCTTAGCCAATAGGACCTTTCCAACTACATCAGCCAGGAATCTATATTCCACAAACAGATTCTTTTTCAACAGCTTACTAGGGTTGGCCTCAGAATGACTCATTTTTGCAAGCCAGTCAGCATATTCTTCTCCAGATAAATCAGCAGAATCTCCACCAGTACTTAACTCAAAAACCTCTGTCAGAATTGCTGGGGTCAGGGGTACCTGAGTGCCAGAGATGGATCCAACAATGGCGTTTTGATCCTGATTGTGGGCAGTGTAAACCCATTCTTTAATTTCATCAGAAGCAAGCTTAATCCTTGTAGTCATGATTGCAGCAAGTTTCTGCTCTTTGAATAACTCCAAGATGTCCTGAAAAACCTGATCTGTCGTGCTGAAGGACTCCATGTCTGTGTCAAAGCCGGCATCAAATTTCATGGCGACGAGAACAGCAACAGAAACAGCCATAGTTACATGCAAAGATTCAACAAACAAAACGACCAAGTGCAGAAATGTTTGGAGGGAAAGAAAGTTTTTGCAGAGAAATCGAAAGCGCAAAGGAGAATGACGGCGAAAAATGAATTTTATATTAGGGTTCGATGCAGAAATGGAAAGATCGTTGAACTCAATTCGACGATCGGGGCTTCTAAAGGAATCTGAAGAGTCTTCAACATCGTCGATCTCCGTTCGACGATATTGGAGAGCGTCGAGCTCTGTTCGACGATCGTTCAGAGAACAACATCGTCGAGCGCCGGTCGACGATCGCTGACCGGAAGAGATAGTTTATACTATCTGAGAAACGCTGAACTCAGGTCGACGATTTCGGAAATCGTTGATCTCCGTTCGACGATCTGGGGGAAAATCGTCGAGCGCAGTTCAGAAACCAGAAAAACTCTAGACACTAAGAAAAATCAAGATGTTTGCCTAGTCTTGGTCAATTTTTAAACTTTTAAAATCTTGGATATTATTTTAGACTTCCTCCATTTAACATTCCTAAATGATTTAGGAAGAAGGTGTGTTTCTTTTCATCCAAGGGCTTGGTGAAAATATCTCCCCTTTGTAAATCAGTTGGGATATATTGCAGTTCAATTTTATTCTTTTCAACATTATCCCTTAAGAAGTGATGCCTAATCTCTATGTGTTTTGTCCTACTATGGAGGACTGGATTTTTAGTTATAGAAATAGCACTGGTGTTATCACAAAAGATTTTAGACTTCTCTAAGTTGTAACCATAGTCTAGGAGTTGATTTTGAATCCACAAGATTTGTGAACAACAACTGCCTGCAGCCATATATTCAGCTTCAGCAGTTGAAGTTGACACAGAAGTTTGTTTCTTACAAAACCAAGAGACAAGTCTGTCACCAAGGAACTGACAAGTTCCACTGGTGCTTTTCCTGTCAATTCTGCATCCAGCATAATCAGCATCAGAAAATCCAGTTAAATCAAATGCTGAATCTTTTGGATACCAGAGACCTAGATTTGGACAACTTTTAACATACCTGAGAATCCTCTTTACTAGTGTTAGGTGTGACTCTCTAGGGCTTACTTGGAACCTAGCACATATACATGTAGCAAACATTATATCTGGTCTACTAGCTGTAAGGTATAGTAAAGAGCCAATCATTGCTCTATATGTTGTCTGATCAATAGGTTTCCCATGTTCATCAGCATCCAATACAACATTAGTAGGCATAGGTATTTTCATACAAGATGCTTCAAACATGCCAAATTTCTTAACCAATTCATTTGCATACTTGGTTTGAAAAAATAAAGATGCCTTCAGCATGTTGTTTGACTTGCAATCCCAGGAAGAAGGATAGCTCACTCATACTACTCATTTCAAATTTAGAATGCATTAGGTTGGAAAACCTTCTGCACAATTTTGAATCAGTAGAACCAAAAATAATATCGTCTATATAAATCTGTACTAGTAGGGTATGAGACTTATGAGTTCTAATGAAAAGAGTTTGGTCTACTCTACCCCTTATAAATCCATTTTCCAAAAGAATGCATGCTAGGGTCTCATATCATGCTCTAGGAGCTTGCTTGAGACCATATAATGCTTTGTTCAATTTAAAAACATAATCAGGATAAGTTGGAGAGATAAAACCTGGAGGTTGTCTGACATATACTTCTTCTTTGATGTCTCCATTTAGAAATGCACTTTTGACATCCATCTGATATACCTTGAAGCCTTTATGTGTTGCATAAGCTAAAAATATTCTGATGGCTTCCAATCTTGCAACTGGTGCAAAGGTCTGGTCATAGTCTATTCCTTCTTCTTGAGAATATCCCTGAGCAACTAGCCTTGTCTTATTCCTTATAATTACTCATTGATCATCCAGTTTGTTTCTGAACACCCACTTTGTTCCAACAATGGAGTGATCCTTAGGCTTTGGCGCTAGTTCCCACACTTTGTTCCTTTCAAATTGATGCAACTCTTCTTGCATTGCAATGATCCAGTGTGGATCTTGCTCTGCATCTTGAATGGACTGAGGTTCAATTTGAGATAGGAAGCAGGTGTGCAATAGGTTTTGGTTGACCTGATTTCTGGTTTACACACCAGCTGAGATGTCTCCAATTATTTGGGAAATTGGATGATCTCTTGATGTTACTAAATCAACAGGGGGTGTTGATTGTTCACTAACCTGTGTTGTTGTTTCCTCTTGTGGTACAACAACCGGCTCTTCAAGTTGTTCTTCAATATGTTGAACACTTTCTTCATCTTCACTGCTTTCATCCCTTTGAGTAACCTATAACTTGTTCAAGTCTTCAACAAGAGAGTGTTCCTGCAGAGGTTCTATGGTAGAAGAGATCTTATCCTTGAAAGACATGTTAGATTCATCAAATGATATATGAACAGATTCCTCAATTTTTAGAGATGATTTATTATAAACCCTATAAGCCTTGCTGATCATGGAGTATCCCAGAAACACTCCTTCATCAGCTTTAGCTTGAAATTTTGCTAAATATTTCTTGTCATTATTATGTATATAGCAAATACAACCAAAAACTCTAAAATAATCAACTTTAGGTTTCTTCCCTTTGAGTAATTCATAGGGAGTCTTTCCCTTTAGTTTATGTATCAAACTTCTATTCAGCACATAGTTGGAGGTGTTCACTACCTCTGCCCAAAAGGATAGAGGAAGGTGAGCATCTGACAACAATGTAGTGGCAGATTCAATAAGGGTTCTATTTTTCCTTTCAGCTACCCCTTTTTGT
The DNA here is from genome assembly GCA_039583875.1 of Platanthera guangdongensis. Taxonomy (NCBI): domain Eukaryota; kingdom Viridiplantae; phylum Streptophyta; class Magnoliopsida; order Asparagales; family Orchidaceae; genus Platanthera; species Platanthera guangdongensis. The sequence goes on from CM077155.1 coordinate 142,456,250, forward strand.
TGAGGAGTTCTAGGAGCTGAGAAAGTATGTCTGATCCCTTCACTCTGACAGAACTCTTGCATAAGAAGAGAATCAAACTTTGTCCCATGATCACTTCTGATTAGGGCAATGTGAGTATTGAACTCAATCTGTATACATTTGAGAAACTCTGTCAGACACTTAAAGTTATCAGACTTCTTCCTTAGAAAGAACACCCAAGTGAATCTAGAGAAGTCATTTACAACTACTAAAGTGTAAGATTTCCCTCCTAGGCTTTGTACTGTGATGGGTCCAAAAAGATCCATGTGTAACAGATACAATATCCTAGGTGAATCACTCTTATTAAGTGACTTAAAACTGTTTTTAGTTTGCTTGCCTAATTGACAAGCCCTGCAGAGTCCTTCCTTATTGTAGGGTCCAGAAGGTAGTCCTCTAACAAGGTTGTCCTTGGATAGCCTAGCAATAGTTCTAAGGTTTAGGTCTCGTAGTCTCTTATGCCATAAAATATTTGGTCTACAAACAGAATTGAACATGCAAATATCTACATCTGTTGAAAGAAAATCTACTAGATAGATGTTACCTTTCCTTTTACCTGTCAACACAGTTGTGTTGTCATCTGACTTGATTTTGCATAATGCTTTGCTGAAGGTCACCTGGTAGCCTTCATCACACAGCTGACTGATGCTTATTAAGTTGTGCTTCAGTCCTTCCACATAAGCTACCTTCTTGAATGTTACTGATCCAATCTGGACTGCACCATATCCTTTAGTTTGTCCAAAGTTTGAATCACCAAAGACAACTTTGGGTCCAAGCTTGGCTCTAAAGGATGTGAGGTTGTCCTTATTCCCTGTCATGTGCTTAGAGCACCCACTATCCAAGTACCATTGCTGGTTAGATGTTGGATAGTTCTTCACCCGCACATAAAATAATTCATTTGTTTTTGACCCAGTTTACCTTGGGCGTAGGTTGATAACCTTTAAACTCTGAAATAAAAGACAACCTAGGTTGACTCTTATAACCTTCAGGATGATATCTCCTTGGAGGTATAATCCATTCAGTATAAGGGTTAAAGATTTGGGATGAAGGACCCCTAGGATTGGATTTTGATTTGCCCTTGAAAGACTTTCCAGAGCTCTGACCTCTGTTCGACGATCGTGGAGCTGCGTTCGACGATCTTGGGTCAGATCGTCGAGCTCCGTTCGACGGTCGACTATGGCAGAGTTCAGGAACTTGAGATCGTCGACCTGAGTTCGACGATTTTGCCTGAGATCGTCGATCTGCGTTCGGCGATCGTCGATCTCCGTTCGACGATTTCTGCTGGGACTTTGTTTTCTTGGGCAGATCAGAATATTTCCTAGCTACCTCTACAACTCCCTTTCCTTTATCAGAAATGAATTTGATTAGAGTTGTTAGAACTATGGGTTGGCTGGATGAAGCACCCAAGCCCAGTATACTATTAAATCTGGAGTTCACTGTGCTTGTGATGTCCATCAGCTTGATACTTCTCTCATTAAGGGATTCTTCAAGATTCTTGGCCTCAGATAGCTCACTTTTCAGTGAAGCTATCTGCTCCCTACAGCACCCCAACTCCTGAGAGAGTTTGAGGTTTTCTGACTTTAAGGTATTATGTTCAGATAAATGATTTCTGAGAGAGATAATTTCTTTCTCAGATTTTAGCAGGTCTAAACATAATGCTTTAAATTCAGATTTAAAGTCCTCTGAATTAAAATCAAATGAACTAATTACCTGATCTTCTTCAGGTTGAGTCTCTGAATCTGACTCTGACTCTTCTTCATCTGAGTTATGTTGTGAGGCATTGATTGCCATCATGTAGAACTCTTTCTCTTCTGCATCATCTTCATCATCACTGGAGCTGGATGAGCCTTCTGACTCCTCTTCAGTCTCACTTCAGGATTCAGCAACAAACCCCTTTCTTGCGTGTTTGTTTTTGCTTGAGGAGAGTTTGTCATTGACATTCCTCTTGGAGTCTTTCTCCTTTCTTCTTTCTTTCTTGTCCCTTCTGTCCTTGTTTTTGTTTTCTGGACAGTCAGGAACAATATGCCCTGGTTTCCTGCAACCAAAGCAGACAATTTCCTTATTATTAATTGACTTATCATACCTTGGTTTATCATGCTCCTTGTATGATCTCCTTCTGAAGTCCTTTCTGTCCATCTTGTAAAATCTTTTGGCCAACAGACTGAGCAGTTCATCATTTCCTATGACTTTGTCTTCAGGCAGATCTTCAGTTGCCTTGAAGGCTATTGTTTTCTCTTTTCTTGTGGCTGGTGAGGCAGCCTTCTGTTCTTCTTCTCTATTCTTGATGAGTAGCTCATAAGATTTGAGCTTACCCAACAGAGCTTCTGTGGTGATCTCATTCAAACTTCTGGCATCCTTGATTGGCCAGATTCTTGAATCCCAAGTACTAGGGAAGCACATTAGAATTTGTCATTGAGTTCAGTTAGTGAGATCTCTTTGTCCAAGGTCCTGAGTTCATTGACTATTAGACTGAGCCTGTTGTACATATCTCCAACTGACTCAGTTTCTCCCTTCTTGAAATTCTCATATTGAGATATGAGGTGGGATCTCCTGTCCTTTCTCTCATCAGCTGAGCCTGAGACTATTTCAGAGAGTTTATCTCATATTTCCTTTGCTGAATTGCATTCAGCCACCTTTTGAAAGATATCATCAGACATGGTCTGGGCTAAGATGTTCATAGCCTTGACATCAGCTACCTTCCATTTCTTGATATCAGCATCTGTTCCTGATGGAGGTGGAACAGCATTTGTATTTGAGTTCTCTGGAGGTCTTGGACAAACTGTCAAAACAGAGTTAAAAATATCCTCGTCAATATAATTCATGTATAATCTGATCCTTGCTTTCCAAAGTGCAAACTTGGATAGATTGCACACTAGAGGTCTGGTGCTAGCATAATCTTTGTTTTGGGCCATGATTTGTGAAAACAAAACCTAATAATAAACTCAAAAGAAAACAAATCTAACTAGGGATCTTTGGGTTCAGGTGTTAGTCTATGCAACCACCAAGGTGTGGTATGTTTAACCAACCTCGCTCTGATACCAATTGAAAGTGCAGCTAGATCTGATATACTCTAGAGGGGGTGAATAGAGTATATGGTGCTTGAAAATGTTTTACAACAATTGTTGTAATCTGAGTGAGCAGGGAAGCAATTATTAAATCTAATCACAGAACTAAACTAATCACAAAATAAACACAGAACAATCACAGCTAGAAACAAAAATAAAGACAAGCAATCCAGATGACACAAGGAAATATAGTGGTTCCCCTAAACTTGGGTACATCCACTCTTCTACCACCCTAGGTAGGAATCCACTGCAGGATGAGTTGATCAGGTGTCCTGGGCACCAATGAGCTTTTGATAAGGTGCTCAAAAACCAAATCAGATTTTTTGATCAGGTGTCTTGCCACCAATGAGCTTTTGACAAGGTGCTCAAAAACCAAACTCAAACTTTTGAAGGGAGTTTGAGAAACCCTTTACATAGATGAGGGTGAGAGAGTGATGGAAGTATTCTCTTTCTCAAAGCAGCTGAGAAGACTATGTGGATTTGATGGTGTCAAAGCTCCCCCTGAGTCCTTGAGATGTTCAGGAAAAGAAGCTTTGTTGTAGGGTGATAGGCCTTCAGAAGATGATCTCCAGCATAAGATGATTTCAGCAACAGCTGAAATGTTAGGTGTCTGGAGCCTTTGAAAGATGTTGGCCTTGAACACTTGAGACAAGAGAGATCAGAAGATTTCAGAAAGTTTGATCTCCTTGGATGTGTGTTCTAATGAGAATTCTTTGAGACAGAGAATATATTGTTCTTGTTCTTCTTCTTGTCTGTGTTCTGAGGATTATTGATGTCTAAGAGAGATTCAAAAATCTTGTCTTTTATTCTCTGGTACTGAATAGAAGAAACATCCTCTGTCAAGAATAGTCATTGGCCTGCATTAATTACATCATTAATTGCAAATGTCTTCTGGAGGAAAGTCCAAAGAAACATTCCTTGATAATCCCTTGAAACTTGGTCCAGAAATAAATGAAAATGGCTAGAAAATCTTCTGAATTAATTGCTGAATAACTGCTTAACTGTTCTGAATTTGAATCTTGAAAAATCCTTGAAGTTATCAGAAATCGTCGAACTGAGCTCTGTTATCGTCGAACCGAGCTCAGCGATATGGACTTATACAGCAACAAAATATCGTCGATCTGAGCTCCAAGATCGTCAAACTGAGCTCAGAGATAGAGATCCAATACTGAGACAAGATCGTCGAACTAAGCTCGTAGATCGTCGAATGGAGTTCGACGATTTGTGGAAGTTGAGCTCAGCGATCGTCGAATGGAGTTCGATGATTTGTCGAAGTTGAGCTAGATGATCGTCGATCGGAGTTCGACGAATCGTCGTGCTGAGCTCGACGAAATGACTTAGTCTCAAACTGAAAAATTCTTGGTCTTTAGGGCAGCTTTCAAACCTAGACTTCTAACTCTTAGACTCGATTCTAATTGACCTTTGAGCTATACAGGAGGTCAAAAACTAGTTTCCCAGAGACATAGTGATCCTGACCCAAATTAGTAATAGGGTGTTCCAACACCTGTAGTAGATGCACAATCGCAGTGTCTCGTCTTTCTTCTTGACGAAAAGCACCGGGGCTCCCCAGGGAGAGGAATGAGGACGGACGAATCCAACATCTATTAGTTCCTGTAGTTGGATTTTCAGTTCAGTCAACTCTCTTGGTGTCATCCGGTAGGGGGGTCGTGATACTGGTCGTGCTCTGGACACGAGCTCAATCTGAAAGTCGACCTCTCGCTGGGGTGGCAATCCCGGGAGGGACTCGAGAAAAATATCTGGAAAGTCGAGGACTACTGGAACTTTGGTGAGCACCTGGGTTTTGTCTTCCATCTCGAAATAGGTAAGGTATACTTTGTCCTTCTGTCGGACTGATTTCACAATCTGTGTAGAAGTCAGAATAATATGCGAGACAGAGGGCACACCTGTCAACGTGACGCTCTGGTCATTTGGGTTCTGTAGCCAGACTTCTCGCATGGAACAGTTTATCTATGCTTGGTGCTCGGCCAGCCAGTCCATCCCCAGAATTATGTCAAATCCAGTTATTGCTAGGATGGTTACGTAGATCTCAAATTCTACTTCTCCCAGCACAGCCAAGAACGAGCACTTTTCGGTAGATGTCATATCTGACCTGTCCGGTAAACGGATTCGTATAAACAGTCCGGTTGAACAAATAACGTTTCCTTTTGTTGTGATGAATTCGTGGGAGACGAAAGAATGTGTTGCTGTGTTGAAAAGGGTTTTGGCAAGGTGTCCTTCTACCAATAAGATTCTTGACGACATGGAAAATATATACATATATATCATCTAACTAATACAGAAGATGTAAGCACATATATGTAAGTAATATACAACATCAGTAGTAAGATCTGATATCTCCATATCGCCTAAAGTATATACTTATGACTATGTTAGGGGTCAGTTCGTGCTGCAACTCCAGTGCGTAGGCCTCCAGGAGCGCTGCATGGCCCTGCTGGCCTCTCCTGCCAGCTCTGCCTCTGCGACTTCTCTGACCCTATCCCCGTGCAGGCTGTCCACCCTAAACTGCTCCTAATCCCGGTCTCCCTATCACCTGTGGGCAGAAAGCCCTCATATGTCCCGGCTGCTAACACAAGAAGCAGTTCTCTGCGAAGTGAACAACTCGTCGGGCCACTGGTGGGGGATGTGGTGCTGGAACTGGTCTGATGACTGGCTGCGCAGCTGGGGGTGCTGGGGGTGCTGGTGGGCGCATATAGGGTTGTCTGCGGCGTCGCTGTCTGTGCTCTCTTTCCTGTCTGTGGGAAATGACTCCTCCGTCTTGCCTCTGGTCTAGAGGAATCTCTACCTGGCCTATGCGTTGTTGAGCCACTGTCCGCTGGTCCAACTCTAATGTTGCTGCATGGGTGGTTATGGTGTGAAAGGTATCCTGAGAGAGCATGATCAAGTCCTGCCTCAGGTCATCCCATAGTCCTTGGTAGAACTAAGAAGCTCTATCTCTGTCGGAGGTAGTCAGATTCCCGGCAAAGCGTGCTAGGTGTATAAACTCTCTCTCATACTCTACCACTGTGCGGTTGCCCTATCGAATGAGAAAGAACCTCTCCTGCAGTGCAGCTCGGTCTCCATCCGTGATGAAGAACTCTAGTAGAGCCTCGGATAACCTCCCCAAAGAATCGCACTCAACGGCCGACCTCGAAAGGTAGAGCGACTAGCCACTCTCCACCAATCCCTCGTGTATCCCTCCAAAAGGTTCACCACTAAAGAGACAGCATCCACAGTTGGGCACATCATTCCCACTAATAGCTCTTCCACCCGCTCCACCCACTCCTCTATCTGGATGGTCGTCTCCGTACATCTGAAAGGGGGAGGCCTCAGTCCTCGGAAAGTCGATAGCAGATCGGTGGGTGCTGTCATCTCTCGCGGTAGCTATGTCAGGGCAGCCTGGAAAGTCGCTAGAATAGCCATAAGTGTCTGCCTCATATCTGTCTTGGTAAATGGTACGGCCGCGGGAATGACCGAGTCTGGAGGTGGGGTAACTGGAACATATCCTCTGGACGAGGATCCCCTGTTACTGTACTCCGATATCTGGAGAAGTAATAGGAAAGAGTATCAATATTTTGCAAAAGAGCAATTTGTAAAAACGACAAACAAAGCGGAAACAACGGTGTATGGGCGTACTATAGTACAATCTAGAATCCCTAAGCCTTTACACTAGGGTCCACCAGGCTTCCACTGCAAGGTTTGTCCCGAACCCAGAACAAAGCGAGGGACGGAGGGATCCTGAGACTGCTCCACAAGGATGAATCGTGATGGTTATGATCCATTTGTGGTACCCCCCCAACCTTTGCCCGGGTCGGGCCAGAGGGGTACTACTGGCCCAAGACATCCACCCATTGCTCTTAGGTGAAACGATCCACTCTATCTAAGCACTAGATGGCCGCCTTGCTCCGCTTGAATCATAACATTCACAACCCATCAAGTATAGCGGGAGCATTAACAGGAAACCACTGCATATATATATATATATATATATATATATATATATATATATATATATATATATATATATATATATATATATATATATATATATATATCACATCAAAATAATACAGAGGTTCGAGGGCCTTAGCCTAAGTGTTTATATAAGCTCGTGGGCTATACATGTACTACATATAAGCCTCACACTCTGTATCTCTATGCTGCTCGGCGGTACTCATGTCTCTAAAATTTGGGGACGGTGGGGGTGCATCTGCTCGAGTAGTCCTAGCCGCTGGCGTAATCTCCTACGGCAACGGGTCACTACGGTGCTCCATTTCCTGTGAATGGTTATTTAGATAACCGCTAGTCACAGAACTAAGAGCAAACAAATTTCCTCCCCGGATCCATATCCTGGGGACGAGCACACACCCACCCAACAAAAGTAAATAGTCGAATCAAGAGAGGGTTAGCACAACATTTCATATATGTATAGCTAGGAGCAACTATAAAAGAGTGCAAAATAGTATACCTGGAAAACACAGCAGTATAAATCAGTTATAATAAGGCCCCACTAACTCATCAGCACATCAGGTTTTCACTTCATGAATTCTATCGCATGCATTCACAGTCGCGCACATACCGCATGCATTCATAGCCGCGCACACAAACCCTATGTCGACATAGTTTGGACTGCTTCTGTTCTAGCAGGATAGCGAGCCCCGCGGGCCTCAATGATGTGGCTGTCGGTGACAGTGGCTAGTCCTGCCACTTCTGGGGGTGATCGTACCGCACAACCCCAGGCCCTAACGTACAACCTTGTGTACTCTTGGATGTGAGCGACATCCGATGAATCATTTTGGCCGACCAGCAGAGGAAAACCCGACGGGGAATAATATAACGGTCGATCACACGTGGTACTCATCTCCCTGTCGCCTTGAGTCATCGATCTTCCCGAATCGGTACGAACGGTCTGCGAGAGGGACTGACCCGTCACTATTTCACCGCAAGTAATTTACAAACAATCAAGACAAAAGGACAGTCATAATATACACTGGGTCTACGTCGGTCTGCCCTACTAGGCTTTAGTCTTCGGGCATCGGCACTTATCTCTACTTTCAACAAGGAGCGTGGGAGCGCATTATTTGGGGCTAGACCTGGAGGACTACTTCAACTCCGGTTATCTCCAACTAAGGCTCAACTTTAGCAGGGCCCGAGATTATAATAGTGAATTGCAATGACAACAAGTGCAGTGATTATGCTACTTATTTAAAGTGTTGGAATGAAATATGACCAGTACGAGACTTGAGTGGTAATGAAATGAAAGTACTAAAATAAACTTGACTAGTACGAGACTGGAGATGTACTGAATTACTAAAATAAGCTCGACCAGTACGAGACTGGAGATGTATTGAAATACTAAAATAAGCTCGACCAGTACGAGACTAGAGATGTACTGAATTGAAAGCACTAAAGTAAGCTTGACTAGTACGAGACTGGAGATGTACTGAAATACTAAAATAAGCTCAACCAGTATAAGACTGGAGATGTACTGAAATACTAAAATAAGCTCGACCAGTACGAGTGTAAGACCCCATTTTTTTTTGACACCGGGGTCTTAGGCCCAGAACCGCCGTTTTGCGGTGACTCCTTCACGCCTTGAAGCGGCATCACCACAAAACGCCGTTTCTGCCGGCCAATTCGATCGCAGCATAGTAACAAAATTAGAGTAATATCACGCGCAGCAAAACTCTAAGAAAGAGTCCACAGAAATATCACATCAAGTAAAAATATCTCCACGATGGGAGAGTCCACAAAACCAAGCACTGTAAATAAGGGCTTATGCCCGATACATCAATTCCTCACCACAAGATCTCTCATGAGGAAATAAAATAAAAACTACTAGAGTAAGGGCCTCACGGTCCCAGCTGTCTGAACTCCTGTGCTAGACTGCCCTATCTCCAAGCGTGTCAACCTCTGGGGCTGCTCCTCCAATCTGGGCTCCGCGATCCCCTAAAAGATGTGGTTCGAAAACCGTTAGTCTAAAAAACTAAGTCCTATCATCCCCCACCCCTTCCCCCGTGACTCCTAGGCACCGAGCGGAGAGGAAGAAAGGGAGGACTTGAAAGTGGAGAGTATATCAAATGCAGGTGACGGTGGACCTAAATCTAGCAATTTATATAGTAACTAATCATATATGTAAACAAGTAAAGTAAGATGACCTTAACTTATATGGGTACATATAAGCAAGGGGTCTTTTGCAAGGCTCCCATCGTATAAAGAGTCCCATACCAATTTATACGTTGGGGTGTCGGTTATTAACAGCAATATATATATGTAAAGAAGATTAACCTTAATTTATAAACTTGCCCACACAAGCTTATAGACCAAGGGGTCGTTTTGCAGGGCCTAATGTATAAGTGTCCCATACCACTTATATTTTAGGTGTCGAAGGTTAAATGAATCGCTTATGCTATGACATGCAAGTGGGTATGATGATCAAGCAAGTGCAACACACACACCTGACTCTGTGCACACAGACCTTTAGTTCCCCCTTTCTGGAGCCTCACCTCCCAGGATACCTCCGTAGTGGCAGACGGAAGCGGTGGGTTGGGCCTCGCCCACCTCTAAACCAGTATAGCACTACTGGTCAGACCTATCGTACGCCTCAACGCTGGTGCACAAGCGGACTCCTGCGTACTCTTGCCGGCTGGCGCACCGGACTTCTGTTGGCGAAGTGCTATCACAACACTTGCCGAGTCAACGGATTGGTGTCTGTGCTAAGATCCTCCAATACCGGAGACCCACCACCTTAATATCATTCCTTTTATGCACATGCAAGTTTAGCGTAATCAAAACCCGAGCCGAATCTCCCCGGACCAACACGTCCGTCACAACAATCGAGCCGAAGCTCCCCGGACCCAAAGTCCGTCTTTAACTATCCGAGCCGAAGCTCCCAGCTAACATCCCGTGCCATCAGTGTCTGTGAAATGTGCAACCCTAATTACTAAGTTACTCTTTTCAGCTTGTTAAACAGATTACGTTAACCCAGGACTGCCCCCGGTATTCCCTGTGAAGGGCTCTCAAGGGGCACTAGGAACTGTGTTGGGATTACGCCCAGCGTTCCCTTTCGCAAGGTACTTATTTTATTATTGGTTGATTCCCTTACCCATTATTTCCTCATGTTTCGATATGCTAATCCTAGGGTGATTTGACTCCAACTCTCCTTGGGTAGGACGATCTTTCGTCGGACCCGAACGTCTTAAAACCCTAGACAAAACCACACCCTACTCACTCATCTTCCAGAGATGCAGCCCATTCCACTTGTTCTTGCAACAAACCATCAAGACCCATCTTACGTGCCCTAATTCACATCCAAATGAAATCCTGCAGTTTTGCTATATGCAGACCACTTAAGCTTCATGATGTACTCAATAGGTGATACTCTAAATTCTCCTCCAATAACTCTACAAATTTTACCAGAGGTCTATTATGATAATTATAGTCTAAATTCAGAAAATTATATTTTTCCTAATTAATCTACTATTTATTGAATTTTCCTCGACAGCTAGGCCATAGTCAATTTGAACATGAACCATAAGATTTGCTCAGGTAATGGCCTCCTAAAATTTTTATCCACTAACTATCAGAGAAATATTATTGGTTGACAATTTTCATAATTTTCCATGTAGTTTTTGACCTCTAAAAGATTTATTGAAAATAATTCCCAAGATCAACTATAATGAAGGAAGTGCCACAAATATGTCTCTAATAATTATGTAAAAATTACTAGGGCTTCATAAGGAACTAGAAACATCATGATGAAGAAATTAAAATTTTTCAGACCATCTAAATGTCATTATTAAATTTACCCAAGTTCCATAGAATTAAATAATTAAAGAAGCAACTACTAAATATTATTCTTCAAAAATTTCATAAAAATTTACAGAGATGGGTTCCATTATTACAAGCCCCTTTGCTAAGTTTCATCAGATTTAATCAAGTATATTTATCTCCACAAATTCCTAAGTGGAAATTGTAAAACATGACTTTGTGAATAAAGTACCAAAACTATTCATCCCAAATTTATTATAAAATTTCCAGAGATGTATGTACCCTAAACAACTACCCATTCAAAACCTCACCCCTTTTCAGAGAGTTTTGGTATTAGAACTTATGATTTCAAAGCTAGTGCCCTAAACTAGGGTTATAGATTTAAGGGATTTAAATTCTTCCAAATGCCCTAAAATTTTAACCACAGGACCATAGTAACCCTATGGACATCTGTCCCAAGTTTCAAGCCCATCCAAGGTCTTTTGACCCCAAATTCCTCAAACCCTAGAAACTTACCCTAAAGGGCCTACCCTAAAATTCTAGGGCTACCCTAGTCCAAACAACTCCAAACTTCATAAGTGAGTGTAAGAAGTCAAAGTATATCAGTGGCCAAAATTTCAGCCTCTGATGAGGGAATTTGGCCACTCAACCATCAAATAGTGGTTTTTGACCAAAATACCCTTATAGGGTCATATATAGGGTGGGTAAATTACCTATCCTAAACATCTCCAAATGAGCTAAAGTTTTAACACTATACCTATCATGTCATCTAAGACCACCCACCAAAATTTGGGGGAGTTTTGAATTAATTAGCTCACATAATTAAATTAATCATGATTTATTAAATTTTTCTAAAAACTATAGAAAAATGTTCTCCAAAAATTTTAAATTTTGGACAGGTTCTAGATATGCCTAAGACCTTCCCACTGCCCAAATTTCAACTTGTTTGGACAAGGAATGAAGTGTGGGCACCAAAATTAATTTCTATTTAGGTCTAGGTATAGGTCCTACCAAAAAGGGTACCCTGGTCTAACCAGTGGCCAAAAATGGTCCAAACAATTTTTGCTACAAACTAGACACCCTAAGCTACAATTTTCATGTTGGGCAGATTTCCATTCAGGGTCCCTAAGTATTTTTAAAAATTAAATACATTAAATACATCAAATGTGACAGAAATGGAATAATATTCATTTAAATCCTAAGTATCTGATTGATGCCGCACGAATCTTGGCGCAGATCAACGGCGCGGGGTCATCGTCCCCGATGAGCCAACGGCCAGGATTGCTCCTTCCTGTGCCGACTTCAAACGTCTGCCGCCGGCCACCCAGTCCCTTCCCCGGCCGGCCACCGCCACCATCACCTCCGTTGAGGTGGTGGCTATCGCCAGACGGCGGCACAGCCGCCGGAGGGGCGGATTCCGGCGATCCAACCAAGAAATTTCTCGGCCGAAAGCCATGAATTTTCTGAATTGGATCGGGCTCAATTGAGCCCGAACCTCAGCCCTAATGAAACCTAAGATCTGTCCATGAGAAAAGAGGAGGAGGAGGACCTTGTTGGCGGCCTGGAGACGAGCGGATCTGCGGGTTGACATGGTGGTGGCACCGCCGATCGGATTTCTGCAACCTCCCAGTAAACTCGCCGGATTTCTTCAGTTAAGGATTGGGAAATTCTCCCCCAAGCTCACTGGTGGTGTTTAAATCATCAGAGGGGGAGAAGAATGGGAGAAACTGCCATGGCCATCATGGCCATTAAAGGCTTGTCTCGGCCATGATGGTGGAGGCTGTAACTGCCCCTTGACAGCCAGGAAAACGGCTGGAAACTCCTCCCCTTCACTGGAGGAGATGAATGCTGCCATCAATGGGGACCATTGGCCTTTCCTTGGCCAATCTCCTCCTTCAACTCTCTTCCCCCTTTTCTCTCTCCTCCATTAGTGTGAGATGAAGCTTTCTCTCTCTTTCCTAGTCACCAAAACTGACCATGCTGACTCCCCAGCCTATTGGCAGCCCTTTCCACCCATAATATTTCATTATGTTGTGGTTAACTCAAAGGAAAAAGGGGTTGAGCTTGGGTTGACTTATTTAGGCTAATTTGACCTAACTCTAGCATAGAGTTGACCTTGGTCAACATGACCATTTGAGTTGACCCCAATGGGTCCTTGGTGACCCATTGGCCTCCCCTAAGGTCTAGGAAGGGTTATGTAGAGTTACCCCTGCACTTTGGAGGTCACATACCCTTAGTAAGGGTACTTTGACCAGATTAGGAGCTTGAGTTGACTTGGGTCAACCTGGCCTCTAGGGCTGACCCCAATGTGTCCTTAGTGACCCATTGACCTCACTTTAGGGTTAGGAGGGCATAGGTGGGGTCCTCTAGGCTAGGAGTAGGTCAATTGACCCTAAGTAGGCTAGTTTGACCCATTTAGGGCTAGGGTTGACCTTGGTCAATTGAGCCTCTTTGTTTGACCCCAATGGGTCCTTATGGCTCTAATGGGCCTCCCAAGGTATTAGGGGTGTTGTGGTAGGGTTTTGGGGTCAAGGTGTAGCCCATGGTCATCCTAAACCATGGTTCAGAGTTCTACTATTTGCAGACCATGGTGATTCCCCCACCTTTCTGTCCCCTACCTCTTGACTCATTACTGGCTTCCCAGGGTTTGTCATGACCTAGTCATGGCCAAAACCTCTCTTAGGGGTCTAGTTGGAAATGGGATGTTACAACGAGACTGGAGATGTACTGAAATACTAAAATAAGCTCGACCAGTACGAGACTGGAGATGTACTGAAATACTAAAATAAGCTCGACCAGTACGAGACTGGGGATGTACTGAAATACTAAAATAAGCTCCACCAGCATGAGACTGGAGATGTACTAAAATACTAAAATAAGCTTGACCAGTACGAGACTGGAGATGTACTGAAATACTAAAATAAGCTCGACCAGTACGAGACTGGAGATGTACTAAAATACTAAAATAAGCTCGACCAGTACGAGACTGGAGATGTGCTGAAATATTAAAATAAGCTCGACCAGTACGAGACTGGAGATGTGCTGAAATATTAAAATAAGCTCGACCAGTACGAGACTGGAGATGTACTGAAATACTAAAATAAGCTCGACCAGTATTAGACTGGAGATGTACTGAAATACTAAAATAAGCTCGACCAGTACGAGACTGGAGATGTACTGAAATACTAAAATAAACTCGACCAGTACGAGACTGGAGATGTACTGAAATACTAAAATAAGCTCGACCAGTACGAGACTGAAGATGTACTGAAATATTAAAATAAGCTCGACTAGTACGAGACTGGAGATGTACTGAAATACTAAAATAAACTCGATATCCAAACTCTCGCTCTCGTTGCGTTTTGTGAGGAATGATCACATCCAATATATGACCTCGGGGTTCAACTAAACGAGTTTCGATGCACTCTTATCGACTATACGAGGTCACAGGAACTAACAGAACTCAATTCTGAGTTCTCTAGCTCTATTTCCTGCCTAGGGTTATCTCCCACCAGGTCATGGGTAGAGTTCGGGGTACTTTTATTGGGCCTACTAGGGCTCTGGTAGCACAATAAAGGTCGAGATGTTACATCTCTACTGCTCTACGTTCATTGTATCTCCACGTATCCAACATGAACTTTATATAATGGCTTTGACTTAGGGAAATGTTATTTTTCCCAAAGCTCACTTGCATGTCTAGTATAGTCTCAGCTACACCTAGGTTTTTAATATTAAATTCTTTCATTAGTTCTGACTTAACGACATCCACTTCAGATTGATCAGAAGCAAGAATCAGCATATCATCAACATATGCGCATATTATAGCAATTTTGTTCGATCTATGACGTGTGTAAAGACATTTGTCCGAGAGACTCGACATGAATCTCATGTTCCTCACACTATAGTCAAACTTCTCATGCCATAATTTTGGTTCTTATTTTAGTCCGTATAGCGACTTGATTAACTTACAGACCTTACTTTCGTGACTGTCTACTATGAAACCTTCAGGTTGGCTCATGTACATCTCTTCGGTCAGATCTCCGTTCAAAAACGCAGTCTTAACATCCATTTGATAAAGTTCTAAATAGACGCAATAACAAGGAGTATCTTAATGGTTGCTAAGTGACACACTGGTGAATATACATCAAAGTAATGCACTCCACTAACTTGTGTGAAACCTTTAGCCACCAGGCGTGCTTTATACTTAGCTACGCTACCATCAAGATTGAATTTCTTTTTAAGAACTCACTTACACCCTATAGTTTTAGCCCCTTTTGGCTTATCAACCAACGTCTAGGTGTTGTTCTGAAGCAAAGAGTTCATCTCTTCATCAATGAGCTCTTTCCAGAGTAGGGAATCCCTTGATCTCATCGCGTCCTTATAGGTGGATGGATCGGCCTTAACGTGGTAAGTGACAAAGTCACTACCAAAGGTTCTGGGAGTTTGCTCTCTCACCGAAGTCCGTCTAGACTTTAGGACATTATTGTCTACCGGGACAGAATAAGAGGTGCTCGGTACTGATTCAAGTTCTTCCTCAATAATAGTTGCTTGCATTCTTGGGATTGTGAGGTTCTTATCCTTAAGGAACTTATCCTCAAAGAACACAACATCCCTAGACTCAATAATTATATTATTAGACAGGTCTAAAAATCTATCTGCAGCACTATCTTCAGCACAACCTAAGTAGACACACGTGTTGGTCTTAGGTCCAAGTTTAGACCGTTTAGGGTCAGATACCTTGACATAGGATATGCAACCCTAGGTCTTAAGGTTAGTTAATATCGGGGGTCTCTTAAACCAAAGCTCGTAGGGTGTGACGTCTAACTTAGCATGAGGGACTTGTTTAGAATGTTATTTGCAGTCAAAACTGCTTCTCCCCAATAGGTAGTAGGTATGACAACAGTGAGCGACATAGAATTTTTTTGCTCGGCTATACCATTCGATTGGGGTGAGTAAGGAGCAGTGGTTTCTGCTATGATCCCTTGAGAGGCAAGGAAACCCCGGTACTCACTGGACATGTATTCTCCTTCTCTCACTTCTAAACCTCTTTATTCTCATGTCTAGTTGGTTTTCTACCCTGGTTTTGAAAATACAACTTTTCAAACGCTTCATCTTTAGTTTTAAGAAGGTAGATATAACAGAACCTAGAGCAGTCATTTATAAAGGTGATCATATACTTCTTTCCTCCTCTAGTGATAAAACTTTTAAAGTCACATATATTAGAATGTATAAGCTCTATGGGTGTTGTGCTCCTAGTAACCACACTAAAAGATTTCCTAGTGATCTTAGTCTAAGCACACATGTCACATTTCTCAGACGGTGACTTAGTGTCTAATGTGATCTGGTGCGTTCTAGCTATTTGGAATATTTTCCTATAGTTCACGTGTCGTAGTCTCTCATGTATAGTCTTAGGGCTAACTAAGTTTGTTTGAACTTGTTGAACTAACTCATTTGCTAGACTTAGTCGGTATATCCTATTTTGTACGTATGCACATCCAAAATTGTGTGAGTTAACTGATAGTGTTACTCTACCGCTATAAAAAGTAAATGACATACCAGCATCACATAATAGACTAATAGACACTAAGTTAACAGTTAATGAAGGAATAAATTTAATATTCTTTAAAATTAAAGACTTACCTGAGGATAGCAGCAGGGTTGTGTTCCCCACCTTCAACACTTCAGCTGTCTCGTCATTGGTCACCGTCACATACTCTTTCACAATAGTGAGCCCTATCATAAGAGCAGAATTGTTGTAAACGTGGCACGTCGCCCCTGAATCCAAGTACCACTCCGTGCTGGCCTTAGCATTTCCGACCATTGCAACAAAGTCGGAAGGCTTAGCTTGGCAAACCATATTGGCTTGGTTGACATCCTGTGGTGCTTTGGTTCTTGCCCTTTTAGGGAGTCTGCAATCAGATGCGCTGTGCCCCCACTTGTTGCATTTAAAACACTTGCCCTTGAATTTTTTATTGCGTTTGTTAGGGCCTGCAACTTGGGAGCTACCATGGGAGGGTCTGGTCCTCTTAGAATTCGACATGCATTTAGAACTAAGGAGCATGTTAGCCGCAACCTTCTGCTTGCTAACAGTTTCTAAAGCGTGTCGAGTCCTATTTTCATCCTCAATGCGAATAAATCGCTTGAGGTCATTAAGACCGACCTGCATCTTCTTGTGGTACATCTCAGTTTTAAAGTTGTACCACGTAGAGGGCAGTTTAAAAATAATCGTGCCAGCAACAAAGCTGTCTGATAGAGAAATATTCTCACTATGTAAAGAATCTACTAAAACTTCAAAATTAGATACCTGAGGGAGAATCATCTTCTCCTCGTCGAACATGAAGGAATGGAATTTGTCCACTAGGTGCGCCTTGGACAGATCCTCCTCTTGCCTGAAGTGCTCCTCCAGTGTCTCCCAAATTTCCTTGGCAGTCTTCATCTTGATGTACGTCTTCGGCAGGCTGGAGGACAGGCAGTTCAGCAGGTATTCGCTGCAGAAGTACTCGTCAGTGATCCACTGTCCCTCATCGTCAATCCCCATAGCGTCAGCACGATCAGACTGAACTGTGTAGAACACGTTCAGGTACTTCATCTCAAACTGGGTATTCAGCTTCCAGTCGTTGAATTCAGTCGTCGTGAATTTCTTCAACTTTATCATAGGCACTGGAGAGGAGAAGTTGTCTCCCTTCATCATTGTAGTATACTTAGAGAATATGGTGATTGGCTAGATCTAGTGCCAAAAAATTGATCCCTTTCTTCACACTCTGCACTGATTTTTTTTCAAGTCAACTGAAAATGAAAGCTCACAACCAGATATCAACAACGAGAAATCCCGAGAAAAGAAAAATGGAGCCCAGCGGCCTCCTCCACTCGATCCGATGAAACAACGGAGGCGAAGTTCCGACAACGGAAAAATGGGGGACAACTTGAAATTGTGGATTAGGATAGATGAAAATGCACCTCGATTCACAACAAAACCATCAAATTAAATCATGGAGGGGAAGATTTTATTTTCCTCTTGATCTTATGGAAAGTAATTTGAATGACCAACAACTTTTTGATCTTCCTCTCAATCTCCTTGATCTGCGGGTTGGAAGAAAAGAATCTCCAATCTATGAAAAGGGATGATCAGGCCGACGATTTCAAGTAAGAGACGGAAGATATCGCCGATTATTGATGGAGGTCCAACAAAAAACTTGTCAGATCGCCGGAGAATGGCCCTACAGGCGTGGCTTTGCCTCTCTCAAGCCAGATACTCAACTTCTTTCGTGAAACTGACGGAAGAGCCACAACTTTTTGCCGGTGATTCAAGCGGAAGAGGATCGAAGATATCGCCCGACGGTTTTCCAAAAGGATGCGGTTACGGGAGACGGGAGAGGCTGAAAATCGAGCAACGGGAAGAAGCGGTTATGAGCAACGGGGCGTTGCTTCGAGAATGTGGGTGTTGCTCGAAGCATCCGGATGGGGATCTAAGTGGAATCCCCTACCTGTTGCCTTAGGTGGGTATAAATAGGCAAATCCAAGGAGTTTGTACGGGTATCGGATCTACACGTGTCTGAACTGACCCGTTATGCCTCCACACCCGTTATTCGTCTAAATATACACTAACTACTAATGCTAATGACAAGTGGAAGAGGATATATAACACACAATTTCGTTCATTTCATAGATATCATTTGCATACACTATATAGACTTTTATAGCCTCTGGCACGATCATACTATTGCTTTTGCAAGCTGAGATTTTTTATGCATGATTGGCTTAACATACATCCATATTTCAATATGATAGTTCTTCCTAACCTACAATAATTACATCTTTGCTGACTCCTCATTCTTGAATTTGACAACCATCCGGGTTCCGATGTAATTATTGCTCCTGATCTGGATGTCGAACTATTACTTCTATATTTTTGAAACCCATCTACCCTTTGAATCACGAATCATATAACTATTTCTCTAAGTATTTCTCTAAAACCAGGCCGAAGAACAGTTACAACACAAGCTACGAAATCCGTATCAGGCTTCCGGCGAGGTTTTGCCTTTAGGCGCTCCAGAAGTGGCGAAGAAGGCGAATCCGACCGGCGAAGTAGGCGGAGCTCCTCTGATTGTGATCTGCCTAATTCACTTTTATATAATACTTATACACAGTTGATGGATCTTATTTACTGGGAATTCGGGGACCCAAGTAATTTGGTCCGTCGAAACTGGGCACGTGATCTTATATATATATTGCCGTATTTTTGACTTATTCCGGTAGCGCCACCAGTTCTCTCTATAGAAAGCACCAGCTCACCAACTTCAGTTCGCAGCTTCGCTTTCCCTGTCACCGGAAGCTCACTGATCTCTCCGTTCCACCACCGCTGATGGCGGCCACCACTCTTTCACCTCCCCGGACGGCAATATTGGACCCCCGCAATCTGCTGTCTTCGAACTCTTCTCGAAAGCCTTCCCGATTCTACGTGAAGGCTTCTTCGACGACCTCCAATTTCAGCATCAAGGTCTCCATCTCATTTGGCCGGCCTTTACAGATCCCCCTTCAATTGGTTTTCTGACGAGTAGAGGTTTTGCAGATAAAATCCATCCCCACGAAGCCAATCGAAGGGCAGAAGACAGGGACGAGCGGCCTCAGGAAAAAGGTTAGTGCACCTTCTCCATTTGGGTTTTTGACACTTTGTACCGGGTTTTGATACTTTGCATTTCAAATCTGGCACTTTGCACTTCAAAATTATGAATTTATGACATTTTGCATCCTAAAGTTGAAATTTCAAAAGCATTTAGTTCCAAGCAGCACCAAAAATGCTTAAAAAGTGCCAATTTTAAAAATTTGAAGTGTAAATGGCCGATTTTGGGGGTGCACAACTAACCTATTTTCCTTATGTTGTTCTTGCTCGCGATTTCAGGTTAAGGTTTTCCAGCAGGAAAATTATCTGGCAAACTGGATACAGGTTTACTTTACCCTCTCTCTCTAGTTGAGATTTGTTGATAAGAGTTGCAAAGAGTTCACATGTTTATCTTTTCCAAATCCAGGCCCTCTTCAACTCTTTAAATGCTGATGACTTCAAGGATGGGCTGCTGGTTCTAGGAGGGGACGGGCGGTATTTCAACAGAGAGGCTGCACAGGTATAATGAGTTTTCCATGCATAGTTCTCTTTCTGTAACTACCCCCCCCCCCAAAAGAAAATTTATGTGATGATTATGCTTGTTGAATACAGATAATAATCAAGGTTGCTGCCGGCAATGGTGTTAGTAAGATTCTTGTCGGCCGGTAGGGTTTTTTCTTTCTTGATGTATAATTGAAAGTTCTTTTTAGTTTGACTTGGTACCTATGATAGTGGCTTATTGGATTGATTTAAAGATGCATTTATGCTGTCTTATTTCAAATTTAAAGTGATCGCTTTGAATTCAAAATAGTCTCAATGTGCTAAGATGTGTAAGTCATCCCAACCTTACAATGATAGAAGGATCCTACTCAAGATAAATTATTATTTGTTTAAATTTCTCAAGATGGTCAAGAGATAGCTCTGATACCAAGTAAAACTTTCAGAGCTATCAAGATGACATCTTGATCAAGCGAAAAGCGGGAACCAGGCGCAGGAACACTCCAACCGTAAACTGAGCTCAATAAACCAGATGCAATAGTAGACAACAACAAAGTCTTATATTAACAACAATCTTCATTACAGGGCAAGACATAAATGGCGAGACATGATTTCGCCAAGTAAAACAGTGAAGCAGAAAACAACAAACAAGAAGCCGGACGGACAGAAGCTGAGACCGCCGAGACCGCTGAGATCGCCAAGCCGCTGCTGCACCGAACTGAGCTACGGAGTCCGCGAAGACCGCGGACAACCCGTTATTCTGCTGAACACCTTGTTCGCTCTCTGCAAGCCACCTAACCGTAGAGGTTGCCTAGCTGCCAGAGTCCGCGAACAAGAGCCGCTGCCGAACTGAAGAACAGACCGGCGGACAAGTTATTGAACTGGAAAGCTGGAGAGAAGACTGGCTAGCCGCAAATGCGACCTGCTGTAAAACCGCTGATTGTTAACCGCAAGCTCCACTGATCCCTGACCGCAGTCAGAACCAGAATCCTGGCTTCTCATTGCTAGCCGCACAACCTGCAAATAACAAACCAGTAAACCTTCTCAAACCGCGCGGACAGAAAATCCGAGGCCGTAGATTTTAACTCAAGCTCAACTTACTGTTCATTCAGTTACTATTGATGTGACAGGGGGAGCCTATTTATAGGCACATAGAGGAGTGTGGTCACCGCCCTAGTGGATAGAAACACAACCCCAGCTTGCAGCTAGCACCAAGCAGTCCGCTCAGTCCGCATGGAAAAGGCCAGACACCAGCCTATCCTCCTGACATCAAGGCTAGAGGCCAGTCCGCATCCCGGTGGACACCGCATCAGTCTGCACGCTGCAGTGGACACATCAGCAACCCGCACACCCTGTGGACACCGCACCAGCCCACACGTTGTGGCGAACAACAACAGTCCGCACACCCGCGCAGACACCGCCCGGTCAACCAGCGGACATTGCGGTCTCTGCGATCATCCTGGACTTATCACAACGTGACCAAGTCCCAAACCGGAGAACAACTGGCGCGAGCTCGGCGGACAAGAACTCAGACTGCCAGCTCCCAAGACAGTCCGCAAGCACACGAACTCCGTGGTTATCACCTAACCGCTCCACCAGAGCAAGGGCAACAGCCGAAGCCGAATTCCTGATCTCCACATGCAGTCCACATCAAGCGGACTCCGCGAACTCAACAGGAGTCCGCCCCTCGCTCGGATACACCACCTATCCACATGGTTACTCCAGGGAACAACCAACTGCAAAACAACAAGCCGAACAGGCAGGTCTCCATCACCAGGCCGCAACATCAGACCGCCCAGGCCGCACCACCAATCCGCCAGACTGTCCGCCCAGGTCGCGCGGTCTGCCTGATCAACCCCCACTTTCACTTCATAATTTTTAACATTTTTTTGCTACATTACTTGATTCTTAAAGTCTAAGAGTACTTACAAGTCAAAAGCTAACATAGAGAATTTCTATTCCATGTCTATTTTCTTTAATATCGTGAGGAGATAATTTTTTTATTTTTTTGTATAATAACATGGCCTTGCACACTAGTTAAGGTGTTGCCATGTGACCTTGAGGTCATGAGCTTGAGTCCTGGAAGTAGCCTCTTGCAAAAATACAGGGTAAGATTAGCCCACATTTTACCCATGTAGTGGGACTCTTCCCTGGACCCTCACTGCGCGGGGATTCTTTGTGCACCAGGCTGCCCGTGTACTTAGCGAACAAAGCCTCCCTACTTTTCTATTAATTTTCTTAGCACAAATCATTTATTGACTTCCGTTGACGCGCACATGTCGACGCATGGAAGATGAAGGGAAGTCGACGTACGTCGACATATGTTGATGCACATTGGAAAAGGGGAAGTCAAAACACACGGGGGATTAATCTTGACATACGTTGATTCTTGTCAAAGTACTGTGAGATGTCGGCTTACTTTGACATAAAAATTAATTTGGCATTTTCCTAAAAATGCCAAAACTATTTTCTTCAAAAAAATGCAATACAATTCAATGATTCCCCAAATCCTGAATCTTGAATCCAAAGGTACAATAATAGAAAACAAGAACACCAAACTAAGACTTACACGTGCGGGTGACATCAAAATGTGGTGAGGGTGAAGATCCAAGGACTGCCGGCTTCAACCAAGTAGAGAACTACTGGGTTGGGGATTAAGGATGGGTCAGATTCAGTAGGGAGTATGACTGCAGGATAGTAGGAAAATGTGGTTGAGTGGTTTTGTTATAGGGGAAACAAGGTGGCACTGCTTTGGAGGGTGACTGGAAGACTGTAGGTGGCCGTTTGGAGGGATAGAAGGGGAAAACATGTGCTGGAATGGGAAAACAGGTGCTGGAAGTGGAAAATCAGATGCCAGAAGAATTCCAGTAATGAGAATCTGTGGCGAGAACAAGTGGGTTTGGGCTGCCAATGGAGGAATTAGTCGTGAAATGCAAAGGAGTCGATAGGTTGTTATCAGTGAGTCGTAGGTGATTAGATGGGGAGAGAACTCAAGGCTTACGATCGGAGGGAGTGGTGGGATGCGGCTTGCGGAAACAAGGGTCGTCTGCGTGGCTTGCAGGTGGAGAAGTCGCATGCGGGTAGACGAGGGCAGAGGAAGAGGGGGCCTTAGTGTCACAACAAGGATATACTGACATCGCACTGGGAGTGGGGCTGGAGTCGCACCAGCGTGATTGAAGGAGTTCCTTTCTTCTGAAAACATTGATACCCTCATATTAGATGCTTGCATGTATAAAAAGAGTATAATTGCCAGAGCACTCTGATTGGACAGCTCAACATGTCTGAACCGATCAGGTGTCAAATATAACTCAAAAAATAAAAAAAAAGTCCTTGAAATTGACTCGGAACAACCGTTCAGATGCATCCATGGATTCATATGATATGAAGAGTAGCAGATCACTGCCTCTTGCTGGAATAAACCCATGTAGGTCAGCGATCTCTATCAATTCTCCCTATCTTGAAAGTACTCATCTTCGATGAGTTGAAATGGTCATACTCTCGGCATAGCTCAGGGGCGAGTCACTTAAGCTCTTTTGGATAAATTCAAGTGTCATCTAAGAACAGACTGCATTCCAACAGACTAGATATCGTAGTCCACCTCGCCTACCAATGACTGAAAAATCATGGGTAGAGGTGCAAGTTGAGTTGAGCCATCTCAAAAAAAGCTTGACTCGAGCTCTAGTCTGTAAAACTCGAGATCAATTACGAGTCGAGATTGAACTCACATATTGTTATTCATCAGCTTGCGAGCCGGTTCGTTAGCTCTTTATTTGTGATTTAAAAAACTTAATATATAAATAAAATCAGGCTCATGAGCTGAAAACTAGTAAGTAGCTCGAGCTTAATAAGTAGGACTTGAGCTCAAGCTCGAGTCGAGCAAAATGAGCTAGTCGAGCTCAAGCTCAAAATGGTTAGCTCGAGCTTTGAAATTTTGCCAAGCTCAACTCCTTTACACCCCTAGTTATGAGAAACAATCTGAAGTATATCTCCTACGGTCACGAGAGTAAGATGTATCTTCATTTGAAAACTTAATTAGGGGAACTGTCGATGATACGAGGTGGTCCTTATGGTGAGAATCATCAGGCTGAGGTTGGGGTGGAGTGGGAGGAAGTAAGGGATGTTATGGCTCACACGTGGGAGTGAATAAGACACGCTCCTCGCAGTAAGGAGTCAGATCTTCTACATTAAATACTCGGTTTATCCCCATATTTGGGAGATGTTAATCTCATATGCATTCGTACTGATTCATCGTATGACTGTATATGAACTCATTCGCCGAACACTTAATTTTGTTGTTGTTCCTTGTACAAATCTCATAGATCATATGTGAGTCATCACTTACTCTCTAGCTTCAAAAATTTGATCCCTCTCATGCTGATCTGCTTGAGTTTTATTACATCAACCAAATTAATACAGTTCATGCAAATAATGCAAATGATACAATAGACATGAATCGCAAAACACTTAAACATCTTGAACTATATGTAATTGATTATTTAATAATGCAAATGATAAATGATGAATCCAACCGACTCACTAAAAACATACTCTACATGACGATGGATGTCCCTAAAGATGGGTGGTTTCTCTGGAGGTTCATTGTGGGGTGTAGAAAAAATCGTTGAGCGTACAGAGAACACCCAGTGGATTGACTGAGACATCAACAATGAGATACAATTACCTAGAAAAACACCAGGGGGCTCACCACGAGATTGATAAAAAAATTCTTTACGAATGCGTCGATTGCTCACATCCAAGACATTCACACTAACACAAATATTTCTTAGAAAGAAAGAACCATCGAGTGGCTTACTCGAGAGCTCAGCATGGCTGGCGCTCATCAAATGATTTAGTCATCTTGAGATAAGTGTCTTCGATAATACGGATGTCCTCAAAAGCAGTAGAGACAACCACCACAAAGTCAATACTATGCTCTCGACCCTGACTCAGGACATAACTCACCACAATGTGGGGAAACTCAGAGAACATGCACGCATTGGCGAGTCTATCAGAGCAATAATTAAGTCAATGCAAGCGGTAGGGGAAATACACATCACTATGGCATCACTCAGACTCACTATCAGTCCCGGTCACAAGAAATGAGTTAGAATCAAATGGTGGGCCATTCGTCAGACTAAGTACCTCACTGAGGTTAGAAAAATTAGTATCAAATTTTACTACCATCGTGTCTGACAAGATAAGAGTATGTTTGATAGTAGCCTTATAATGGGAAGGACTCATACCGTGGATTCCAGAGTGCTCATCCACTCGACTAACTTTCCCGGATCTCAATAAATGCTCGTAATGAAAGACGAGCTGGTATGTCTGCTTGAGAGACTCTAAGTGGTGATGTGTTAACTCAGTATGTAACTCAGATCATAGTCCAGACCAAAATCAAGTACTCAAAGCTGCCTCCTCTTGGATGTTGCGCCTCACTACTAACTCATCACAATAATTCCTATACTCACTTTACTCATCAACAAACATGGATCCTTACTGGAGGGAAAATACTTGCTCTTATATGATGTTGGCAAATACCTCAGACACAATCTCCGCTTCATCTCCACGCAACTAATGATTGGGCAAAGACGATCTCGCTCAAGGGTACTCTCAACACTATCCTAGTATTGTCTTGCCTGCCTAAGCTTCACAAACCTGACGCAATGCTCATTGAATAACTCAAAATGATCTAGATAATATCACATGTCTGCAAGCCAATAGCTAAATGCCTCAGGATTCTACAAACCATCAAACAGTGGAGCGAATCTACAAAACTTATACTCAAGATCTCCTCAAAATGATGTTCATTGTAGTAACTCCTATAGTAGTCGGTCATGTCGAAGGGTCAACACGACATATATAAATGATGGGTTGGGGATGAGGATGATCATAATATTATGAAGATCCTCCCGAGAGAACTCTATGGGTTTGAACATAGGTGGACTTTTGTTCCTCAAATAGAGGATTAAAGTAGCAACGATGATTATGATATGACATGGGGTGACATGTAAACTTTAATCCCACCGCCTGCGTATTCTAAGCTAAGCCCGAAGTTGGGCTTTGATATTTGTTTGAGGCGGGAACACACGACGGGTGCAAATGAAGCTACGACCAATCTTAGAATAACATGAAAGTAAAAACACAATCCAATAAATAAAATGTCAATTTAATGCAGGTGCAAATGAATTAGTACATTAGTAAATTAACAACAAACAATTAATTAAAATAAAGCTTGATCAGTAGCACATTCGTTCACAAATAATAAAATTGGAAAAGCAAAAAAAATTTTACAAGCATATAAGACACCTGTATTTTAAGCGCGCGCTGAATAAATCCCGGATTTCATTGAAACAAAGACATAATATCGCAACCCATAAAATATAGTCCGAATATACAATAATAGAAAGCAAGAACACCAAAGTAAGAGTTACACGTGCGGATGACAATGAAGTATGGTGATGATGAAGATCTGAGGACTGCCGGCTTCAACCAAAGTAGAGGATTGCTGGGTAGGGGATTAAGGAGGCGTAGGTCGGGAGTATGACTGCGGGATAGTAGGAAAATGGGGGTGAGGGGTCTGACTGTAGAGGAACCAAGGGTGGAGTTGCTTTGGAGGGTGACTGGAAAACTGTAGGTGAATGTTTAGAGGGCTGGAATCTGAAAACGGGCGCTAGAAGAGGAAAAAAACAGATACAGGAAAGGGAAAATCAGGTGCTGGAGGGATTTTTGTAATGAGAATCGGCGACGAGAACAAGAGAGTTTGGGATGTTGATGGAGGAATTAGTCGTGAAATGTAAGGAGTCGGCAAGCCGTTATCGGTGGAATTGTGGGTGATTACAGGGGGAGAGAACTCAAGACTTGCGGTTGAAGGGAGTGGCACAATGCAACTTGCAGAAATAGAGGTCGCAGACATTGCTTGCAGTCGCATTCGTGGCTTGCAGGTAGAGAGAAGTCGTAGACATGGAGAAGTGGGGAGAGGAAGAAGGGGGCCTTGGAGTCGCACCAAGGATCTCCTAACGTCACATCGGGAGAGGGACTAGAGTCGCACCAGCGTGACCGAATGAGTACCTTTCTTCTGAAAACCGTTGATGCTCCTTAGATCTGCTACTTGCGTGTATAAAAAAAGTTTGGCTGCCAAGGCACTCAGGTGTCAAATACAACTTGAAAAATAAAAATAAGTACATGAAATCAACTCGGAACGACCGTCCAGGCGCATCCATGAACTCGGATCATCCGAAAGTTTTGCGGATCACCGCCTCCTGCGGGAATAGACATATGTTGGTCGGCGATTTCCATAACTTAACGTTTCATACCCGGTGATATCTTTTTTGAATTGTTTCATCTTGCGTGACCGAATGAGTACCTTTCTTCTGAAGACCGTCGATGCTTCTTAGATCTGCTGCCTGCGTGTATAAAATAAGTTTGGCTTCCAAGGCACTCAGGTGTCAAATACAACTTGAAAAATAAAAATAAGTACATGAAATAAACTTGGAATGACCGTCCAGGTGCATCCATGAACTCAGATCATCCGAAAGAATTGTGGATCACCGCCTCCTGCGGGAAAGGGAATAGACATATGTTGGTCGGCGATTTCCATAACTTAACGTTTCATACCCGATGATATCTTTTTTGAATTGTTTGGGTTTACCCCTATCTAGCGTAGAATCGTAGATTAGTTTAGTCTAGTTTTCCGAGGAAAATTTAGTTGTTTTATTATTGTTGTAAAAGCTCAAAGCTTGTATGTATTACTTAGGTAGGTAAATACAGGGAGAGAATACAAATATATAGGAAAGAGGAGAGAAGAATAAATCCTATACAAGATGTGGGACTAAAGAAGGATGAGAGAAAGTAATAAGAGGGCCAATAAATGGGCCCTTTACATGGACTTTTCTAATAATAATAATAATTATTATTATTTTACAGAACTGGCTTTATCACAGATATTTTGTTTGTTCTTTTGGTTTATATTAGTTATTTACAAGGTTGCTTATCATCGAATGCTGTACATCGCTAAATTAAAGTTAATTTCTAATCTTATGCAGGTTGCACTCTAAATTTACTTTGTTTCATCAGGTGTCATTTCTTAAAAAATTTAAATTGCATCTAGAATTACATTTGCATCGCTTTCATCCCATCACTTGTAGACATTGGGATTAGTAATGATAACCAATTTAATCAAGCTCGGATAACATCGTAAGCAGGTGCAAGTAAACCATTTTAAAACTCTTTAAAGTAACAAAAAAAGAAATCTACTCAAAGTTCATATTTCAGGTTATTCATCTTAGGATGTATTTTGAAATTATTAATATGCATGCAAACCATTTTATAACTCTTAAAAGTAACAAAAAAGAAACCAATTACCAGTTCATATTTCAGGTTATTCATCTTAGGACACAAATTTTACAATTCGGAGTAGTATTTTGCACTATAGAATAATTGAGATTTGCCTGCTTTGATTCTGCATTACCTAATCAATAATCATAACATAAATTAAAGCTCTAAAGTTCACTTGATATGCAAATATATTCATGCAGTTTGGGTTTTTTTCTGCATATCTCAGGATAATATCTCTATTTTTTTCCAAATGAAAAGAACTAATTCTTTATTTCTGAATTGACAGAGATGGTATTTTGTCAACTCCAGCCGTCTCAGCAGTGATTCGAAAGCATAAGGTAGTTTTCAATATGCATTCCTGCTACTATGATGAAAATAATTTATCTTTGGTTTTGTCTTACTTTAATGTTCTGATAGGCCAATGGAGGTTTTATAATGAGTGCAAGCCATAATCCTGGTGGACCATATTATGACTGGGGCATAAAGGTTGTTTGTTTATTTTACATGTCACTTCTAACCAAGAGATTCTGATAGTTACTTCTTTGTACATTTTCTAACATATTATTTTACATGTCAATTCTAACCAAGTCTTTGCTTCTTCCTATTTTTCAACTTTTGCTAACACTTCCATTTTATCAGTTCAATTACAGTAGCGGACAGCCTGCCCCAGAGTCAATTACAGACAAAATTTTTGGGAACACACTTTCAGTGAGTTGCTCTCTTTCTATAAATTTCAGTATTATATTTCATTTTCTACCATATTGTGCTGTAGTAAAAAGATGTACTAGTTTGATTTGGACAAACTTAGGCAAATAGTCTCTCAGTCCATTAATTAAGAAATTAACTGCTGTTTTAGATGCAAATTTTAAAATATAAGGAAATCCATCGCAGGAAAAATTATTTGTTTTCTAGTTCAAATCAATGTGTGCAAATCAGGAAACATTCAATATTGAGATGAATCCTTTTTTGGGAGGCTGAAAATGATAATTACCTGATTTGAATAAAACAGATACCACATCAACGACATTAATATGTAGTGCAGGAAACATGAGTAAATCACAAACCAAACCACATCATAATAGATTTATCATGGAGACCAAGTGAAAAAAATGGCAGCACTGTAGACTGTAGAAACAAATGATGGAGAGAGCAATAAAAGAAATATTTTATTAATTTCTCACATTCATGCATACAAGTATTTGTACAGGTATGTAAGAAGAGAGAGAGGAGACACAATTCCATTATAAGATGTGAGACTAAATCCTAAGGATGTAATGAGCTCTAGTTGGGCCTTGCTATGGGTCTTTGTGTAGATTTTATTTAACACTTTCCTGCAAGCTGGAGCATATAGATCGTAGGTACCAAGCTTGGACAAGAACTGATAATATAACGGTCGTTGTAAGGCCTTAGTAGGAATGTCAGCAACTTACCCAGCAGCATGAACATGTTTTAATTCCAGTTTCTTCAGTTGGACCTTCTCCCGAATGAAGTGACAATTGACTTCGATGTGTTAGGTATGTTCATGGAATACATGATTCTCAGCAATATGGATAGCAGCTTGTCTATCACAGAGTAGAGTGGTTGGAGAGGAGAGTTGGACACCCAGGTCACCAGGGAGGCCTTACTACCATGTAAGCTCGGAGACAGCAGAGGTCATTGATCGATAATCAACTTTATCAGATGAGCGTGCAACCACAAATTAGTTCTTGCTTCACTAGGTAATAAGATGTACATCAAAGTATGTACAATACCCACTTATGGAACTACGATCTTCCAATGAGCCAGCATAGTCAACATCAAAGCAATACAAGATAATGAAGAAGAGCTATTGTATAGAAACCCTTATCCAGGGGCAACCTTCAGATAATAAAAGATGCGCTCAACCGTCTGGAGGTGAGAGATTTGTGAAGTATGCATAAATCGACCCCAATGGCAAAAGATATATCAGGTCTTGTAGTTGTAAGATAAATTAACTTCCCTACAAGATGTCGATAATACTCTGCATTTGGAAGAAGTGAATCAGAGTTGGAGGCATGTGCGCAGAGTTTGTGGTTGACATCCATAGGTATGCCAACAGGCTTACACACGGAGTAACCTGTGTCATGAAGTAGATTAAGACTGTACTTCCGTTGAGATAAGATATGACCATCCGAACGCCTGGCTACCTAATACCAAAAATGTACCGAAGATTTCTTAGATCTTTAGTCTGGAAAGCAGAGGCCAGGTATTTTTTAATCATGTTTATTCCTTGGAGATTATTACTAGTAATCAAAATATCATCAACATATACCAAGTGGATCATTGTTCCTGTCGTACGATGTCGAGTAAATAGAGAGAAATCGGTTGATTTTCGAGTGAAACTAATATTATAAACTGTTATAAAAGCCTACTTTAGGGCCCATCTAGGGGCCCATTCTTCTCTTTTCTCTCTCTCTATTTGTATTAGTCCCACATCTTGGATTGAGATTTCTCTCTTTCTTCTTCTCCTATATAAATGTATTCATACTTGTAATTATCAATTCAAGAAGTATATACAAGGTTTGGAGCTTTTTCTACATGATATCAGAGCCAGGTTCGCTCTTCGCGGTCTCCTCTGTTCTGTCCGCACCTCGGCCTCCTGCGGCCTCCTGCGGTCTCCTGCGGCCTGCCTCTCGCAATCTGCCTCCCGCGGGCTGGTTGTTTCTATCCGTTTCCTTCTGCGGCTTGCTCATCTCAGTCCGTTTATTTCTCCTCCTCCATCCGTGGGGCCACCTTGTCCTTTATTCTCCGCTGTCTGCTGCGGCCTCTCTACTTGCTGCGGCCTGTCTTCAGTCCACTGCGACTTGTTCCAGCTCGCCGCATCCTCCCTTCTCTATCCGCCTGACCGTGCGGGTTGTTCCTCTCTCACCCGCATCTTGGTCTCGGTTTCCTTCCCCTCAGTTCGCTGTTGTGATCCGCCTGACCGTGCGAGCTGTTCCTCTCTCACCCGCATCTTGGTCGCGGTCTCCTCCAGCTCTTCTCTTCTCTGTCCGCGCGGCTTGTCTCTGCCCGCTGCGGACTGACCGCTCCTACCCGCCTGTCTCCGCGGGCTCCTCTTCTGCGGACTGCGGGTCTGTCCGCTCTTCCCTTATCCGCGCGGCTTTTGCGGCCTACACGTTCTGCATCCGCTTCTCCTCTCCCTCTCCATGGTTCCACCCTCCTAAGGCTTCTTATAGCCCTCTTCTGCTCTGAAACGTGGGGCCCACCTCTCTTATCCGCCTCGGACTCTCCTTTTGTCCGCTGCGGTCTCCTTACTGTTTTTCTTCAACACATCGGGCTCTTCTCTTGTCCGCCGCGAGTTCCTCTCCTCTCGCCTGCTCGCATGGTTGTTTCTGGTCTCTTGCCGCGACCTGCCTCCTCTTATCGCGGCCTCGACTCGTCGCTTGCTCTACCCGCACGGACCCCCTTTCTGTCTTCCCGCTGCGTTCTCTCTTCTTGTCCGCTGCGGTTTTGCTTTGAGTTGTTTTTACTTGCGGTCTCGTGTCCTGACCGCTCGAGTTCCTAGCTCGCAGTATCTTGCCGCTTCTCGACCCGCTAAGGCCGTGTTTACCCGGGCCCGGTCTGTTTCTATCCGCCCGGTCTCGTTCCTTTTTTGTCAGGTGTGTGCTTCTGTTGCAGTCTTCTCCTAACCGCGCAATCTGCTTGTTTCTATCCGCTGCGGCCTCTGTTCTTACCGCGCTGGTCGTGGCCGTTTCTTGCCGCTGGTGCGTTGTCACCGTGACCGCTGCGGACTACTCCTTGCATAATGATCGGCTGTCCTCCTGGCTCTGTGGTGTCTGTTTCCGATGGTGGTACCTCCTGCCTTGCTCACAGCTCATCCTAGATTTTGGATTCCGGGGCCTCTCACCACATTACATCACGGAAACCACCCCAATATTTGCACTCCGTGCATCCCCAGTTCATTACTGTTGCTAGTGGGGACACACTTCCCGTCTCTGGTGCTGCAGATATTCATCTCACTCCCTCCATTACTCTTCGCTCGGCTTTTCATGCTCCGGGCTCTCCGTTCAACCTTCTCTCTATTGGCCGACTCACTGCTGACCTCGATTGTGCTGTTATTTTTTCTTCTAACTTGTGTGTTGTGCAGGATCGCAAGACACAAACCAACATTGAAAAAGGGCATCTGTCGAATGGTCTCTATATCCTTAACCCGTCTCCCCCAACGGTGCTGTCGTCTATTAGCTCCGTTGACTGGCATCGACGTCTGGGTCATGCTCCTCTAAACATCCTCAAAAAATCTCTCTCAGACGTGTCCTTCCACAAGTTCACGTGTGAGTCCTGTATCTATGGGAAACATCATCGCTCTACGTTCTCACCACATCCTTCTCGGCGTCCTGCTCCCTTTGATCTTGTTCACTCTGATATTTGGGGCCCTTACAAAATTACAAGTGTTTTTGGATACCGTTACTTTGTCACATTTGTCGATGACTACTCTCGGGTGACCTGACTGTATCTCCTTCGTGACTGCTCTGAATTACCCGGTGTATTCCGTACCTTTTTTATTGAAACTCGCAACCAGTTCTCCACAACCATTAAAACACTCTGCACCGATAATGCACGCGAATACAGTAGTCATACCTTCTCTCACCTCTGTGCGGAGTTTGGGATCATCCATCAGACCTCCTGTGTCTATACCCCCCAACAAAATGACGTTGCTAAACGCAAGAATCGACACCTGCTCGAGATCACCCGCTCCCTTATGATTCAGATGCATGTTCCCAAACAATATTGGAATTTTGCGGTTTCAACCGCTTGCACTCTTATTAACCGTATGCCTTCATCTATTCTCAATTTTGCGGTTCCCTTCAATCTCCCTTTTACCTCCCAACCTCCATTCTCCATCACCCCACACGTGTTTGAGTGTGTATGTTTTGTTCATCATCTTGGTCCGTCCACTGACAAACTTGCTCCCCGTCCACTAAATATATGTTTGTGGGTTATTCTCCAACTCAGAAGGGCTACATTTGTTTTTCTCCCACGGATCGCAAGGTGGTTACTTCTGCTGATGTCACCTTCTTCGAACATCAACCGTATTACTCTCAATCTATTGACCCTCCTCTTCCGCCACCTCTCCCGCGACCTGTTATCCCCGTCCATTCCACCATCCCACCTCTACCTCCCCCACCCCTCCCACCTAAACCACCTACACCACCCGTCATTCGTGTGTACACTCGACGTCCTCCCTCGTCTACTACCCTACGAGAGCTGCCCCGCTCTAAAGATGCTTTGCAACCTGCGGATCCGACCACTGCTTCCACTGCCCACTCGATGGACAACTTTGTCTCTCTCCACCGCATCTCTCCGGACCTCCGTCAGAGTGCTCTCTCTTTATCCTCTATCTCCACCCCTAATTCTGTACAAGAGGCTCTTCACCACCCCGGATGGCGGGCGGCCATGGAAGATGAAATGCGGGCTCTCTGGGCCAACCAAACTTGGGATCTGGTTGCTCTTCCTGTAGGTCAATCCTGTGTTAGCTGCAAGTGGATCTTTGTTATTAAACATGCGGCGGATGACATCGTTGAGCGTCTAAAGGCCCGCCTCGTGGCCCAGGGTTTTACTCAGCAACATGACCTTGATTATGAGGAAACTTTCTCTCCAGTGGCCAAATTGAACACGGTCCGGGTTCTTCTTTCCTTCGCTGTTCACCGTCATTGGCCTCTTTATCAGATGGATGTTAAGAACGTCTTTCTCAATGGTGATCTACAGGAGACTGTTTATATGCATCAACCTCCTGGGTTTGAGACCACGGGGGAGTCTCGGGTTTGTCATCTTTGGAAATCTATTTATGGTCTCAAACAGTCCCCCCGCGCTTGGTTTGACAAATTCAGCACGGTAGTCCGCGATATTGGCTTCACTAGGAGCTCGGCTGACTTCTCTCTCTTCACTCGACACCGGCCAACCAGAACAGTGATTCTACTTGTTTATGTTGACGATATCCTCATTACTGGCGACGATACTACAGGGATACAACATACCAAACAACAGTTGAACTCCGCCTTTCAGACCAAAGATCTTGGTAACCTGCGGTATTTTCTCGGGCTTGAGGTTGCACGACGGCCTGATGGTCTTGTATTATCCCAAAGGAAGTATTGTATGGACCTTCTTCATGATGTTGGCTATTCGGGATGCAAACCTTCGGATACTCCAATGGACGCTAATCACAGGCTATCGACCCATAGCTCTAACTCCGATAAGTTGCTTACGAATCCGGAATACTACAGACGCCTGGTTGGGAAACTGATCTACCTTACAGTTACTCGACCAGACATCTCCTTTGTCGTAGGAGTCGTGAGTCGATTTATGCATGCCCCGAGGACATCTCACCTTCAAGCTGTCGAGCGCATTCTTCGGTATCTCAAGAACGCTCCAGTACAAGAGCTTGTGTACAAGTCATCCACATCTTTATCCCTTGTCGCATACTCTGACGCTGACTATGCCGGGTCCAATTATGTAGGCGTTCCACAACAAGTTTTTGTACCTACTTCGGTGGACATCTCATAACTTGGCATAGCAAGAAACAGAATGTGGTTGCTCGCTCTTCTGCTGAAGCTGAGTACCGCTCTATGGCTGCTGTTGTTTCCGAGTTAACTTGGCTTGAGAGCCTTCTGAGAGACTTGGGTGTTCGTCTCTCATCACCAGCGACCCTATTTTGTGACAGTCAAGCGACAATCCATATTGCCAAGAATCCAGTCTTTCACGAACGCACAAAGCATATTGAAGTTGACTGTCACTTTATCCGAGAAAAGGTACAGGCAAAGAAGATAGATTTAGAGCATGTTCCTGCTGCAAGCCAAGTTGCTGACATCCTGACTAAAGCTCTCTCCCGGCCTCTATACTACCAGTTTTTATCCAAGCTTGGTGCCTACGACTTGTACGCTCCATCTTGCGGGGGAGTGTTAGAAAAGCCTACTTTAGGGCTCATCTAGGGGCCCATTCTTCTCTTTTTCTCTCTCTCTCTATTTGTATTAGTCTCACATCTTGGATTGAGATTTCTCTCTTTCTTCTTCTTCTCCTATATAAATGTATTCATACTTGTAATTATCAATTCAAGAAGTATATACAAGGTTTGGAGCTTTTTCTACATAAACAATCCAATTGAACTTATCAAACCATGTTCGATGAGACTGTTTGAGGGTATATAGAGATTTTTGATGTGACATACAAGAGACTCTTCCGTGGTCTCAAAATCGGGAGTACTGCATTTTGACAATCTCAAGTAGATCGCCATAGAGGAAAACATTTTTGGTGTCTAATTGATGTAACTGCCACTGTCAATGAATAACTAAGGGGATAATGACATACAATATTCAGTTTTGCGACATGGGAGAAGATCTCATCGTAATCGAGTCCGTATTGCTAAGTAAAACTACAATCTATAAGATGAAATTTAGTCGTTCAACTGACCCATCAGGGCCATGCTTGATGGTGAATACCCACTCACATCCCACACATTTTTGGATAGGAGGAAGAGGGACAAGGTCCCAGTATGATTGGACCAAAGATCAGTCATTTCCTTACATGGCCGCCCACTACCCCGGGTGCTGAAGTGCCTCATGTAGAGAGGTCGGGGTGGTAATGGATGTCAACGAAGTGGCAAAGTTGTGAAGCAACGAAGATAGACGATGAAATGAAACATAATTAGACATCAGATGCGTGGTGGATGTTGGTATTGACTGCGTGATATCATTGGTAGAGGGTGTCTGCCGTAGAGCATCAGCTCGTTGATGCGCCCTCCGACGCATCATAGTCTTTATGCATTTATTTTTTTGTATTTTATTTCATGCACTATGTTTCCTGCATTTTTTTGTGTTGTTTTCCGGCTCATCGACATGACCGACCGTTGGGACTTCAATAAAGAGGTTCGGTATTACTAGTAGAACGATAGCGACAAGCCCAAAATTAATTACATAAGCATCAATTTCAAATTCAGATTTCAAAATTCAAAATCTCATCAATTATTGGAAAAGTTCATTTAGAGGTGAATATTGTGAAAATGAATCAAATTTATGAGATTTCATGTATTATAGATGAAAAGAAATAGAAGAAATTTAATCTATTTAAAGCCCCCATTAGTGTAGACAAAGGTAGACCAGACAGAATAAGAACGAAATCTTTCTCGTTCTCCGTTCATTGCCGGCGAATCCCGCAAGCCAGACGCCGACCTTTCCTTCCAGCGGCGACATGACCTCCAGCCTCGTGCGTCTTCCCGCTCCGTCCAAAGCGCTGACCTCTAGCCCTCGCACGTCACTCCACTCTGTCTGACGCGCCATCAGGAAACGTAACCCTGCCGCCGTCGACCTCGGAGCCCTATTCCGGCGACCAGGAGTGAACATCAAGCCGTCGACTTCGACTCCACTTCCGACCGTGTCCTGTTCGCCCACTTTGGGGGCCGTCCTCTAGCCTTCAACCCGATCGCTGAAGAATAAGGGAAAACCACAGCTTGTGCTCTGATTTGGGTAAACTTGTTCCCTCTCCTTGTGTTAGTATTAAATTTATACTTCTCTTAATTAATTCATGGGCTTGCCGTTACGTTTGCACTGCTAGTAATATCGTTATTTCATAAGTTATTTGAACGCAGATTTTGCTTGAGGCCGTGTGGGTTCCGTGGAAGGTTTGACTTGTGAATGCGTGAGAGAACCACTCAAGCGAGGTTAACGAACTTCCCAAATCTCAGAGCGACGACGTTGAATTACGTGTGTGAAAATTTGATTTGGCCGCTCGGCCATCGTGTTTTTTTTAAATTCGAAACCCTAACTTTCTATTATCATTAAAAGTAAAATTTTTTTAATAAAAGTTAAATATTTTTCCAACCCCTAAAATTGAGCCTACATCAGTTTGGTATCAGAGCAATTTGGTTCGCTTCTATCGCGAATCAAACAATCCGTATTTTTTTAAATATTTAATTCATTCTAAACTTTTAATGTATCGTTTTCTTAAATATTTTTTAAAAATTTGTTTTTCCTTCATTAAAAAAAATCATTTTTCTCCCGCTCGGGAACGTTTTTTTTTTTAAAAATAAATAAATAAATTTTTTATCAACCAAAAAAATATTTTTCGATGGAAAAGCGGGTCGATCAATTAGAGAATAACGTAGGAGATTTGACCCGACTCATGAGCGATTTGATGAAGACAGTCGAAACTTTCACCATCGGCATGGGTAGTATCACACATATCATGAACGGGTTGCGCACTTTGGTTAATAATATCGAAGCAACCTTGCACGTCAACCGAACACCTACCCCGTTGGTCGAAAACGACCCTGACCATAGGCCTCGGGGACTCGCACATCCCGATCCGAAAGCACATAACGAACCACGTCATCAACCCCGTTGGGATGTAAAAATCAAGCTGGACGTGGGTGATTTCGAAGGGTGAATAGAGCCCGGGAGTTGCCTAGAGTGGTGTGAACGAATGAATCGTTTCCTGGCTTGGAAGCAATTGCCCCAAGCTAGGGAAGTTAAGGATGCCCGCTTAGACTTAAAGAATCCGCGTTAGTTTGGTGGGGACAATTAGAACGGTTTAGGTTCAATTTAGGTATGCCCCCCATCACAACATGGAACAACTTCAAAACTCAACTGCGTAAGAGATATGTTCCGTCTGATTACATGCAAACCATGTATCGTAGGTTCCATAATCTACGTCAGGACAAATTATCTGTCGATGAGTACACAAACGAGTTCCTAGTCCTGCGGTCTCGCCTCGACCTCCGAGAGGACGATGACATGACCATTTCCTGTTATCTGAACGGGTTACGCTACTCCATTCGAGATCAGTTGGAACTCCTTGATTACAAGGATTTAGGAGAGGTTACGAGTCGCGCACATAGAGTAGAGGCACTGCAGAAACGAACATCTGGAAATAAGACTACTGACAAGTCCCACCCAACCCACACCTTCACCCCTGCCGGGTCCTCTCGACCGGTAGCGTCCACGAGCCCCCCAACACTCCCTGCCCCTCCCAACAAGGGCAAGGAGATTGTAGGCACTAGATCTCAGCCTAGGACGTTTAGATGTTTTAAGTGTATGAAGCCGGGTCATAAGTCTTCTGGGTGTCCGCGACGCCACTTTGTCGCCATCGTCGATTCTGAGAGTGGGTCAGAACCTGAGTTTGAAGTATTCCTTAGTGATTCCCAGACTGACCCGACCCTCGATACTGAGTTAGAGAGTGAGTACGAAGTTGAGGGAGAACAACCTGAGCAGTTTGTGTGTGTTCTCCAACATAGTCTCCTGACTCCCAAGACGCCTACTGACGACGACTGGTTGAGAAACAATATCTTTCGTACCACTTCCCGCCTATGAAGCACAAATACTTCCCCGAAGGCAGCTTACCCGTATCGGATACGTATACGGTACCGGTACGTACCCGATACTCTACAGATACACCTATGCAGACACACTTGGACTTATCACATCATTCTGCATATTGCGATAGGAGTCTATTTTTCTACGGTAAACAAAAGTCCGCTCTATGCTAAGAAGCCTTGGTACGTTCAATTAAGTTGTGTATCTGTACTGAGTATGTTTCTGGCACTGGTACGTTTTTGTTACAAGTAGGTGTATTGAACGTGTTGATTCAACGCAAGTTATTAACAAAACAGCTAACTTGTCTCTAGACTAACCGAAGATTGAAGATGTTGATCTCCAACAATGAAGTTGATCTTCAACAATGAAGTTGATCTCCAACAATGAAGTTGATCTCCAACAATGAAGTTGATCTGCAACAATGAAGAAAAAGAAATAAAAACTGATAAGTTGACTTAAGTTTAATTTTCTCTATTTTGGTTAAACATATAAAAATGCTTGAATGTTGTTGTTGTTTGATTAAACATATAAGATGTTAAATTTTGTAATATTTATGAATGCTTAGTGTTTGAAAACTTCATGTTATGTTGCATTGATTTGTGAACTTGTACTTCAAGTTATGATTTATGTTTGATGTTTTGAGAACTGTTTATTGCACTTGTGATATATAAATATATCTTATATTTGTTATAACATATCATGACGTATTCGTATCCTTGTTTTTTAAATTTTGTCGTACCGTCGTACCTGATACGTATCGTATCAGGTACCCATACCCGTACCGATGCTTCCTAGCTTCCCGCATACAGGAACAGTTCTGTTCCATCATTATAGACAACGGTAGTATGAAGAACTTTGTTTCTCAACGCATGGTGGATAGATTGAAATTGAAAACGCAGCCCTTAGGGAAACCCTACATTCTGTCATGGTTCACTAGTAGCACTACCATTCCTATCACGCACCAGTGTCTTGTAGAGTTTTCCATAGGCAGTACGTATCAGGACGCTGTATGGTGTTATGTAGCTACTATCGAGGTGTGTTACATCCTGCAAGGACGACCTTGGCAGTACGATATGCACGTAGTTCATGATGGTGTAAAGAACTTTCCCTCCTTCGAGCGCAATGGTCGCAAGATCGTTCTTCTTCCCCAGAAGAATGACCTTGTTCCCAAAGCTCCAGAGAGGACTTCACCCCCTTCTACCACTGTCACCGCGATATCCTTCCCCTCCGCCACCATATTACTGACTGGGTCTCAATTCTAGGAGGAGATGAAGGATAACGAGGTCGTCTATATGTTATCTGATATCGACACCACCACCGCTACATTAGACATCCCTAGTACGGTGCGACCTCTCATTGACGAATTCTCTGAGATCATGTCGGAGGAGCTGCCCGATCAGCTACCCCCGATGAGAGACATACAACACTGCATAGACCTCATTTAGGAGTTAGCTTACCTCATTTGCCTCACTATCGCATGAGTCTGAAAGAGCATGAGGAGCTACATAGGCAGGTGACCGATCTGATTTCAAAGGGTCACGTTGGAGAGAGTATGAGTCCGTGCGCCATCCCCGCACTTCTAATTCCTAAGAACGATGAGACCTGGCGTATGCGCGTGGATAGTCGAGCGATAAATAAAATTACAATCAAATATCACTTTCCGATTCCCCGATTGGATGACATGCTAGATATGCTAAGTGGATCCCGTGTATTTTCGAAAGTTAACTTAAAAAGTGGATACCACCAAATTAGAATTCGACCTGGGCACGAATGGAAGATTGCATTTAAAACTAAGGAAGGATTATACGAATGGCTGATGATGCCTTTTGGGCTCTCCAATGCTCCCGACACATTATTCTAGTGATGAATCAAGTGCTTAGGTCACTCATAGGAGTTTGCGTAGTGGTGTATTTTGACGATATTTTGATTTATAGTATCAATCAGGATCAACAAATGATTCATCTAAGGCCGGCTTTCACGATATTTTGATTTATAGCACCAATCAGGATCAACAAATGATTTATGGCACTGATGAGCTACACCGGCGCCGCCCAGTTCTTTCTATCGCTAACTTTTGCCAAGTCTCGCCGGGGTCGAGCTCTTTCAACCCCGGGGGAATTGATGCGCCCTGCGACGCATCATAGTCTTTATACATTTATTTTTTTGTATTTTTTTTCATGCACTCTATTTCCTGCATTTCTTTTTGTTGTTTTCCGGCTCATCGGCATGACCGGTCGTTGGGACTTCAATAAAGAGGTTCGGTATTACTAGTAGTAGAACAATAGCGGCAAGCACAAAATTAATTACATAAGCATAGATTTCAAATTCAAATTTCAAATTTCAAAATCTCATCAATTATTGGGAAAGTTCATTTAGAGGTGAATATTGTCAAAAAAAATCAAATTTATGAAATTTCATGTGTTATAGATGGAAAGAAATAAAGAAAATTTAATCTATTTAAAGCCCCCATTAGTGGAGACGAAGGCAGACCAAACAGAACAAGAACAAAATCTTTCTCGTTCTCTGTTCATTGCCGGCGGATCCCGCAAGCCAGACACCGACCTTCCCTTCCAGCAGCGGTGCGACCTCTAGCTTCGCGCGTCTTACCGCTCCATCCAAAGCGCCGACCGCCAGCCCTCGAGCGTCA
Source organism: Platanthera guangdongensis (assembly GCA_039583875.1). Lineage (NCBI taxonomy): Eukaryota > Viridiplantae > Streptophyta > Magnoliopsida > Asparagales > Orchidaceae > Platanthera > Platanthera guangdongensis. The sequence continues at coordinate 142,497,494 of CM077155.1, forward strand.
CTCCGCTCCGTCCGACGCGCCATCAGGAGACGTAGCCCGTCCGCCGTCGACCTCGGAGCTCTATTCCGGCGACCGGGAGTGGACATCAAGCCGTCGACTTCGACTCCACTTCCGGCCGTGTCCTGTTTGCCCGCTTTGGGGGCCGTCCGCTAGCCTTCAACCCGATCGTTGAAGAATAAGGGAAAACCACTGCTTGTGCTCTAATTTGGGTAAACTCGTTCCCTCTCCTTGTGTTAGTATTAAATTTATGCTTCTCTTAATTAATTCATGGGCTTGTCATTACGTTCGCACTGCTAATAATATCGTTATTTCATAATTTATTTGAACGCAGATTTTGCTTGTAGTCGTGTGGGTTCCGTGGAAGGTTCGACTCGTGAACGTGTGAGAGAACCACTCAAGCGAGGTTAACAAACTTCCCAAAGCTCAGAGCGACGACGTTGAATTACGCGTGCGAAAATTTGATTTGTCTGCTCGACCCTCGTGTTTTTTTAAAATTTGAAACCCTAACTTTCTATTATCATTAAAAATATTTTTTTTAATAAAAGTTGAGTATTTTTTCAAACCCTAAAATTGAGCCTACATCACTCGTGGAGGGCGATGAGTGTAAACACAAAGAAGTGGTGGTTGGGGGTATGCTGACTGGAGTGGGTAGGAGGGGGAAATGAGAGGTAACAAGAATTCTTGGTCATGGAGGTGGAGTAAGAACTCTAGGGGCCAGAGTGAAGGAACGAAATTGCTGGTCTTCAAGGGGTCACATCCGCAGAGGTCACTATCTTCTGAGAGGTAGAAGTATAACATACATAACCTTTTTGAGTTCTGGAGTATCCAACGAACATTGGTAACATGAGGAGAAAATTTGATTGTAGAGGGGCCAAGGCAGTGAACATAGCATGTGCATCCAAAAATGTGAGGTATGACTAAAAAGTGAGGTGTGGAGGGGAATAAAATACTAAAGGGAGTTTCAAGGTTGAGAATGAAAGAGGCCATGCGATTGGTGAGATAACAAGTTATAGAGATCGCGAAATACCAGTATAACGTGGGGACCTCAAGGAGGTGACGGTTTTTGTGCTCAGCTACAACATTTTGTTGGTGGGTATACACATACAAGGTTTGATGGATGATCCGGAACTCAGCACAGAGTATTAAACACATGACTTGTATATTTGCGTGTATTGTTGGTTCTTAAAGATTTAATAGAGCAGTAAAATTATGTACGAGTCTCAACAATGAAGGCACAAAACACATGAGTTAGTTCAGAACGATCATGAAGTATAATCAGGTCATGCGAGAGTAATCATCAATAAAGATAAGAAAGTAGCAATAATCATAAACACTTGTTGTTTTATAAGGTCCCTAAATATCAGAATGAACTAAAACAAAAGGAGCATCACTCCAAGTACAATGAGGCAAAAAAAGAAGAATGGTGATGTTTGCCAAAGATACATGAATCACAGGTAAAGTCTTTGAGGGATAGAGAAGCTTGTCTGAGACGCCAGTGCCAATCAACAAAGCTAACTGAGAAGAGAACTGAGGGACATCCATAGTGTCGAGCCTGTTAAACAGTTGTCATTTATCAATGATATTTTGCGTTCGTCGATCTCACACAACAAAATAAGAGAGAAAAAGTTACATAACAGTTAAGGTTTTGAGTAAGACGACTAATTGAAAGAAGATTGAAGAGAGAGCCTGAAACATGAAAAACCAAGCGAAGAGAGATGGATGAAGGGTCACGTCGGCAGAACCAGGAACAGGGGTGGTGTCTCCGTTGGCCACAGTGATGAACTTGAGATGCTCAGATTTCAAGCACTGAGGAGGTTTCTGTGGAGTAATTTGGCATGTGTCTCCGGATTCCATAATCCAATTTGAACTATGAGAGAGACAAGAGATATCTTCATTGAAGATTAACACAATAAAGCCAGAAGAATGACTGATTATATCCCTTGAAGTTGTTGGAGTTGGGTGCTCAAGTTATCAATGTCACGACCCAAAACCCGTCACAATTTAATTTCATTCTTTCTGAGGGGGTTTCTCACATAATTATACGCATCGGGATAATAAAAAAAATGTACCAGTGAAAAACATAACATCACATTTCATTAATATACATAATATATATACACTGTCAGGGACAAAAGTGTCTACATTTGCTACATTACAAATATCTAACAACAGTACAAGGAATAAACTCATGCTAACCCGTGGACGAGTCACGTCTTCAACTGGTCTTCGTTCTGCCTCTTCCTGAGCCCGTCTAGCGGGGTCTGATACGCTGGTGCTCGGTTCCTACAACAAATGAGGAATCAATTAGTTTTGAAAACTAAGTAAATTATTTACCCTTACCAGTAGCTTCGCTCTGCAAGCAGACAAAAGAGTCAACAACAATGAAATCTATATGAACATGTTTCTATGCTAGAAACAGGTAAAATCACAATTTTATATCTAAATCAAGCTATCTTTTCTGTTATTCATAGTTCGTTTCTCGAAATTCTTAGGGTCATTCGAATATCTCAATTATCCGGGTCCGTCGACCCTTCATATCATTCTCCACTTTAGGGCACTTCTACGCGCTACAGGCTTCAACGTCTCCTATTGGATTCATATCATAATCTGTAGGAGTTCGACCTCCCCTACGAGGTGTGAGAGTTCTACCCCCCTCACGAGGTGTAGGAGTCTGAAACATTCCCCCTACTAGGCTGACCCTTAGTATTTTAATGCGTCGACGCGTTCTCCATTTTAATTCAATTTCAATCATTTTTATTTGTTCAATTTAATTCAAAATAAGATTTATTTATATTTGGTTCCCCTCAGAATTCTATCGCTCGCTAAGTCACGTTAGCGTTTTCGGCGATTCATATATTCAGTGATATCAAACAACTGGAAAGTTCACAAAAGAGGAAAAAACAGTAAGAACTCACCCCAACTTTTCCTTTACCCTTGTCCTTCGCAAGGTTCACGTCACGTCTATCGCCGGACGCCATCCGCTGCAGTTTCAAAATATCATTTACTTTAGGGTTGCGCCATAAATAGTTACGAGCGGACTCCTACGACGGTCACAACTACGACCTCTAGGAGTTGTCTAGGGAAGGACTAGTGTGGGTGATCAAAAAGAGGGCACACCATTCAGCCAATAAGAAAGGATTCAATTCATCACAATGTCTATCCAAGTTGCTCCAATGCACAGCGGCAAGGGTTGTCACGAAGGCAACACTAAAGGCTGCGAATAACAGCAAACAAGGTGTCAATCCCCACAAAAACAACCAGACAGCTAATACCCAGCAACCCAAAAGTACAAAAACAACCCTCAGGTAACCCTCAACAATCCAGTTGGCAACAAGGGTTTGCAAGGGGTAAAGACAAAACCTCTAATGAAACCCTAACCTCATCCCTCCCAAATTTAGCTCACAATCAAGGTTTAGGGTTTGGAAAGTTATAAAAAAAATTTTGAGTTAGAAAAAGTGAATTAAAACCAAAACCCCAAACCCTTGGGTTTTCATGCATCATAAATCCGTACACAAACTTCGTGATCAACACAAGAGGAGGGGAGGGAAGGAGATTACCTTCCGAAAGAAGAAGAAATCGTGCGAAACGGAGGAGATTGGAGGCGGCTAGAGCGATCGGCGCAGGAGCGGCTCCGTCGGGTTTGTTCCGTCGAGAATGAAGAAAGCGAAAACAGCACAGTGATAAATCGCGGGATAAAGCCACCGCTTAACCCAGGCAGCTAGTCATCAAACCGGTACAACCGGTTTCAAATAGTGCACAGCCAACACCACACCTAAATTCAGCCGGACCACGCTCATAAACCCCAAATCATAGCAAGCCCAATCCAAAATCCGGCCAACTTAAGCCATTCATAATTAAACAAAACTGAAGCAGCTGTCGCAATTAAACATAAAATTATCTGAACATCAAATTTAAAGTGCGACGTCAAATCAGCACTGAAATTATATTTCATCATCAGGGAATATTTCAAAATAATTGCATTTTATATTTGTTCGAGTCTTACAAATCCTCCCCTCCTTATCAGAATTTTCGTTCTCGAAAATTTAAACATCTCCTTGATTCCCAAAGAACGAGGGAAAGATTTTCATCAGCAAGTCTTCTCGCTCCCACGTAGCATCCTTGGCGGGATGACCGGTCCACCAGACCTTGACAAAGTTCACCTGTCGATTCCAAAGGTTCTTGCTCTGGAGATCAACAATTTGATAAGGTGTCGTCGGACTAGACAAATCAGTGTCGATCTGCACATCACTGGCTGATATCATCAAATCTGGGTTCGAAATATACCGTCGAAGTGCGGAGACATGAAATACATCATGCAACTTCTGTAATTCAGTAGTCAGCGCTAAGCGATACGCTACCTCACCAATACGTTCAATTACAGGGAAGGGACCAACATATCTCGGACTTAATTTTCCAATCCGTCGTAGTCGAGAAATTCTTTTGAACAGTTTAATCTTTAAACACACCTGATCGCCCACAGCGAATTCCACCAGACGATGCCGAGTGTTGTAATATTTCTGCTGTCGATCCTGTGCGATTTTCATTCTTTGTTGAATAACACGGACTTTCTCCTCAATTTTATCTGTCCTCTTCTGTGGAAATAATTTCTTTTCTCCATCCTCTGCCCAGCTCAAAGGAGTTCTGCATCGCCTCCCATATAGAGCTTTGAACGGGGTCATTTGGATCGTTGCTTGATAGCTATTATTATAAGCAAATTCAGTCAACAATAAGTATTTTTCCCAGGAGTCTTTCAAGTTCAAAACCACCATTCGCAATAGATTCTCGAGCATCTGGATGGTGCGTTCGGACTGACCATCTGTTTGCGGATGGAAGACAGTAATGTACACTAGTCTTGTTCCCAATCTGTTGTGCACTCGTCGCCATAAATCAGATGCAAACCGTCCATCACAATCTGACACGATCGTACGCGGAATACCATGTAATCTCACGATTACATTTACATAGAGTTCCACCAATTTTTCAGTCGGCCCGCTTTGCTTGATCGGTATAAGATGAGCGCTTTTTGTCAATCGGTCAATGATGACCCAAATTCCATCATTCCCAACTTTACTGCGAGACATGCCAAATATAAAATCCATCGCAACATCATCCCACTTCCACTTCGGAATGGGCAGAGATCGAAGATACCCTCATTTGGTACTGATTGGCAGTAGGGGCGGAGCCCCGTGTCGGTACATTTACTGCAGTCTTCTGATGTTATGCTTTCACTATCTGACAGTTATGACACTGAGCAATATATTGAATAACATCCTTCTTCATATGTGGCCACCAAAAATCCTGTTTCAAATCGTGGTACATATTTGTCCGACCAAGATGAATCGAATATGGCGTATTATGCGTCTCATATAGGATATCCTTCCGCAGGCTATCCGCATTTGGTACACAAAGTCTGTCATTCAGGAGTAATAAAGCATCCTTCTCAACAAAGGCACTCATTTCTCCTTTTTTCAATTTTGCAAATATCCCCATCAAAAAGGGATCTTGAGGTATCCCTTTCCAGATTCTCTCTTTAAGCGAATATTGAATCCGCATCTGGAATAGTTGTGCTTGCTTTTATTCAGATATAAATATCACACATATTTTAATTTTCTGGAGCATATAAAGAAGCTTCCTATTATACTGCGGTATCACGGACAGCACAACAATATTCTTCCTGCTTAATGCATCTGCGACCACATGTACTTTACCTGGATGATATTGAATATCCAAATCATAATCTTTAATAAATTCCAGGCTCTTATGATCAAATATATATTTCAGGCTCTTATGATCTGTGAATATCTCTCATCGAACACCATACAGGTAGTGACGCTAAATTTTCAAAGCGAACACAACCGTTGCTAATTCCAGATCATGTGTCGTGTAGTTCTTTTCGGCATCCTTTAATTGTCGGCAAACAAAAGCAATCACCTTTTCACGTTGCATTAACACACGACCCAATCCTTTATAGGACGCATCGCTATAAATTTGAAAACCATCTGAGGCTTCAGGCATCACCAACACTGACGCTGTCGTTAATCGTTCCTTTAAAGCCTCGAACACCTGCTGACAATCGTCTCCTCACGTAAATAGTACGTTCTTTCGAGTCAATTGTGTCAAGGGTAGTGCTAGCTTCGAAAAGTCCTTGACAAATTTTCGATAATAACCAGCCAAGCCCAAGAAGCTTCGTACTTCAGTCACAGATTTCGGTCGGGTCCAGTTGATTAGTGCTTCAATTTTAGCTGGATCCACAGTCAACCCTTTTGCATTAATCACATGACCTAGAAAGGCCACCTCGTTCAGCCAAAACGCACACTTTGAAAATTTGGCATATAACTGTTGTTCCCTCAATGTTTGTAAGACTTGACGCAGGTGCTGAGCATGCTCTTCCTCTGTCTTTGAATAAATCAATATATCATCGATAAAAACAATCACGAACTGATTCAAGAATGTCTTAAACACACGATTCATCAAGACCATAAAAGCTGCAGGAGCATTCGTTAGACCAAAAGGCATAACCACAAATTCAAAATGCTCATACCTGATACTGAATGTTGTCTTGAAGACATCTCCCTCTAAAATTCTCAGCTGGTGATATACTGATCGAAGATCAATTTTTGAAAATACACGTGCACCTACCAGCTGATCGAACAAATCATCAATACACGGTAGAGGGTATTTATTCCTTATTGTCAACTTGTTCAGCTCGCGATAATCGATGCATAAACGAAGAGATTCATCCTTTTTTTTCACAAATAATACTGGAGCGCCCCAAAGTGAGGTACTCAGTCGAATAAAGTTCTTATCAAACAATTCTTGTAATTGCACTTTCAATTCTGTCAATTTTTTTGGCGGCATTTGATGCAGAGTCTTAGCCACAGGAGCAGCTCCTGGGAATACACCAGGTAGCTCTCCTGGGAATACATCCACGTAGTCCCGCACGACGGGCACAGCCGTAATTGCTTTCTTTTCTTCTTTCATTTCTTTAATCATTACCAAAATGGTCTCACAGCCTTTCCGCACCATTTTCTGTCTTTCATTGCCGAGATCCTGATTTTTGCAACTTCGCCCAGACCTTTATAGATCATCGGGCTTCCATCCGGACATTTAAATGCCACCTCTTTTGTTTTGCAATTAATAACGGCTTCTCGCTCTGATAGTCAATCCATACCGAGGATGACATCATATTCAACCAACGGTAAGACCGCAACATCAACTTCAAATTGTTTATCATTAAAAGGCAGCGAGACTACGACTCGCTCTTTCGTTATCAGAACCGTATTATTCGGTAGCAGTACACTCAAAGGTTGAACAACTTGATATGACCGTATATGTAGTGATTCAAGAATAAATGTTGAAATAAAAGATTGACTGACACCAGTATCAAATAAAACTTTCAGTACTTGATCATGAACAAGCAGCATACCTGTGACAACAGTATCATCGGCCTTCGCCTCTTGCTGACCGAGATTGAAAGCTCGGGTCTGGATCAGTCTCTTATCTCTGGCCCCTTCAGCGGGTGCCGATGCTATCGACTCCCCTTCTCTGGAAGTCCCAATATGATAGATTTTCTGAGGCGGCAAGACTGGAGCTCCCCTCGAACTTTCATCCCTTTGCAGCTTTGGACAATCCTTTCGACGATGGCCCGACTGACGACAATAAAAACAGACGCCGGTCAAGCATTCCCCTCTATGCATCTTGCCACATTTAGCACACCGGGTCGACGTTGATTGAGACACTTGAGTGCTACCAGTTGAAACTGTTTGTTGTTGCTTCTTCTTTTTCCACGGGACTTCACCTGTTCTGTCTGATTTCTCTTGGCTAGCACCCTCTTGGACCCTCTTCCTCATCTCCGTCCGCCTCTGTCTCTTTTCATTGTCTAACTCGACTAATCGAGATTTCTCCACCAGCAGTGCATACTCAGTAATATCAAACGGAACCACTGAAGCGCGGATATCATCCCGCAACCGTTCCTGGAATCATAAACAGTGAGCTTCCTCGGTCGCCACTGCAGACTCTGCATAGTATGTCAAGCTGGAAAATTCGGCTTCATACTGAAGGACAGAGCGGTTTCCTTGCACCAATCGCAAAAACTTTTCTTGTAGCTGTCTCTTTTCTGTCCGCGGCACGAACCATTTTGTAAATTCACGAACAAACTCTGCCCATGTCACGTTCGCCAAACCGCGAGTCTGAAATTTCCCTTTCATCAGGTTCACCCACCACCTCTTAGCCTCTCCTTCCAGAAGAAAAACAACCAACTCCACCTTACTCTCCGCAGGACAACGCATTGTATCAAATATTGTTTCAATCTGAAAAATCCAGTCTTCCGTCTTGATCAGAGACAAACCATCGTGAAAAGTCGGCGGTTTCAATTCCAGAAACTGCTTCATATCAATATCCAGTAAGCGAGACTGTTGCGGTTCCACCAATGCTGGAGGAGGCACAGCTGGCACAACTAGGGGTACGCCAGAAGAAGGCACAGCTGGAGGGGTGTCCCGAACCAACCTAATTGCTTCAGCGATGGCTTGTGCAATAAAAGCGATATGCACTACGGAAGACTGTCGCTCACTCACACTTTCTTCTGATCTGGAATCCCTTGAATCCTCAGGTTCATTCAGAGCCTCTCGCATTCTGCGGCTCGAATACACCTGAAAAGTTTCCTGAGGAACAAGCATAAGACAGTTCAGTATATTCTGATATTCCAATCGCATCCTTGAGTTTATGTTCCATCCTAATACTCTATGCGTTACACGTACTGCGAAAAACCTCCCTCTGATACCATTTAATTGTCACGGCCAAAAACCCGTCACAATTTAATTTCATTCTTTCTGAGGGAGTTTCTTACATAATTATACGCAGCAGGATAATCAAAAAAATGTACTAGTGAAAAACATAACATCACATTTTATTAATATACAGAATATATATACACTGTCAGGGACAAACGTGTCTACATTTGCTACATTACAAATATCTAACAACAGTACAAGGAATAAACTCATGCTAACCCGTGGACGAGCCACGTCTTCAACTGGACTTCGTTCTGCCTCTTCCTGAGCCCGTCTAGCGGGGTTTGGTACGCTGGTGCTCGGTTCCTACAACAAATGAGGAACCAATTAGTTTTGAAAACTAAGTGAATTCTTTACCCTTACCAGTAGCTTTGCTCTGCAAGCAGACAAGAGAGTCAACAACAATGAAATCTATATGAACATGTTTCTATGCTAGAAACAGGTAAAATCACAATTTTATATCTAAATCAAGCTATCTTTCATGTTATTCGTAGTTCGTTTCTCGAAATTTTTAGGGTTATTCGAATATCTCAACTATCCGGGCCCGTCGACCCTTCATATCATTCTCTACTTTAGGGCGCTTCTATGCGCTACAGGCTACAACGCCTCCTATTGGATTCATATCATAATCTGTAGGAGTTCTACCCCCCATATGAGGTGTGAGAGTTCTACCCCTGATGACCTCTTACTCCTTTACCTTTCTCCAGATGGTGGATGCTATCCTTGATGGACAAAACTACAAGGCACGATCCGTCACCGTCAGCGCGATCCTCCTTGTCCTAGATCTATGAGGCCAAATTGACGGCCCTGGGCCTGCTTCGCCTCCACCAGCTAACAGTACTATGACCGAATCTTCCATTATTAGCACTGCCGCCTCCGTCCAGCGCTTCGACATGGCGAAGTGGCGCTCGAATGACTCTCACGTAATAACTGTCATCTGTCAGTCCTGCGAACTCCCCATTCGCATGACCGTATATGAGCTCCCTACGACCAAGGCGATGTGGGATCACTTGCGTCGTCTCTACCTGTCATCTAGTTAGGCCCTACGCTATTCTGTTCCAGACCCTTGGCATATGCTACCAAAGTGATTGGTCTGGACAAGCCTTATTTGTTGAGCTCCTGAACCTCTGACGTCAGTGTGATGAGATGGCGCCTTCTCTCTGCACTACTTGCCTTCAATGTGTTGACACATCTCGGGATCGTGATTTTCAGCGCATGTCTTAGTTATTAAAGGCGCAAGGCGCACCAAGGCACACCAAGGCGCAAGGCGCAAGGCGCACCAAGGCGCAGGACGCACCAAGGCGCAAGGCGCATCAAGACGCAAGACGCACCAAGGCGCAAAGGGGTCTTGGAGCCTATGCACAGGGCTCAAGGCGCAGGCACGCGCCTGACGAAGGCAAGACGCAAGTACATTCATTTTAAATAATCAGCATCAAACATCATTTCAGCTTCTCAATCAAATTTTTCATCTAGTTTACTAATTAATTATTCATTACTATCGTTTATATCTCTTAAAAAATAGAATCAATGTGGTCACTTATACCATATCTAAGACTCAACACACAATTAATTTTCACAAACACTAAATTAATAAAAAAATATTGAGTTCTTGCATTATTTTTTTCTTATTTTTTGAAAAATAAATTTACAACAAAAATTTCACTTATGCGCATTTTATATTCTAAAGACGCAAATAAGGCGCACTAAGGCGAGCCTGTTCGTGCCCAGATTCTGCACCAGGATCCTCCACTTTCTCTTAGCGATACGCTAGCCTTGGTAATCGCTGAAGAAACTCGTCTACACTCCTTAGACACTACTACTCCTTCTGGTGTGCTGACTCATGATGTTCTTGCTGCTCCCGAGCTTCCACCGCAATCCTCTCCTGTGAGTACTCCTCCGATGCCTTTGTCGGGTTACAATGTGTCGGTACGGCCCGCTCTTCGTCCTCCGATGCCCTCTACTACTCAGTCTGGTGGTCATCGTCGCCAGTACGTCCGCTGTCACTACTGTCAGTGTCTTGGACACGTCAAATCTGAGAGCCGTAAGTTTCAGAGGGCTCGACAGTCTGATCAGCAACATGCTCCCGGTGCTCTTTCAGCTCACTTCTCCGCTATGACACAATTATTCTATTTTTGAGCTTGTCTGGCAGATTGCTCAACAACTCTCTCATGAATCTCTGCATCGCTCCTCTGCCTCCGTGTTCTCATCAGATACTTTTGCTGCCTCTGCCTCTCAGCTGGTTGCCTTCTCCCCTGCAGGTATCTCTTCCTCCTACTAGTTGCTTGACTCTGAAGCCTCGTTTCACCTGACCTATGATGCTACCCACCTATTATTCTGTCAGCCCGTCTCGCCTGCCCTTATTGTCATGGTAGAAGATGACACTATTCTCCCCATCACCAGCTGTGACCTTCATACTAACCATTTCCATATCCCTAATGTTGCCCGCATACCCAAGTTATCCATGAACCTTATATCCGCCAGCCAACTCACGCCCCATGGTTGTCTTGTTATTTTTGATGAATTTGCGTATCATATGTAGGACCGTCTAACAGGGACACTACTTGGAGCTGGCCATCGCCGTAGCGAGGTATACGTCCTTGATCGCCTCCATCTTCCATCCACTTCATCGTCATCAGCTACCTCCTTTTTGTCTTCCTTCAATAAGCTTTTCTCAGTGACATCACCGTTTTGGTCACCCCAGCGGTTTGCATTTGTCGTCTCTCATCAGTTTTGGTCTCCTTAGTCGTGTTTCTGTTGATCGGTCTCACTTTTGTACGGGTTGTAAGCATGGTAAACAGCTACAACTCCCTTATTACTCTAGTGAGTCTAGGTCTCAGCGTTCTTTTGATTTAGTTCATTCAGATGTATAAGGTCCTGTACCTTTTGTATAAAATGACGGACATCGATATTATGTTATTTTTGTTGATGATTACTCTCGTTATTGTTGGATTTATTTTATATACTCTCAATCTGAATTCTTTCAGATTTATGCTACTGTCTCTGCTATGATGCGCACCCAGTTTTCTGATTCCATGCGCATTTTCCGTTCTGACTCAGTGGGGGGTATCTCTCTCATGCTTTTCGCGATCCGCTAGCTACCTCAGCTTGCCTGTCCCGGTGCCCACGCTCAGAATGACACCGCTGAAAGGAAGCATCGCCACCTCATTGTGACAGCCTGCACTCTTCTCATCTCTTCTTACGTTCCTCCTCACTTTTGGGCCGAGGTTGTTTCCACTGCTATCTATCTTATTAACCTGCAGTCCTCCACCTTTCTTTATTGTCAGTGTCCTGGCGAGTGTCTGCACTCTCGACCCGTACATTATACTCATCTTCGAGTTTTTGGCTGTCAGTGTTATGTTCTACTTCCTTAACGTGAGCATACCAAGTTCTCTGTTCAATCCGTATCTTGTGTCTTTCTTGGATACAATATGCACAAGGGCTATCGATGTTATGATCCTATTGCACGTCGACTTCGCATCTCACGTGATGTCACCTTTGACGAGTCTCACCCTTTCTTTGTGTGCTCCGTCCCCTCGACCTCGCACTCATATGTGGCTCCCTCTGATGTGCAGTTTTTCACTCTTTCCACCCCACCGCCTCCTGTCTCTTCTCTATCGGTATGTCCACCTCCTCTCCTCTTGCCACTGCCTACACCGTCTCCAACCTTTCCAGTCTCATCTTCTCACATCTCCATTCCACCTTCCACTTCTCCCTCTAACGCGCTCATCGTCCCCCTTCCATATCACTACACTCGTCATCCTTCTCCTTATGTTCCCTCGTCTCCAGTGCCCCAGACTTAGTGCCTGTCTCCTCCAGCAAATTTCATGTGGATGATCCTCCTGTGCGTTACAACCCTCCTCGTGAGAGACGTCCTCCCGATCGCCTTAACCTTGCTACACTACCGCTGGACCTACCTGCCCTTCCTGTTACTGTCTGTCTGTCGTACTCTAGAGCCAGCTTCCTATCGTGAGGCTTCCAAGATACCTGAGTGACATGTTGCTATGTCTGCTGTGTTGGAGGCGCTTGAGCACACTTGTACATGAGACCTTGTTCCTCTTGCACCTGGTGCTGTTCCTATTACTTGCAAGTGGGTCTTCAAGGTCAAGACTCGCTCCGATGATTCTATGGAGAGGTATAAGGCTTGACTAGTTACACGTGGTTTTCAGCAGAATCGGTGGATAGATTATGACGAGATCTTTGCTCTAGTTGGTCACATTACTATGTTTCGGACTCTCATTGCAGTTGTAGTAGTTCGTCATTGGTCTCTGTCTCAACTCGACATGAATGTTTTTCTTCACGGTGATCTTCAGCACGAGGTATACATGCTTCCTCCTCCCGGTTTATCCTCCCCCCCAGGTCTTGTCTGTCGCTTGAGGAGAGCTCTTTATGGGCTCAAGCAGGCACCCCAGCACATGGTTTGCAGGTTTCAGCTCAATCATTACAGCCGTCGGTTTCCTGCCAAGTCCACATGATCTAGCTCTGTTCACGCACTCCTCTCGTGGTCGGACTCTTTTGTGACTTTATGTGGATGATATGATTATTACTGGTGATGACCCTTCTCATGTGGCCTTCGTCAAGCATCACCTTCAGCAACAGTTTCAGATGACTGGTCTTGGACAACTGAGCTACTTTTTGGGCCTTGAGGTCTGCTCTACAGACCACAGTTTTCAGCTCTCTCAGCAATGGTACACATCAGATCTCCTAGCTCGGGATGGTCTCTCCGACTCTCGCACAATGGACACCTTCAACTACGTCCAGATGATGGTGTTCCACTCTCCGTTCCCACTCGCTACCACCACTTCGTTGGGAGTCTTGCCTGCCTCACCATTACTCGGCCCGACATTGCCCATGTTGTTCATGTGTTGAGCTAGTTTATTTGTGTGCCTACCTCTGTGTACTACGGTTACCTGCTGCGGCTCCTGCGCTATCATTGAGCGACAACTTCTCGTGGTCTTTTCTTCTCCAGCAGCAGTTCTCTATAACTCGATGCTTACTCGGATGCTACCTGGGCTAGTGATCCCATTGACCGTCGTTTTGTCACTGGTTTCTGTTTATTCTCAGGTTCTTCTCTTATTGCATGGAAGTTCAAGAAACAGACTGGTGTTTCTCGTTCCAGCACTGAGGCTGAGCTTCAAGCCATGACTACCACCGCTGAGGATATCATTTGGCTCCGTTGGCTTTTTGAGGACCTTGGTATCTCTTCTCCACATCCCACCTCACTCTACTGTGATAACAACAGTGCCATTCAGATTACTCTAAATCCGGTGAAGCGCTCACTCTACAAGCATATCAGGGTAGATGCTTTCTTCCTACATGAACACTATGACCGCGCCACTCTTGCCCCTTCCTTTGTTCATTCCAAGCAGCAGATTGCAGATTTGATGATTAAGCCGCAGACAAGGATCCAACATGCCCATCTATTGTCCAAACTCTCGGTGTATGATCCCCTGTGAGTTTGCGGGGGGGGGGGGGGGGGGAGGTGTCACGACCCGTCTCGAAAAAAGTCAGAGTGCGCTTCGGGCGGGTCGTGATGTCATAGACATGGGCGGAAAGAAAGTCATGCCTGCTAAGACGGAAGCAGAAAAATGCTGAAAATAGTATTAAAATAATAAATTTGGAGAAAAACAGTTTGATTTTATTGCGGAAGCTATTAGAGTTTAAAACAGTAAGGATTTTAAGTGCACATACATTTTGTAAAAAACATATTTTATAGGGCACTGATATAGTTTTCATGCAATTATGATTCACAAGAGTATGCACATGCATTACTTTCAAATTCTAGTACATAAAGTATTTAAATACCCTAGCAGTTGTACATGATACCAGAGAAAATGCCTGATTGTAATTATTACATAAAAGAATTATTTGACAATACATGAAATGTAAACATAATACCTGAAACTTAATGCTGATCGGGCTCGAGTACCTGGCGGCGCGGCACGGACGCTAAGCTAATTCCAAAACAGAAAGGAAAAGTCTCAGAACATTGAAATAAGCAGAGTGAGCAAAGTAAAGTACATAACAGTAATAGAAGCAGAAATGTATGAGTGTACCAGTTTTTCATAAAGTAAAACTATTCAATGACCCGCAAATAAAAGAGCTAAACAGAACAAGTTAATATATTAGACTACTCTGGTGTATAGCCTAAAATTATTCATGTAATATGCTGTAAGCCGTGATCGATGAAGGATGTAGGTGCTATAGCGGGCGCGCATGGTTCACGATCAGATCTGCGTGCAAGTCTTGTCGGAAAAGTAATCCTGCTTGCCGTGACCATGACGACAGACAGATGCCCAGTTAGACGCTACAGTTCAAGGATTTGCTTATAACATTAATGATTTTAAGGATTCATGATTTAGGAGATTCCTAACATATCAAGACCTGATACAAATTTAGTGATTCAGTTGTACAAGATTAAAGTTCATAAACGCGTCAAGAGAGAAATTGAGATATAGAGCAACATTCGCTCAAGTCTTAGAATAGACCTAAGAAACCAGATTCGATGACAGCAGATTTGATGACACAAGGTTCGTTGTCACAAGATTCGATGACACAAACAAAACTGGATGGGGAGCAATATATTTAGCGGGTTCAAATATTTACGAGTGATACGATTACAATACGCTACTTTCCTGTATACCAAATATTCATTTAGATTAAACAATTTTCAAACATAAATATCCTCCAAGTAAAATTGTGTGTATATATACGAGCATGACACAAATCACCAATCATTTAATCATAGCAAGTAATCTTAACCGCTAACCTTCAAAATAATTATTGCTCATGTTCACAAGAACAATAAGTTTTCTAATCATCCATCAAATGAGATACAATTCATATAAGTGCGAATCCAAATGATACAATTAATACAATTCTTAATAATTCTCATCATGATATTTGTTAATTATTCCCAAAAATCCATCATACTTCGAATTATACATCAAACGAGGGATCCGTTCATCTAAGTGAACATTTAAATAAAATTGTCTGTGATCACAATCTCATGACATTCCAAAAATATTAACCCTAAGATATTAACTTGTCAGATTAGACATTCGATACTTAAATTCATATAACAACGCAAACAGTCAAGGGTGAATTCGTATAATCATAAGAACAGTCCAAATAATTGAAATTCAATGATTGCAAGAGAGAGAGAGAGAAATCTCTACTTGCCTGAAAGAGGCTGAATCTGACGGAGGCGGCTGAGCGGCACAAGCAAGATCAGAAATTCTATTTTGAACCTGGACAAGAACGATGAAAGCGACGCAACAAATTATCACTATGCTAAAACAGGCAAATATTTGCTACAAAATTGAATCAGAGGCGGCTAAGAGATTTGTCTCCCTCAAGGATGAGGGAAGAGGGAACTACCACGAGAAAAGCAGGGTTCCGACGACGCTTAGGCTCAGAAAACCCTAAATCGGAGAGAGCTTCCTTCACGAACCGTCAAAGGGTGCGACGAACGATGTCGGAGAACACATCTACAATGAGAATTAACCGATTATTATGGGGCAAAAATCACGAATCACAAAGTATATGAAATGGGAGCATAACTTTCCAAAAAAATTTCATGAAAATCTGAATAAGGTGAACAAAAGGAGTGGAGTGAGTTTCTTACCCCATGAAAACAAATCCATGCCCAAAAATCCGAGTGGAGGAAGATTTGAATGAAGCCCTAGGCGATCCTCTTGAAATCCATGGCCAAAACGAAGGTGAAGTGGCTGCCGGAGGGAGAGGAGGCTTGCTGGAGGAAGAAGAGAGAAAGAGGAGACTGTTGCCGGCCCCTAAGAGGAGAGGAAAAGATGATGCCGACTGGAAGAGGAGGAGAAGGGCTGAAAACGCCTCTTTGGAGGAGGGAAAAATTGCCGGCCAGAGCAACATGGAGAAGCGCCGGACCTAGAGGAGGGAGGAAAAGGAGGAGGCGCCAGAGGAGGCGCCAGAGGAGGCGTCAGCGCCTGAAGCAAGAGGCGGCGGGAGTGCGGGAGTCGCGGCTTGCGGGTTGCGAAAGAGCGGGATGCGGGAGAAATAAAGAGGGGCTCGGTTTACAGGGGGGAGATTAGGTCATTTATTTTATTATTATTATAACCTAAAAATCGGGTTGTTACAGGGGGGGGGGGTGTTACATATAGCGAACATCATGTGTGGTAGAGTTAACTTAGACTCACCTTAGGTGTTCTGAATACCCTCTCTTGTACATATATATATTACATTTATTCTTGTGAATATAGATTGCATCCTAAATTCCTATCACAAAGTAATAAACTCCTATGCATGGGCAGCATGGCTGATGGACAGCCTACCCAATGGTGATACTACCATCGTTAGGCCACAGCCACATTCACTGTTGCTGAACCATCAGATTCTACAAATTGTTGTTGTCGTCGCTTGCGCTTGCGGGTTGTCGACCTTAAATCGCTAGAGTGAGGAAGAGTAAAGGAAGTTTGACGCTGCACTTTCTATTCTTTTGACTTCTTTCTATGCTTATGGATTTCTTTCTATGCTTACAAGACTGCTATTTGCCATGGATGCATGTGATGGTTCAATTAAGAATATATATTTATACTACTTTAAAAAGTACTTGACTTGCTTTTTTGGTTTTCATATAAGATCATCAAAATGATCTCCATTGTCCAATCTATGATCAACTTTAATTTAAAATCTTCAACTTCATTTTGAATTCCTACATTTGCACTAAGGAAGGGCCTGATCATGATGGTTGCTTCTTGATCCGCACAGTTGTCTGCTAAGATTGATTCTATTTACAAATTTGAAAATTCAAATTATATTTTCACGAATTCCAAATACTATAGATTATCATTTATCAGAATAAATTTTGATAACAGTGACACAACATCAGGAAAATGGATTGAACTCTATGTTTATTACCGTTTTCTCCCCCCATATATTATTGGGATTATTGTTATTTTATGTTATTTGGTCTGTAAATAGTTTGTATAGGTCATATTGTATTATATATATATATATATTTGATCTCCTCAAGGATGATCAAGGCTTTTCATTCTACAACATGGTATCAGAGGATCACGCCTAGGGTTTTCGCGGTTCCCGTTTCTTCGATCTCTGTTCCTTCGGCCCACAGGTGCTTCATTCCGTCCCGTTGGCGCTCGATCCCGCTGTCGATCTCGCTGCCTCTGATCGTTGTTCCCGTGTTGCTGCTTTGCTGCCGCTGCTTTGTGTCGCTGTTTCCGTGTCGCTGCCTCTGCGCCGCTGCTTCTATGTCGTTGACTGCTTTGTGTCGCTGTTTTGTGTCGTTGTTCTCGTATCTCTGCCTCTGCGTCGCTGCTTCTATGTCGTCGACTGCTCTGTGCCGCTGTTTCAGGGCTTACTGCCGCCGATCTTGCCCGATCCTGCTTCTGCTGCTCTTCCCGGGTGGTATCCCGTACCCGCTGCAGCCGCCTGTTTCCAGGGTGCCCTGCCGCCGCCTGTTTCCGTGCAGCCGACGGAGCTTCCTCTCCCCCTCGTTCTCTTTGTTCTCTCGATCCTCGATCTCCATTGCGGGTGGGATCTCGTTGATATTTTCTCCATGGATTCCAAGGACACCCATGGGTCCTCTATGAGACGGATTACTAGCATTCTCCTCGATGATAAAAATTACTTTTCATGGGCCACATCGATTAAAGTAGCCCTTGCCGGCCAGAATAAACTTTCATGGTTGACCGGCGGCCCCTCTATGCCTCAATTGACCGACACAGATGACAAAAATGAGGAGTTAGTCAAGTGGTCGAAGAAAAAGTACATGGTTTTTGGATGGATTCAGTGCTCGATGGAGCCTCGCATCTTTAGTCAGTTCATGCATTTTGAGGACATCTCCGAGCTTTGGTCCACTCTCCAGCGCACCTTTGGGCACACGCGTGTTGATGCCCATATTTTTGGCATCTTTTAGGATATTGCTTCTGCTACTCAGGGAGAGCGTTCCGTTCAGGAGTACTTCACTTACCTTCAGGATTGTTTTCTTGAACTTAACGTTCTTGAGCCTCTTAGTACCCAAGGACCAGCCAGATAAACCACCTGTTTTAGAAATTCTCACTGCCACGTAAAATCTGCATTTTTTAAATCTGTTGAGTTTGTCTTTTTGCATTTGCATCTGCTACATGGTTTGCATGTTATATTCCGACGTAAAGTTATATTAAATAATGAACATTTTAAAACTTGTGTCGGTAATGACATGAGAGCACAAATATTCAAGAAGGTGGTTGAGTGATGATTTGCATATTGTTTGAGGGGTTTCCATTGGGGACAACTATGAATTTAAATGCTAGGCGAATAGGTCTATACACTGTCATGAGGGAGTCTGAGTCAAATTTTTGAGCTTAATATTATTAGGAATACGGGTGTTCATCCAATTTTCAATGCTGAGGATTTGACTCTAGATGTGGAGCTGCCTAGTTTCGGGCCTATGCCTTCCCTTCTAGCTTTAGTTTCCACCATCAATATAGCCTCTCCTATACCCCGATCTCCACTACAGCTCTCCACCACCATTATTTCCCTACCTTTCACCCTTGTTACGGCTTGCTTACTACATAAGATCTACGACTACTTTAGCGGTATGATGACATTATGCATAGACACTTCCTACCTAGAGCGAGAGAGTCTCACATGGCTTGCTATGAGAGCATATAGTCTCCATTCACTGGAGATGAATGTTTCTGAACCGGGGAGATTGATGGAGATCAACGACATTTGGATCATTGAATAGATGATCAGAGACCGTGATCGCGACCGACTCGTTTTTTCATATTTTTATGTTTATTATTATTATTTTTTCGACTAGTATTTTTAAAGTTAGGTTAAATTATCCATCGGGCGACCATAACCATCAAATAACTTTAACCTAACTTCACCCCTTATATCTTCCAACAACCGCATGAAGGGGGTATCGTGGATTCCGGTTTAGAGAAGAACCGCTCTTTGGTCGTGAGAGGGGTGCAACGCCTCTCTCCCCCGCTTGGTGCGACGCCAAGCGGCTCCGCCTCTACCGCCGCCCCTACTTTTGTTTCCTGCAACCACAGCCCGCACTTAATATTGCTCCTGCTACCGCCGCTCATCCCATTTGTTGTTCCCGCTACCGCCTATCGCTCGTGACGATGTTCCCTCTATAGCTGATCATTGTCAGTCGCAATTTCCTGCTACCTCCACCCTCCAGCCTCTGTCCCCTGCTACCGCCACACCTTCCAGCCACATGCTTCCTTCCGTGGATCCACCTAAAGCCTCCCCACTCTCATATCTACCTCCCTAAGCCCCAGCAGCCCGGCTTCCGCCTCCTACCATCCCCTATCAGGCATTCCAGCCACTTTCCACCGCCAAATCCACTCCCAAACACCTTCCTGAAGTCTCTCCAACCCTCCTCCATTTCCACGACAATACTCCACTATATATCCACTTCATCGCTTCCCCAATACCATACCTAAATTTTCCACTCTGCCAACGGCCCTCCTAGTCCACCAAATATCCACCATCCCTCTCTGAAACCCTCCACATAGTGGGATTCTCATTTCCGGACAGCCACCACCTCCACCAACTTCAATTACTTCGTGAGACTTTATTTTCTAGTATTTATATCTTCACTTTGTATGGATTTCTTGTATTTCTAGTAATGTTTGACTTGAATTAACTTAACTCTTCTATTTCTTATTGACATGCAAAAGATTTATTGAATTCACATTTTATTTCAGTGCGCTCTCAATTAAGTTGTAATTATTGCATGTTTACCTTCTCTACATTATTTGTAATCAATTGTGTTGCTTGCACGAGTTTTTTTTTAAATTATTTGTTTAATTAATTGTGCGTCGGAAAATACTTGCATGATTGATTCATCGCATGTGCCTCGCATTATGGTTATCTTTCATTAGTCCATTGGATTGTGTGTTTGTGCTCATCTGTATATTCATCTTAGGGTTCACCTTTGGTCCTTTACATTCATCGCATTTTCACATGTGATACATTTAGGGTTAGGGCATTGTAAGTCCACATCCTAAATATTCGTCCCGCATCAATCTCTTTACTCCGGTGGTTTTCTCACTTTCGAAAAATGAGAAGGATGATTGTAAAAGATGTAACTACAGTTTTCTCCAAGACTTTCATAAAAGGGAACCATAAGTCATGTTTTTTTCAAAACCGCTAAGTAGTTTCCAAAAATATCTAAAAGCACAACTAAGTAATTTCCAAAATTACATGCCCTTTAAACTTTTAGGGAGAGAACTTTAATGGTATTGGGAATTGTTATTTTGGTTCAAAACCGAATTTATTACTCCCCTTTATGATTAATTTCTAAATAATCAAATACCATCCAACGTATATCTAATACACGTATTTAGGATTTGGTTTCATAAATCAATACGATCAGTCATTCCACTTTCTGCACGTCCTTATGTGCGACCATGTAGGCTCGTTTCACGTTGGTAATAAGATTAATTCTTTGACTAATTCCTGATGTAGGGTAGGGTGTGCAGTGAGGTCCAACAATGCACGTCTATTAGTGGGTGTGGTTTTGAAGTACTATTCCTATTCTAATATGCTGCAAACAAATGATGACGATAGTAATTAATGGTTAGCAATAAGTATCAACCCACGCATTTGTATTAAAACAAGATAAGTTTTCTTGAGCCTAATAAGCAGTGGTTTTCCTCCGCGGGGAGGCTCAAGGATTAGCATGCGGCGAATAATTCTTTTCGACGGTTCAGAACCGTATCCAAACAATATTCCACAAACAAAATATCCATACAAATAAGAACCAAACACGGTGGATTAATATACAAAACAAGAGTTTGTACAACAAGAGGACACTCACAAATGCATGGGACTACCGAGATACGTAGATCTGGCGAGGCACAGTGCTGTGGAGACGGTGCGGTAGAGACATTCCGGATGGGAAACAAGGGCTTGGTCGACTTGATCTGGTTGCGGGGAAAGGGATCGGGTTGTGGGAGGGCAGATCCGGCTGTATGGTGTCAGAATAGGGCTGTGGGAGGGTATATCTGGCTATATGGCGTGGGATCGGACCGTGGATGGATAGATCTGGCAATATAGGGTGTCAGGATGTAGAGGGGAGGGAAGGAGAGGTTGCGGTGGCTGTTGGGGGCTTGAGGTGGGTCGGCGGAAGGCAGAGAGGGTGGATGGAAGGGGCGGCGGTCGCGGGAAAGCAGGGGGAGGCGACAACGGGCTGTTTGGGGGACTTTAGGGGCGGCGGTTGCTGGACAACAACAATACAGGACATCGGTTGGCTGTTGGAGAGGTGTGGGGTTGGCGGTAGTGGGATTTGGGGGCAGAGGAAGGTGGCTTAGGGGTTACCTTCGTGGAGCGGGGGAAGGCCTAGGAATCATCATCTAGGGTTTCACAGAGTCGGCACCGTGGAGGGATCGTCAGATTTTGGGATTCTTCACTCCAAAATCTGCAATGAGCCTCACGGCAGCTCCAACATGCCTATTTATAATAAAAACAAGACTAGGACACCCGATATCAACGACTATGATTGATCGGAACCAAAATACATGAAATAAAATAGAAAAAACAATCCAATATATGAAAAATATCAAAATGGCGAGCCGGACGCATCTGTGGAGTTGGATTGCCAATCCGGCCAAGTCTTCATGCGCGTGAGTACACAAAGGGGGGTCCCGCCTTACAGCGAGTCACCTCCGAAGGATCCCCATCACTTCCAGATCACAAAATTCCAACATGTACACATGCCCGGGTATGCCCTTGAATAGTTTTGTCGACAGAACAGAACTTCATCAGGGATGCGGCATACCATGGCGAGGAAGAGAGGAATTAAAGGCTAACCCATCAGGAACGAGGGCGAGGAAGCATGGAAGAGTTAAAGGCCACAATTAACTAGCCGCAAGAGCTGGCACAAAGGAGTGACTTCAACCTTTCACCTTACATCTGCCCGGGGGAAGGACCTGATCACCCTCCGTGCTTCAAAACCACTATTAACTTCAACCACGCAATTTTCGACTGTCTACCTTCTACTACACTCTACATTATGCGGAGCACTGTGTTGGGCAGGTTATAAAAGACAAATTTGATAGTAGATAAAATTGGTGTCAAAGAATTAGACATGAGAATAAAATATAATGATTTGTAATCCAATCATAAATAGTTGAGATAAGACTAATGATGATGTGTATGTTACCCTTGAATATTCTAGTGTTATTTGCTAAACATTATGCATCTGTGCTAACAAAATAAATTGTGTTCATAGTAGCAATTCAAGTTCTGAGCAATGCTCTACTTGAATTTACATTGCAGATGTTGGAGATAAAAATAGCGGATATTCCAGATGTCGACCTCACTCGCATTGGAGTTACAAGCTATGATAACTTCCTCATTGAGGTGATAGATCCAGTTGCAGACTATCTTGATCTATTGGAGGTAATGGAATAACCAGGAAATGATGAGCATCTTTGGAATGTAATCATCTCATAGAAATTTCATCTTTTACTTTTGCAGAACGTTTTTGATTTTCAGCTTATGAAAGAGCTTCTTTCTAGGCCAGATTTCAGGTATGATGATCTTCTTAGCAAAATTTTAGCCATTCACTACTAGTTTTTAACAAATTATAATGGACATAATTGGTGTAGAGAGGAAATGAAAGGTGCATTTTATTCTTCCACAAAGGGGATTTATATAGGAACTACAACATGACTCACAACACCGATAGGCGGTGTGGGACTAAACACAATAATATTAAAATATTTATATCTCTAACACACCCCCTCAAGCTGGAGGGGAAACCTACAGCTTGAACACAACATAAAACGGAAGGTAAAATAAGGTTGACAACATGGGACAAAACAACAGCCACCGAGGCCCAACCGCGTGTCACCGGGGATACTACAACCGGGCAAAGGCCACACGACGTTGGTCCACAAACCGACCATGACCACGCTGGATACACTTGGAGCTGAAACTAGGTCAACCAGGAATGCCAAATCATTCCTACCACAAAGCGAAGAAAAGAAACAGGGAGACACAAACAACACACAAAATCAACCTGGGGGCCATGTGTGACTAAGGCAGGAGTCGGGAAATGGGCATCTGAGTCGCAGTTATCACAAACACTCTCCCTCACGTGGAATACGTGCAAGAAGGCATAGACTATACCTGGAGGCCGTGACGTACACTCCCCCTCATGTAGACCACGTGCACGTGTTGGACCCTCGTCGGGTACATGAACACAGATCACATGGAGGAAAGATGAAATCGTAAAGAGACGCAAACAACGACCCAACAACAACAAACAACTAAAAAAAACTACAGCTGCTACAAAAAAAACTAGACCGGGCAGAAGAAGAGGCTCATGCGCAGCAACAACATGGATCCACCAAGCCGGAAGAGGAGGCGGCAAGCCAGAGTTGTCGCAGTCGGCAAGGAGCCGCACGGAGGAGTAGCACGACTGCGGAGAGGAGCAGTATGACAGCGGAGCAGCACGACAGCAGCAGAGGAGTCGGACAGAGGAGCAGCGCAGAGAAGCAACACGACATCGCATAGGAGCAGGTGTCGGTGTCGGAGCGCAGAGAAGCAGAGCCGTCAGGAGAGAAGCAGAGACGTCACCCTAGAAAACAACGGAGAAGCAGAGCCGTCAGGAGAAGACGACGACAGAAGCAAAGCCGTCGGGAGAAGACAACGACGGAAGCAAAGCCACCGGGAGAAGACGACGACGAAAGCAAAGCCGTCGGGAGAAGACGACGACGAAAGCAAAGCCGTCGGGAGAAGACGACGAAGCCGTCGGGAGAAGCAGAGATGTCGTTGGCAGCGCACAGCAGCGGCAAAAGCAGTCGATGTCGCTGACGAAAATATTCGATGAAGATGTCGGGAGAAGCATCCGACAGGATCGATGTCAATGGAGCAGCGCACGACAGGAGAAGCTATACATGCGGAAGCGGGCCACTGAGCCATCGACGAGGCGAGAATGTCCTGCTCCCGTCTCCGGAATCAGACGACGATCCCGTGGACGAGAGCGAGGGGAAAAACAATCTCCGTGAGCCCTAGCAGCCTGCAAGAGACAAAGAAACCACAGGTCGGGGGGGGGGGGGGTGGCGGAAGTGGAAACTGGGAAAAAAATTTATTTTATGCTTCCAGATCGATGCACTGATACCATGTAGAGAGGAAATGAAAGGTGCATTTATTCTTCCACAAAGGGGCTTTATATAGGAACTACAACATGACTCACAACACCGATAGGCCTCTAGATCCTACTAATTTGTTTTACCTAATTTTGTAGGTTTGTATTCGATGCCATGCATGCAGTGACTGGTGCATATGCCAAACCTATTTTTGTGGATCGTCTTGGAGCGAATTTGGTTTGATGCTTGTGCTTTCCTCTTCATTCTGATAAGTTCACACATTGTGTATGGGGCTCTAAAATTATATTCTGACCGACAGGATTCCATTTCAAATGGAGTACCTTTGGAAGATTTCGGGCATGGCCATCCAGATCCTAATCTTATGTAAGAAAGTAAAAGAATATCATGTTTTGAAATTTCATTTTTGATAGGACATCATATGCATTCAATTGTGCATCAGGTATGCAAAGGAACTGGTTAACATTATGTATGGTGAGAATGCACCTGATTTAGGAGCAGCAAGTGATGGTATGTAAACCCTTTTGGCAGTTGAAAAGTTTGATTTTTTTTGTGAAGTGCAGTTTATGTTAGAAAATATATAGAGCCTTCATACATGTGCTCAATTGGCATTAAGGAGAAGAAATCATGATCAATCAAAGGAAAGTAGAGGGAGAAAAAGGACCGTGTTAAGGGTTAAAATGCTATTTATTAGCTAGGGTTTTAAAAATAGTCCCCATGTTTTACTAAGAATTCCTACTTTATGTTTCTTTTACCAAGTCTCCAGAAATATTTATTCTTGGTCAGGTGATGGTGACCGGAACATGATTCTTGGGAGAGGTTTTTTTGTCACCCCATCGGACTCTGTGGCTATTATTGCAGCTAATGCACAAGCAGCAATTCCTTACTTTCAGAATGGTCCAAAGGTTTAGCACATAAATTACTTTGTTTATATATGAAGCATTCTTGCTTTGCTTCCATGCTTCAACTTTTTGATATTTTAATTTAAATACTTCTCAGGGACTTGCTAGGTCTATGCCAACAAGTGGTGCTCTTGATCGCGTTGCAGAAAAACTTAAGCTTCCATTCTATGAGGTTTCCTGTTTGCTAGATTGTGTGTTGTTTGTAATTCCATTTGTTTTACATAATTATTGATACCAAAGTGAAGGACCATGTGAACAATTTATCTTCTATTTACGCTTATTAGCATTGAGCAAACCTTTTTTCTGAACAGGTCCCTACTGGCTGGAAATTCTTTGGAAACCTAATGGATGCAGGGAAGTTGTCTATTTGCGGGGAAGAAAGTTTTGGAACAGGTTCAGACCACATTAGGGAGAAAGATGGGATATGGTAAAAAAATGCATCAATTTGTGAAAAATTCATAAAGTATTCCATTTTTACCTGAATTTTTTCCCCACAATTTAGCAAATTGGT
The DNA here is from genome assembly GCA_039583875.1 of Platanthera guangdongensis. Taxonomy (NCBI): domain Eukaryota; kingdom Viridiplantae; phylum Streptophyta; class Magnoliopsida; order Asparagales; family Orchidaceae; genus Platanthera; species Platanthera guangdongensis. Next base: position 142,523,805 of record CM077155.1, read on the forward strand.
TGTGTGGGATTAGCAGAAGTTTTTACCTTTTTGGAGTGCCTATAACCAAGATAAAATGTGTTATTGATTTATTTGAATTAGTTTGCCACAATTCAATATATAGGGCTGTTTTGGCTTGGCTTTCTATCATTGCATATCGAAATAAGGGCAAAAAAGTTGGGGAGAAGTTAGTATCAGTAGCAGATGTTGCTAGAGAGCATTGGGCAACCTATGGCAGAAACTTTTTTTCAAGATATGATTACGAGGTACTTGTTTAATCACTCTACAGATGAAGAGTATGTATGTTAGAAATTGTTTCTGTTCCAGACAATTGGGATGCAGAAATTTCATTTTAAACAAGGCATTGATGATTCAATCTAGTCAAGCCAAGTCGTCAACTTTATTTCAAGCTCCATTCGAGCCAAAAATACCAAACTGCTTTCTATAATTTTCTGATGTACAGAGACAAATTATGTCTTATAAATACATTTACTTTTAGAAATATTGATTCATTCATGTATATAAATGCATATATAAATATATACATTAATTTGTGCATTAATACTTACAAAATTATCTATATATGCATTCATATTGACACATACATTTCTTGTTCATTCCATGCTCTACTTTGGTCAAGTTCGTTCTGAGCCAGCCTTGGCTTACTACTCTTCTAGGGTCTCCATTTTTCTCTTTTGCAGGAATGTGAATCGGATGGTGCTAATCAAATGATGGGACATCTTAGGGAACTTATTTCCAACACAAGTTCTGGCTGTAACTTTGGTTTGTATCCTTAAAATGCCATTGTCAAGTTCAGTCATAAATTCAGTTGTATTTCCTCTGTCCTAATATTCACTATTTGTTTGTCAGGTAATTACAAACTGAAGTTTGCGGATGACTACAGTTATACTGATCCAGTAAGATTTGTGTTGTCATCTTGTTATTTATGATAAAATGGACTCTCTTTCCATGCTGCATGAAAATAGCATCTCACAGGTAGATGGAAGTGTATCCTCGAAGCAAGGCATTCGTTTTGTTTTCACTGATGGATCAAGAATCATATTTCGCTTATCGGTATGCAATATCCATTATCCTTTCTTTGAGATGATGCATTTGATTAACTAGAATTTGCCGATCAGATTATTTTCCGAAGCAACTATAAATTGTTTTGTTGTTATGCATTGATAGGTTACTTCTAATCACATTCCTTTTTGGTTCCATCTTGGCACTTTGTTACTTTTTAGGGTACTGGATCAGCAGGTGCAACAGTTCGCCTTTATGTTGAGCAGTTTGAACCTGACATCTCCAACCATGACATGGACGCACAGGAAGCTTTGAAGTCATTGATAGGTTTGTTTAATTGTTTTTGGTTTAACAGGTTTTTGAAGTAACAAATAATTGACATATCCAATGTTTAACTTGTGGTGAGAAGTAAATAACATTGTCAAAAATAGGTAATATGTTGTAGTTTTACCCAAATTATTATAAAAATTATGGATGGACCAGGTCTAAAGTTAAGATTAGGTCTAAAAAATGAAACTGTAAATTCTAAATGTGGTGTTGAGAAAATTAATGAGAATAGTGATTGGAAGAGACTTAATATCATGTCTTTTAAAGAAATTAAATTGAAATGCGGAGATTTGGTTACATTGAGTAAGATTATAAGTTGACAAATGTTGTCAAGATTAATAATAGAGTTTAGTTGAGGTTATTAGTTGTGAGTTTAAAGATAAAAATGACGAGATGAAAAAATTAGTGATAAGGTGAGCATTGTTTTTGTTGGAAGAGAAGAAATGGAAAATAGAAGTGCATGATGTTCATCCTCAAAGGGACTTTAAATAAGAAATATATTGATTCATAAAGACGACACACGGTGTGGGACTAAACCCACTCACTACTACAAAACACTAATAGACCGACATTGCAACATTTCCAACACTCCCTGTAACACCTCCCCTGTAATGGACGTATAATATGGGTCCGGCCGGGGCCCCACAACATACGAACGCCACAGCTTTAGTATTAAAAGTTGATATAGCTACCCAAACTCAAAACACTTGCACAACACAGCGGAAAACCAAGCACAACTAGAAGTTATCCACTAACCAAAAGAGTAAACAAAATGGCCTTAAGGCCTTACATCAAATGTCCAAAAGTAAACAGTACATCAAACATGAATGTGCATAGCACTCCTAGTCTACCTCGACATGCAAGCCGGACAAAAGAGTCTCAAAACAAGCATCATCCAAAAGTAGTGCTATAAAAGAAGGAAAAACACTTCATGGGGCTTAGGCCTTTCTGGCCGGCGTGCTAGCTTCTGCCTGCGATCCTTGCCCTGTAAAAATTATTAGTAACGTGGGTCAGCAAAGGCTGACCTCAAACTGTGTAACAACACATCTCCTCCCGGCCGCCCCTAACGGACCCCGAGGAACCCTCCAACCTGCAAGTCAGCACTTCATATGCAATATAAACTTCTATAAATAGAAAAGCATTAAAACAGGCTTGGATGTCTCAATCAACAAACATGTTCTCTACTGGTTGAGCATAAAAAGAAAGGGCCTACTATGCAACATGAATGCAACACCCGGGCTTTACCCAAGGTACCCTACAACATATGCATCTAGCACAACATCACATCATTTGGGTACTCACATTTCCCCAATTGGCATAAAGCCGCAAACACTAAGGGAGTCACCTCTCCCTTAAACGGCGCACAGGCCGCCACAAGGAATTCTTGCCAAGGCCCCACCCGCTCATGGGCTTAGCCCCGGGCTTGCCTGCAAGCTCTGACGTCTCATGTCAGGATTCCAACAAACACAGACCGACCGATTCTAAGAAGCCTTGCTGGACCCCACCCGCTCGTGGCCTCTTTGCCCGGGCTTGCCCCAAGCTTGACATTCTCGTCAGTCTCACAGAAGGGGACTAGTCTCGCCGGGACACTCTCCACACATGACGCACATATCACGGGATAGCCAGCCGACCACGGAGACATAGCCACGCCTTGGCACAACACAAACCAAGACTAAAACATCTTAATCCCTCATTGTACTGCAGCGTTCCCGCGCACCAAGGAAACCATCTCCAACTCGTGCGGAGCTAACCTTATCTCTCAAGAAAACCATCTACCGCCACGAGGAGCTAACCTTGTCCGGGTCCGACTACACGTACCTTTCAAGCAAACGGGACTATAACCACCACAACACAAACGACATCTTGCCGCAACGAAAAGTCTCTACGAATCCCTAAGATCGTATGCAACATCACCGAGTCGGACTAACGGTCGCGACTACGGCTTCACCCACCATGCCTAATCCACTAGCGAAGCGGATCTCTAATGCAAAACATGCCGGGGACGGACTCAATCGACCCGGAAGTTCCTCTTGAAACTTGGCAAGCCAAAACCCCTCTCATTTGAGAGTTTGGTGCCCAAAAATTAGAGAAAAGAAAACTAGATGATGCTAATACGTGCATCCTAAGGACCAAGAGGAGAGATGTCGTTACCTTCCGACTCCTCTTCCTTGCCATGGCAAACTAGCCGGATGGAAAACTTCGCAACGCTCCAAGCTTCACGGATCCGGACTCGGCTCGCGATTCGGAGCTCCGAAACCCTTCCTACAGCCCAAGAGTTCTTCTTCTTCCTCCTTGCTCTAGTTTCTCTCAAGAACTAAGAAAGAGAGGACTTGAAAAAGAATGAGGATCTGCAACCCTAAATTCGGACTTAACTTCCCAGGAGATGGCCTGAACCGTTAGATCCAAAAACCAGAAAAAGACTGGCTGCGATTTGCCTGGAAAATAAAAGACCTGGGCCGAACACGGCCTGGCACACGCCCGTGTCCAGGGCCGTGTGCCTCATTCGCCGTCTCAAATCGACGCGCCTGGAATCAGACACGGGCATTCGACACGCCCGTGTTCAATCCGACACGCCCGTGTCCCCAGCGACACGGCCGTGTGGCCTGCCGTGTGTCTCCAACGACACGGTCCCAACACCAACCCGAGAGGTGACACGGCCTGGGACACGCCCGTGTCCCAAGCCGTGTGCCAAGTCTCGACACCCGTCGACAGGCTTTGTGTCGACACCGCGGAAAAACGTCGAGCGAAGATCGTCGACCAAGCGGGACACGCCCTGTGACACGCCCGTGTCACAGGCCGTGTGCCCCAGTCTCGACACACTGTCGAGCAAAAGTGTCGACACTTGGGCCGAGTGTCGACACGGCCTCGACACGCCCTGCGACACGCCCGTGTCGCAGGCCGTGTGCCCCACTCTCGACACTCTGTCGAGCACAAAGTGTCGACACTTGGGCCGAGTGTCGACACGGCCTCGACACGCCCTGCGACACGCCCGTGTCGCAGGCCGTGTGCCTCCTGCCAGAACTCAAAAATTTTCAGAACTGCAGACTGAACCTCTTGCAAAAACTGGGGTGTTACAACTCTCCCCCACTTAACAGAATTTCGTCCCGAAATTACAAAACAAAAGGGTACAAAACTTAAATTGTACCTGACCAAAATAGTTCTGGATAGTCCTCTAGCATGGCCTGTTCTCGCTCCCAAGAGAACTCCTCACGACCGCAGTTGTCCCAACAAACTTTCACAAGTTTAACTTCTTTATTCCGCAACTGCCGAATCTTCTATAGCGATTGGAAGGACTCGCGTCCTCAAGTCTTCCTCAATCGGCACCGATGCCGGCTCAATCACCACGCTAGCCTCCACCAAGGCTTTCCTCAACACGGAGACGTGGAAGACGTCATGTAATCCACTCAAATCTGCGGACAACGTCAACCGATAGGCTGCTTCTCCTACCCGCTCAACAATTTCAAAAGGCCCCAAAAACCTTGGACTCAACTTCTTGAGTCGACGAATCCGCGAGACGCCTTTGAACGGCTTGACCTTCAGATAAACCCAATCACCAACTGCAAATTCTAACTTCCGGTGACGAGCATTGAAATATTTTGCTTGTCTGTCTTGCGCCACTTTCATACGCTCTTGGATGGTCCGTACCATCTCACAAGCGTCAACTACCGCATCCTTTCCCAAAAGTTTGGTGTCTCCCGCCTCTGCCCATGACATTGGCGTTCGACACCGCCTTCCATACAAAGCTTCGTATGGCGCCATCTTTATACTAGCTTGAAAACTGTTGTTGTACGCAAATTCTACCATGAAGAGGTGATCCTCCCACCTCTTGCCAAAATCGAGAACGCACATCCTCAGCATGTCCTCCATAGTACGGTTTGTTCTCTCCGTTTGCCCATCAGTTTGAGGATGGAACGCCGTACTGAACTTTAGCTTCGTGCCCAAGCTTTTCTGAACCAGTCTCCAGTCCTTGGACGTAAACCGTCCATCGCGATCACTAACTATGCTCTTAGGAATTCCGTGCAGTCGCACAATGTTGCGAACATACAACTCCACCAGCTTCTCCACGCTGTCCTCTTTCCGGTTCGGGATGAAGTGAGCCACCTTGGTTAGGCGATCCACGATCACCCAAATAGCATCATTACCATGCTGCGATCTAGGCAAACCATGCACAAAGTCCATGGAAATGTCCTCAAATTTCCACTCAGGAATTGGAAGGGGCTTCAGGAACCCGCCCGGTTTCTGACATTCGGCCTTCACCAAGGCACATGTTTGACAACGACTCACATACAAAGCTACATCTCGCTTCAACCCCGGCCACCAAAAGGATTTCTTCATATCCAAGTACATCTTTGTACTGCCCGGGTGAATGGAGTACTTTGAGAAGTGAGCCTCAAACATCAACTCCTCACGGAGATTGTCAAACTGCGGTACACAAACCCTTCCGCCCTTCCTCAGAATCCCATCAATCATCTCCCAGGTGCTGCTCTCGCCCGTTTGAGCCTCCAACACAAAAGGTTGAAACTCCACATCCAACCGAGTCGCTTCCCGAATACGATCGGACAAGTCGCTTTGCACTTCAATCCAGTTCAACCGAGCCACGCTAGACTCGCCTCTCGCAACACATTCCAACCCAAGGGACTCCCATTCTCGAACCAACCGCTCATCATGAGCTTCGATCCAATTTCCTTGCCCCGAGTACTTTCTACTCAACGCATCCGCCACCACGTTGGCTTTACCCGGCGTATACTGAATCGCCACTTCGTAGTCTCCAAGAAACTCAACCCATCTGCGTTGCCGCATGTTCAAGTCCTTTTGATCCAAGAGATACTTCAGGCTTTTATGGTCCGTGAAGATCTCCACCCTTGCGCCATACACATAGTGTCGCCATATTTTCAACGCGAAGATTACCGCCGCCAACTCCAAGTCGTGGACGGGGTAATTCCTCTCATGAGGCTTCAGCTGTCTAGACCCAAAAGCTATCACCTTGCCATGCTGCACTAACACGCAACCCAAACCGCATCCCGATGCGTCACTGAAAATTTGAAATCCATCGGTCTCTTGCGGTAAACTCAGGATCGGAGCCATCATAAGCCTCTCCTTTAGTGCCTCAAATGCTTGACCGCACTCTTGGGTCCACACAAATTTATGGTCCTTGCGAGTGAGAGAGGTGAGGGGTAGAGCTATCTTCGAGAAATTCTCCACGAATCTCCTATAATACCCGGCTAGTCCAAGAAAACTTCGGACTTCCGCCACGGTCCTCAACACCGGCCAATCTCTGATGGCCTCCACCTTCGCTGGATCCACTGCCACCCCATCACCACTAATCACGTGGCCCAAAAATGCCACCTTCTCCAACCAAAACTCGCATTTGGAGAATTTTGCATACAACTCATTCTCCCTCAACACTTGCAAAACTATTCTCAAGTGGGTCTCATGCTCCACTTCCGACTTGGAGTACACCAGGATGTCATCAATGAAGACAACCACAAACGAATCCAAGTAATCCCGAAATACTCGATTCATCAGATCCATGAACACCGATGGTGCGTTCGTCAACCCGAACGGCATCACCGTAAACTCAAAGTGTCCATACCTTGTACCAAAGGCAGTTTTGGGTATGTCCTCATCCCGAATTCGTAGCTGATAGTATCCCGACTTCAAGTCCAACTTCGAATATACCACTGACCCCACCAATTGGTCAAACAGGTCGTCTATCCGAGGGATCAGATACTTATTCTTGACGGTCAACTTATTGAGCTCTCGGTAGTCTATGCACAGGCGCATGCTACCGTCTTTCTTCTTTACAAACAACACCGGTGCGCTCCACAGTGAAGAACTGGGTCTAATATACCCTTGCTCCAACAGTTCCTGTAACTGTACCTTAAGTTCCGCCAACTCCTTTGGTGCCATCCTAAATGGAGGACGTGACACCGGTCTAGCCTCCGGCACTAACTCGATCGAGAAGTCGATCTCCCGCCGAGGAGGCGTTCCAGGGAGTTCATCCGGAAATACATCCTTGAACTCTGCCACCACAGGCACTTCCTCAATCGACAGTTGGGAGAGACGAACCTCCAATAACGCTACAAGCGCTACACCACCCTGGTTAACCGCCCGCACCAACTGCATGGCCGAAATCAGGGAACAGGCCACTCCACAAAGGCCCTCAAATTTGACTTCCGTTTTCCCCTTACTCCTTAGAGTTACTACCTTGGATAAACAATCAATGCTGGCGCGCTGCTCTGCAAGCCAGTCCATGCCCAAAATGACATCGAACTCTACTAATGGTAACACTGCTGCTTCCAGAGCGAAGACAACTCCGTCTAGCTCCCAACAAATGTGCCCTTTAGCCCCGGTGGTCATAGATGACCCATTGGGCCTGCGCACTCTCAGCTCTGCTCCCGACGAGAAAGACTCAACTCCTATCCTCCGGATGAAGCTCTCCGCAAGAAAGGAGTGCGATGCTCCCGTATCAAACAATACCCTAGCGGGGTATCCGGAAACTAACACGAAGCCTACAACATAGACATTACACAAAAGTCTAAAAGGATGAAGCACTAAATTTAAACTTAAATTTTCTTCATACCTGTCACCACATCAGTCTGGCGGATCGCTTCTTGCTGTCCAAGGTTGTAGGCCCTTGGTTGCACCGGTTGGAACCGAGAAGCGCTCGACTCCGCCATCTTTCCCTTCTCTGCACACTGGGGCCGGAGCGCACAGACTGCTCCTGCTTTGACTCTTGCCCCGCTCCCCCTTGCTGACAAGCACGGGCTATATGCCCCACCTTCCCGCAGTTGTAGCACGTCGGCGGTCCCCTAGAGTGGGAACCCCCAGGCGTCCAGTTGCTCCTCTCACCAGATCTGGGAGTGTGAGGCTTCTTCCTCCACCTACTCCCATCAGACTTTCCATGAGATTGGGAAGGCTTCCCTTCCCCTTGCTTGGGAGTAAAACCCTTACGGCGTTGGGTTCGCTCCAAATCACTTTCCAAGATCCTGGCAGGCTCAACTAGTTCATTGAATCCGGCTCTCTTCATGGAGATGAGAGGTTGTCTCAAATTCTCCCTCAGCCCCTGATAGAAGAGGTTATCCCTCTCTACGTCATCCGTCATAGTCGTTCCCGCATATCGACCCAAACGGGTGAACTCTTGCACGTACTCATCTACTGTCTTGTCTCGCTGCATTAGATGCAGAAACTGCCTCTGCAGGGCCAATCGTGTTGAAACTGGAATATACCTCTTAAGAAAAGCGTCCCCAAACTCTTCCACTGACGGGGTGCGTCCCGGGAACAGGCGGCCGCTATGGCTCACCCACCACAACTTGGCGTCTCCTTCCAACATGAACGCCGCATACTCCGCTTTCTTTTCCTCTGGCGTCTCTGCCGCCCTTAACAGTTCTTGAATACGAACCCACCAGTCCTCCGCGTCCGTTGGCGTTCCAACACCCTTGAAAGACGGGGGATGGAAACTCAGGAAGTACTTCATGTGCCGATCTCCATGTCCGACAACTACCCTCTCCGCCAAAGGCTCCACTCGCCTGGCTTCTCCTCCTGGCACGGCCGTTGCCGTATCTGGTGTGGCAGGGGTTGCCACCTGAGCTGCAGCCGCCGCTTGGGCTGCCACCATCGCTTCTGCAAGCATACGACAGAAGTCGGCCGGGTTTACACCCGTGCCCAAAAGGCCTGGAGCAGTAGCACTGCTCGCCGAGAGATCATCCCTTGCTCTTGAAGTGCCCGCCTCGTTGCTTGCACTCTTCAGGAAAGCAAGAAATAAGGGATTAGTCTCCAATCTCAAGACTAAAATATAAGGACACTCACGGTCCCGCGTTACTCTTAAGTGGATAACTTCTCTACGCACTAACCTTGAATCTAACCTCGCTTTGATACCAAATTGTAACACCTCCCCTGTAATGGACGTATAATATGGGTCCGGCCGGGGCCCCACAACATACGAACGCCACAGCTTTAGTATTAAAAGTTGATATAGCTACCCAAACTCAAAACACTTGCACAACACAGCGGAAAACCAAGCACAACTAGAAGTTATCCACTAACCAAAAGAGTAAACAAAATGGCCTTAAGGCCTTACATCAAATGTCCAAAAGTAAACAGTACATCAAACATGAATGTGCATAGCACTCCTAGTCTACCTCGGCATGCAAGCCGGACAAAAGAGTCTCAAAACAAGCATCATCCAAAAGTAGTGCTATAAAAGAAGGAAAAAACACTTCATGGGGCTTAGGCCTTTCTGGCCGGCGTGCTAGCTTCTGCCTGCGATCCTTGCCCTGAAAAAATTATTAGTAACGTGGGTCAGCAAAGGCTGACCTCAAACTGTGTAACAACACATCTCCTCCCGGCCGCCCCTAACGGACCCCGGGGAACCCTCCAACCTGCAAGTCAGCACTTCATATGCAATATAAACTTCTATAAATAGAAAAGCATTAAAACAGGCTTGGATGTCTCAATCAACAAACATGTTCTCTACTGGTTGAGCATAAAAAGAAAGGGCCTACTATGCAACATGAATGCAACACCCGGGCTTTACCCAAGGTACCCTACAGCGTATGCATCTAGCACAACATCACATCATTTGGGTACTCACATTTCCCCAATTGGCATAAAACCGCAAACACTAAGGGAGTCACCTCTCCCTTAAACGGCGCACAGGCCGCCACAAGGAATTCTTGCCAAGGCCCCACCCGCTCATGGGCTTAGCCCCGGGCTTGCCTGCAAGCTCTGACGTCTCATGTCAGGATTCCAACAAACACAGACCGACCGATTTTAAGAAGCCTTGCTGGACCCCACCCGCTCGTGGCCTCTTTGCCCGGGCTTGCCCCAAGCTTGGCATTCTCGTCAGTCTCACAGAAGGGGACTAGTCTCGCCGGGACACTCTCCACACATGACGCACATGTCACGGGATAGCCAGCCGACCACGGAGACATAGCCACGCCTTGGCACAACACAAACCAAGACTAAAACATCTTAATCCCTCATTGTACTGCAGCGTTCCCGCGCACCAAGGAAACCATCTCCAACTCGTGCGGAGCTAACCTTATCTCTCAAGGAAACCATCTACCGCCACGAGGAGCTAACCTTGTCCGGGTCCGACTACACGTACCTTTCAAGCAAACGGGACTATAACCACCACAACACAAACGGCATCTTGCCGCAACGAAAAGTCTCTACGAATCCCTAAGATCGTATGCAACATCACCGAGTCGGACTAACGGTCGCGACTACGGCTTCACCTACCATGCCTAATCCACTAGCGAAGCGGATCTCTAATGCAAAACATGCCGGGGACGGACTCAATCGACCCGGAAGTTCCTCTTGAAACTTGGCAAGCCAAAACCCCTCTCATTTGAGAGTTTGGTGCCCAAAAATTAGAGAAAAGAAAACTAGATGATGCTAATACGTGCATCCTAAGGACCAAGAGGAGAGATGTCGTTACCTTCCGACTCCTCTTCCTTGCCATGGCAAACTAGCCGGATGGAAAACTTCGCAACGCTCCAAGCTTCACGGATCCGGACTCGGCTCGCGATTCGGAGCTCCGAAACCCTTCCTACAGCCCAAGAGTTCTTCTTCTTCCTCCTTGCTCTAGTTTCTCTCAAGAACTAAGAAAGAGAGGACTTGAAAAAGAATGAGGATCTGCAACTCTAAATTCGGACTTAACTTCCCAGGAGATGGCCTGAACCGTTAGATCCAAAAACCAGAAAAAGACTGGCTGCGATTTGCCTGGAAAATAAAAGACCTGGGCCGAACACGGCCTGGCACACGCCCGTGTCCAGGGCCGTGTGCCTCATTCGCCGTCTCAAATCGACGCGCCTGGAATCAGACACGGGCATTCGACACGCCCGTGTTCAATCCGACACGCCCGTGTCCCCAGCGACACGGCCGTGTGGCCTGCCGTGTGTCTCCAACGACACGGCCCCAACACCAACCCGAGAGGTGACACGGCCTGGGACACGCCCGTGTCCCAAGCCGTGTGCCAAGTCTCGACACCCGTCGACAGGCTTTGTGTCGACACCGCGGAAAAACGTCGAGCGAAGATCGTCGACCAAGCGGGACACGCCCTGTGACACGCCCGTGTCACAGGCCGTGTGCCCCAGTCTCGACACACTGTCGAGCAAAAGTGTCGACACTTGGGCCGAGTGTCGACACGGCCTCGACACGCCCTGCGACACGCCCGTGTCGCAGGCCGTGTGCCCCACTCTCGACACTCTGTCGAGCACAAAGTGTCGACACTTGGGCCGAGTGTCGACACGGCCTCGACACGCCCTGCGACACGCCCGTGTCGCAGGCCGTGTGCCTCCTGCCAGAACCCAAAAATTTTCAGAACTGCAGACTGAACCTCTTGCAAAAACTTGGGTGTTACACTCCCCCTTAAGTTGAAGGGGGAACCTTCAGCTTGGACATATCAAATAATGACAATGGAGGTAGGCGATGCGGGACAAAACATCAGACGAGCCATCAGAGAAAATCCAAACTGGGAAATCAAGCCGGGGACATAACCACACACGACGCTGACCCACATACGATGCAAGACCCACACACGACGTGGAATCAGAACCTTAGAGTTCCTGCACGCCGCAATCGCTCTTTCTCACGGTTGTCTCTTCCATCATCGAAGGCCGTCGTCGAACCCTCCTCTTCCCGGTTTCGTTCCTCTCTCGCCAGTTTGCGTAAGACTCCTTCCCTCTCCTGTAGTGCCGGTCTCTCCCGCTCCTGTAGCGCCGTTCCACTTCCAAAGCGCCAGATATGGGAATATGAGCCTTTTTCGGCGCCAACAATACCGCAGAGGGCAGTAATGACTTTGGTGGTTATCTGCAAGCAACAATCAGGTGAACAAGAAAGATGATAGCTCCCAGTTTCTTCATTGTCGTCCAAGCTCAGATCTTTCCAGTCCTTATAAGAGGTCAGTCCACGAGGCTCGTTTGCCTCGAAAGGTCCTTCAGCACCATGTAAAAATTTATGAGATGCGGAAAACGGGAAACCAGGTCGCAGGAACACTCAACAAAACCAAGCCAAGCAAATCAGATGCAAACAGAAGAGTAAACAAATCTTGTACTATCAAAAATCTTTATAGTGCGAGATATACACAGCGAGACATGATTCGCCAATGTACCTGATGGAAGCAAAATCTAGCTGCGCGGACTCAAAAGAGTAACTGCCGACTCTGCCGAGCTGCACTACGGAGTCCGATGAAACCGCTAAGTCGCCAGACCTCAACCTAGCCGCGCGGACACTCCGTTATTCTAATGCTGAACTCTGTCCGCAATCTGCTATCCTCCTAACCGCGAGGTCACCTAGCCTCCAGATTAACGCGAACAGCTGCTGCCGAACTGAACAGACCGCCAGACGTGGATAGCTTATTGAACTGGGAAAAGATTGCCAAAGAGAAGACCGTCTGGTCGCAAGCCGCGACCTGTTGCTAACCGCCGATTGTAACCGCAGAGTCCGCACTGATCCTTGACCAAAGTCAGAACCAAGTCTCTGGTTTCTCAGCGCTATCCGCGCAATCTGCACAACAAAAAAACGGTCAACTCCTCAAACCGCGGGGATACAAAAACATGTCCGCAGCAATCGCCTGAGCTCACTTATTGTTCATTTGGTTGTACTGTTGATGTGACGGGGGGTCTTATTTATAGGCATGGAGAGGAGTGTGGTCATCGCCCTAGCCGATAGGAATATTTCCCATCTCGCGGCGAGCACAAGACATATCCGCATAGTGCAGACACAAAACTGGTTTGCCTTAGTCGCTGCGACTAGGCCGGACAGCCAGTCCGCCAAGGTCGCACCACCAAGGCCCAATACATGTCCACCATACCCGTAGACACTGCGGACACCACCCTAGTCTGCATATCCTGCGGACACAACACCAGTCCGCATACCCCGAGCCTGCAACTAGAACACCGTGCTGACAGTTGCCGAACTCGGCGGATAGATAAAACAGCCCGCGCTAACCACGCGATCTCCCGGACTAAGCAAACTTGGACTTGGTACAGATCCAGACCAAGTCCACACCTCCAGTTACCCCTGGTGCGAACACAACACCAACGGATACAGAAGACTATCGGCACAAACCGGCGGACTCAAACACCAGTCCACACTAACCAACGAACTCCGCTGTTTCCATTAAACCGCACCACCAGAGCAAGACTAAGGCACAAGACATGCCGATCTCTTGAGCTCCAATCCAGTCTGTAACCCGGACTCAACGAACTTCAGACGAGTCCGCAACACACCAAACTCAGCGAACTCTGCGGATAACGAACCTATCCGCCCGGTTACCTCCTGGGAACACGCCGCCTGCAGAACACTAGCCGACCTGGCGAGCCGCCACCCTTGTCCGCACAGTCCGCGCGGACAGGCCGCCTAGGCCGTCACTTTTACTTCAAAAAATTCAACACCCCCTTGAAGTGAGAAGTGGAAACCAGCTCCAGCAATCTCCATAACCGTCCAAATGGCCCATTCGACAACGGCTTTGTGAAGATGTCCGCGATGTTGTCCTCGCTTCGCACATGCTCGACCATAAGAGATCCCTCCAGCACCTTCTCCCGAATGAAATGATGCTCGTTCTCAATATGCTTGGTCATCGCGTGACAAACTGGATTGTTAACCAATTTAAGGGCACTCTCGTTGTCACCGCATAGCAGAGTGGGACCCCGCACTTCTTCATGGACTTCCTCTACTAGCCTCCTAAGCCAGATGACTTCCCGAGTTGTCAAGGCCGAAGCCTTGTACTCCGCTTTCGTAGTAGAGACGGACACCGAGCCTTGCTTTTTTGCTTACCATGATATGTCTGCTGATCCACATGTGAAAACGTAGCCAGACGTCGACTTCCGATCGTTTGAGTCTCCACCATAATTAGCATCAGTGTAACCGTGCAGGTTGAAGCTCATGTCACTCTCATAAAAGAGCCTTATATCAGAAGTAGTCTTCACGTACTTTAGAATATTTTTTGCCGCTACTAGATGAGACTTCTGAGGCTCCGCCGTATAACGACTTACTCTGCCTACAACATAAGCAATGTCTGGCCTCGTAATCGTCAAGTAAATAAGGCTTCCAACCAGAGCCCGAAACACCAAGGGATCTGGAAGAACCCTCCTCTCATCACGTCGAAGCTTAAGGCCAACGTCCAGTGGAGTAGAGTAACTCTTCCCCTCCCGCATGTTGAATCGTTGAACGATCCGTTCTGCATAGCCTCTTTGGGAAACGAGTATCCCGCTCTTTCTCCTATCCACCTCGAGTCTAAGGAAGTGGTGGATCTCACCCAAATCCTTCATCTCGAAACGAACAGCTAGCTCAGCCCTGAGCCTACCTCCTCCTCAGAGTTCCCCGTGGCGATCATATTGTCAACGTATATCAGCACCAAGACATGAAGCTCCCCTTCTTCATAACGAACAAGCTCGAGTCAGAATCAGAAGCAAAATACCTGCATAACTGGAGGTATTTTGCGATCTTCACATACCACGCCTGAGGCGCCTGCTTCAAGCCGCAAAGGGCCTTCCTGAGCTTGCAGACGTGTCCTGGATGATCTTCAGATACGTACCCCGGTGACTGAACCATGAAGATGTCCTTATCAATTTCTCCGTAAAGAAAAACGTTCTTTACGTCAAGCTGCCACATCCTCCATCCTTGGCAAGCCGTCAAGGCAATCACTATCCGTACTGAAGTCATTTTCACAACGAGACTAAACGTCTTTTCATAGTCTTCTCAGTACTGCTGGGAGAACCCTCGAGCTATAAGTCGAGCTTTGTATCACTCGATGCTTTCATCCGTCTTCTTCTTCAGCTTGTACACTCACTTGCATGTCACAGGAATAATGTTATCGACCTTGGGCACAAGATCTCAAGTCTCGTTCCTTCTGAGTGCAGTCATCTCCTCATCCATGACATCATCTCACTCCCTGACTCCAGTGACGTCTTCAAAGCTAGAAGACTCTCGCTCGTCTAGAGGGCTTGGAAAGAAATAAGAGACGAAGCTCACCATGTTCCCTTCGCTGTATCGAGCCGGTGGTTTGATGGTCCTCTTCGATCTCCGAAAAACCTGACCACGGATCACCCCCTCCGCTGCTTCCTCTGAATCAGCTCCGTTCCCGGGCATACTTGGAGCATCGCTCCCCCTACTTCCTGAACCAGAAGCCTCCGCCCCGGATCTAGAAACAGCTGGAGCTCCCGGTGACACAGGCAGCTCCACCAGAAGATCCTTAGCAGCTTCCTCCTCCCCGCCGTCCGACCTGCTTTCCTGTAGCTCCACAGATGAGCCACCTCCATATGACGTCAGTTCGTCAAATACCACGTCTTTGGAGAAGACGAACTTCTTTGTCACTGGGTCCATGGACTTTCATCCCTTCTTCCTCTCGTCATAGCCCACGAAGACAAGCTTCCTCGCCTTCGCATTTAGCTTAGTCCTGAGAGCATCAGGAACATGTACATAGAAGGTTGACCCGAATACGCGAAGGTGTCCAACGTTAGGCTTCTCCTTAAACATCATCTCATGGGGATACTTCACGTTGATCAGACTCAGAGGCATACAATTGATGACATAAGTTGCGTAGGTCATCCCTTCTGCCGAGAAGGCCATTAGAATGTCTTTAGCATGAAGTCAACACTTGCAGGTCTCCGTCAGATGACGGATCTTTCGCTCTGCTACTTCATTTTGTTGTGGAGTATGCGCACAAGTGAACTCTCTCCGGATTTCGTGCTTCCTGCAGAAGTTAGAGAACCCATTTGAAACGAACTCACCTCTGTTGTCCGTTCTCAACTTCTTGATCCGCAGGCCAAACCGACCCTCCACTAGCTCTTTGAACTCCACAAACAACTGGAACGCGTCCGACTTCTCCTTCATAAAGTATATCCATGTGTACCTCGTGTAGTCATCAATCAACACCAACATATATCTGCTGTCTCCAAGACTGGCGGTGATGGTTGGACCCATCAGATCACCATGGATGCACTCCAATGGTGCTTTACTCCTGGTCTGTGACTTGTCAAACGGAAGGCGATGAGCCTTTCCATATTGACATCATGCACATACATGACCGTTGCTGAAGGATGACAATTTAGGCAAGCCTTTCACAAGGCTCTTCACCCCCATAGCTTTCAACTTGTCCATCCCGACATGTCCTAGCCTCTCGTGTCATATAACAACGCTATCATTGGCTCTCATCCGATTAACATAAGAAATTGTTGATAACACAAACAAGTCTTTAACCCTTCTCCCTATATGAGCAACGTCAGCCTTCACCGCTGACATGTTGCAGAGAAACTTCACTTATGTCGGGCTGAATAGAACGTGATAGTCAGCATCCACCGCATTGGTCACTGAGAAGAGGTTCTTTTTCATGCCCAACACGTGATAAACACTGCTCAAAGTGAGTGGACCCTTATCACTATCCAAAGAAACTACACCCTCCTTCTCGACTGCATAAATTGTATCATCAGCAGTAATAATAGCTTCATTACCTGAGTACGATTGCAGAGAAGAGAACTTTGACTCGTCCCCGGTGAGTTGGTGACCACACCCCGAGTCCACTATCCAGTCATCTTGGTAGTCGATGGTGGGCAAAGCACGGACACACGTGCCCGTCATGAACACATTCCCCTATCCAGCTTCCTTAGCACTGGAACCAGCTCCCTCTTTGTCTGCAACATGCCCTGACTACAGTTTGACATTGCAGTCCTTCTTGAAGTGACCCAGCTGGTTACATCTGTAGCACTTTAGCCCTTCCTTCTTTCAATCCCGCTTAGGAGCTGCACTCCTCTCTTGCTGATAAGAAATTGAAGGGTTATCGCCAGCAGACGTCTTCTTCTTCTTGTCTCATCTCTTCTTCTTCCCTGAGAAAAGCGTCTCGCTACCTCCTTCAGAGATAGTGACTCCAGCCATCTGCCTTGCTAGGATCTCCTGCGAAGCAAGCGGGTTCTCCAGCTCTAGCAAAGACGGCTGAGTGGGCCAGCCTTCAACAGAAGTAATAAAGGCCACATACTCCTTTTGCAAACCGCGGATTATGTGTTTCTTGAGCTTTGCTTCTGAAATCGGCTCATCAGGGTCAAATGCCAAAATTTCAGCACATAAATTCTTCATCTTCGGGAAGAACGTTGAGATGGACAGATCTCCTTGAGTGGCTCTCGCCAACTCATTCTCCAGGAATTGTAGCCGCGCTACATTCTTGCTATTGAATAACCCATCAATGAAAGTCCAAATCTCAACAACAGACCGACATCCTATGATGTGGTCGAAGAGCTATGGTGAGATAGTCTGCTTAAGAGTAAACTTTGCCTTCTTGTTTGTTTTCCTCCAAGCTCTCACCGCTTCAGCATTGTCAGCGACAGCAGTAACTTCTTGTCTCTCGTCTCCGCAGACGACCTCCCAAAGGTTCTCGCCCAAAAAATAGTTTTTCATGCACGTCCTCCACTTCTTGAAGTTGGTCGGCGTTAAAAGCTCTATTCCAAAACCCCTTACAAATCCATCTTCCATTGCACTAATACTGGTCTACTAGTCTTCCAAAAGAAAAAAAGCAAGTCTACCGGTTGATCACTGCTCAAACATCTGTTACCTCTGATACTATGTAAAAATTTGTGAGATGCAGAAAACGGCAAACCTGACCGCAAGAACACTCAAACAAACCAAGCCAAGCAAACCAGATGCAAACAGAAGAGCAAACAAATCTTGTACTATCAAAAATCTTTACAGTGCGAGACATACATGGCGAGACATGCATGGATGGTATAAAGATCGTAAGTGATGTTTGAGGGAAGTTGCAGAGAAGCTATGCAGGAGTTGACAGCAATATGAGGGTGTTTGAAATTGAGAGGGAAATCGGGACAGTTATGCAGGGGGAAATCGATCCAGGAGTATACCGCAGATCTGGAGCGGTTGTGGGCAGATTGATCATTTCTCACATGCGGTATGTTGCAAGGATCCCTAGTGTGATGCTCAGAGGAGTACTATGCACTTTATGAGGGAATTGAACCTAACATTTAAGCCAAGGTGTGTGGTGCTGCTTGCTCAGCTGAAGATTGTCTCACTGGATGAGACGATCTCGGCCGTGTTGCAAGACGAGAGCAGGATTCGACTCCAGTCTAGTACTGGTGGATTTCCAGGGTGAAGTCAACATTAGTAGTCACCAATTTAGGTCAGACATGATACAAGGATGAGACATGACAGTGCTTCAACTGTAGTGAGATAGGTCATCTGAGACAGGCTTGTCCTAAGCCACCATAGGAGAGAGTTGCAGGTGGAAGAGGATAACTTGGAGGTCGTGATCATAGTCGTGGGGATCATATATGTGTTGGAAGAGGGGGTCACCGATCACATCTTTTGGTAGCAGAGGAAGAGACAGAAAGGGTATGAGAGAGGAATGTCACCCTAAGGAGGATAAAATGATCTTGGATGCTTACTCTCAGCTGATGAGAAGAAAACAGAAGGGTGTGGTCGATGATGCTTTCACTTCTTCATCTATGGGTAATGTTGCATCTTTTCCTCACTCTGCTACAGGTACTTGCGATACACTTGCTTTTGCCTTTATACCAATCACTAGATCACCAGATTGGATAGTTGATTATGGTGCTTCTCGTCATGTCATAGGGATTGCTAGTGAGTTCTCTTCCTATACCCACCTAGCAGTTTCGGAGCTCATTCAGACTGCCAATGGTGCAACTCAACCAGTTGTTGGTAAGGGTGTTGTACAATATACCAACACTTTGACTCTGTCCAATGTTTTGCACGCTCCTTTGCCTGTGAACCTTTTATCCATTAGCTCCATTATATCTCAACTAAAATGCGTTGTTTTGTTTGATATTCCAAAGGTGATCTTCCAGGAGAAAGAGACTGGCAGGAGACTTGGGACTGACACATGACATAGTGGATTGTGGTACCTGGATAGGGGGAGTATGGATTCAGCTCTTTCATTCATTGAAGGGTGTTGAAGGAGTTGGGAGGAATGTGAAGGACTTGTTCCTGCTTCATCATCGACGCTTGAGCCATCTTTCTTTTACCGTCTTAAGTAGGATGCATCCATCTTTGTATGAAAAGACTAATACAACAAAATTGGTGTGTGATGCACGTTAACTAGGAAAATATATCAGGAGCTCTACTTTTAGTTCTCGTACTAATAGTTTTTCTGCTTTGACTTAGTGCATTCAGATGTTTGAGGACTTTGTCCCACAGCTAGTACGGATGAATTACAATATTTTGTATCTTTCATTGATTGTTTTTGCTCGTGTGACATGACTTATTTAATGAAAAATAAAAGTGAAGTGTTTGCATGCTTTAAAGATTTTCACAAAGGAATTTAGACCCAATATAGTGCAGTTGTGAAGATGTTGCAGTCAGACATTAGAACAGAGTACACCAATAGGGCATTTGATGAGTACCTGCCATCCCAGGATATACAACATCAAACCACTTGCGCATACATACCAGAGAAAAATGGGATCGCTGAACAGAAGAACATGCAACTTCTTGATGTGACCCTGAGTATGATGATATCGATGAAGGTACCGAAGTACTTGTAGGGACAAATAGTTCTGATAACGACCTATTTCATCAATAGGATGCCCTTACGAGTATTAGATTTGAAGTCTCCCCTTGAGATGTTGAGAGGTAAGAATGGAGATATTCTTCCTCTCAAAACTTTTAGTTGCGTGTACTTCGTGCAAGATAATAGATTGAATGTGGGAAAGTTGGACCTAAGGGCTATGAAGTGTATTTTTATTGGATATTCGACTACTAAAAAGGTGTATGTTTGCTAGAGTCCAATGAAGAGAATGTTATTCTTTAGCATGGACGTCACATTTAAAGAGCTTGAGCCATACTACAAATCTCAGGTTGACTCATCCTTTGGAGGGTCACTCGTTATAGGCATTATAAGGCAACATGGGGAGGATATAAATGGTGACGAGAGGGGGGTTAGTGAGTATCCCTTGTCCATTTGCGTCGGGCATGGAGTCGGCCGTGGTGTAGATGCATGAGGAGAATGGTGGACCTCGGGCACAATGGGAGATAAGATCTAAGGATGGCGGACCTCCGACCCAGAGGGAGCTAAGAGTGTATACGAGGAGAAGACAACAAAATGAGGGAAATGTGCCTGCAGTGCCTACTATTCCATCTGTACCAAGTCTCTCTCCTCTGCCTACTCTGACTCCTGAGACACTTACACCATCCACCTCAAGCTCAGAAGACATAAGTGATATGATTTCTCTCTCTACTTTCACTCCCCTACCGATAAGGAGAAGTTCCCGCAGCAATTCGGGAGTCTCACATGATTGATATGGTTTTCCTCATGATATTGCCCAGTTTGTTTCCTAATCTCACATATCACATATGCATGGAGCATTCATTGTATCTTTGGACATTGTGATTTGTCTCTATTTCTAAGTGTTGACAAGTTTCTAAGGAGGATCTAAAGCGGAAAACTGCAATGCTAGAAGAACTCGGGGCCCTAAAAAGAACAAAACCAAAGAGCTTATGTCACTACCTCCAGGTAAGAAGGTAGTTGGGTGTAAGTGGGTCTTCACTATGAAACAAAACCCAGAGGGTCGGGTTGAGTGCTACAAAGACCGATTAGTGGCAAAGAGGTGCAATCAGACTTATGACATCGACTATGACAAGACCTTTGCACCCATGGAGAACATGAGCATAATGCGAGCAGTAGTATCCTTGATAGCGTATGGAGGATGAAAACTACATCAGCTCGATGTGAAAAATTTCTTTCTTTATGGAGATTTGTTGGAAGAGGTATACATAGAGGTACCACCAGATTTTGGCACGAAATAAACGACGAGTAAGGTGTGTTACTCAAAAAATCTCTTTATAGACTGAATCAGTTTCTTTGAACATGGTTTGACAAGTTTAAGAGAGTTATGGTAGACATGGGGTATAAGCAGACCAATGTCGAGCATACAATATTCTATAAGCGATGTGGAGCCCACATTACAATGTTTGTTGTGTATGTGGATGATATGATTATCACTGGTAATGATGGGAGCAAAATTGCTCAGTTGAAAATGAGATTGGGCAAGATGTTTAAGGTAAAGGATTTGGTGCAGCTAAGGTATTTCCTTGGGATTGAGATAGTTCGTGGAGCAGAGGGGATTTTTCTATCTCAACGAAAATATGTGCTAGATTTGCTGATGGAAACAGGTATGCCGGGGTGCAGGCCTGTGGTTGCTCCCATTGATCAGAATTCCAAGTTCAGTGTTGAGGCAGGAGAGTCAGTCGATAGAGAGAGGTACCGGAGGTTGGTGGGCCGCTTTATCTATTTGAGTCACACTCGTCTCGACATATCCATTGCGGTAAGTGTGGTGGCTCGTCACATGGATGTTGTGTATCAGATTCTAAGATACTTGAAGAGCGTGCAAGGGAATGGGTTGACCTTTCAAAAGAATGAACATTTGAACATCGAAGGCTATTGCGATTCTGACTGGTCTAGTTTCGCCGATGATCGGAGATGAACATCAGGATATTGCATGTTTGTGGGGAGAAATTTGATCTTCTAGAAGAGCTAAAGCAGACCGTGGTTGCGAGGTCCACAACCGAGGCAGAGTACATGGTCATGGTCTTAGGTTTAGGAGAGATGTTACATGGATCCTTTGTCGGCAGAGAAATGAAGGACGTCTAATATGTGAGTACTTTTGCCTATTTAACACTACACCCAGGAGATCAGAGTTGAACCAATTACATCAAATTTCAAAGCCACATTCAACACAAAAGCTTAAGCTTATGAGTGATGGTCAACCTAACAGTATTTCTATACCAGCAATAGCCTGCCCATCAGACGTGGGATTTAACTGCTGCATCAGCAGTAATAACACTTAAAAAAAGAAATTTGAGAAAAAATGGCATGCATGAGAAAAATACAATAGAGCTAAGCATATTCAAAATGATTGAAGAAGAGGATTCTTTAAAATGATCCCTAATTGTCTGCTTAAAGCTAATCATTATTAAGTTATTGTTCTAAACATTTGTTAATGATGGTCAGATTTGGCGTTATCTATTTCCAAACTGAAAGAGTTTACGGGCAGGGAGAAGCCTACGGTCATCACATGAAGCTAGAGCTTGAATCATTCAAGCTTGGATTCAGATCCTCCACAGGTTATCGATTCAGCCAGGCAGTTGAAGTGAGTTGGATGGTTAATATTTTTGGTGATTAAGATTACTAATGTTTAAATTTATTAAATTAATGTGCCATTTTTACTCCTTTTCATTTTATTATGTTATTATCATTTGAAATTTGTATCAGAATAGCATCTCCAGGAGATTTACATTTCTCTGTTTTGATGCTTCCAATTATTAGGATTGTTATATGTTCCGGCTTCATAACCTTGTGTACCAATAATATCAAAGCTTATAATCTTCTAGAAAACTGTGGTATGCGTAGAAGATTCTAGAAATATCTTGTGTAGATTATTCTTGAGTCCTTCGTTCTTTAGAGGGAAATAACGAGAGCACTATCCAAACCTACTGCAAATCTCTTTGTAATCATCTATCGGAGTTTAAGGATGCAGTTTTCAAGAGTTCTTGAGTGTTCTTTTTTCCATTTCCCTCTTTAATATTCCGCATATGTGAGAATGATGACTAAAAAGCTGGGGGTTATAAGGTTGCACAAATACGATCACAAGGAATCGATATCATGAAAGTGCATATTTCGTGTTGCGTGATACTGTGATGTGAATAATAATCAACGTAATTTAATAGTCGTTGATTTTATTGTTGTGTGGTGACTTGATGATGATAAATATAATTTAAGAAGTTGAGGAGCTAAATAGATGAAGATGCTTAGTCAAAGAGGATGATTTGATAAGAGATGTGTCAATTGGGGGATGCAACATTCAATGGTAGACTTAATGACTTATAAGGGAGGATCAGGTGGGGTGCTATTTGATGAAGGGGAGCATTGATAGAGACCCCCATTTGGGATCTCGTTCGTGGTCAGGCGACTTAGAAATCCTGGAGGAGGATGGAGTTCCACTTCTTAGATACTTAGGAACCTATCTTGGTTATGGGAGGTGACCGACGAGGAATGAGTAAAGTGGTTCCAGTGGAGGATGGGGGTGGCTCGAGAACAACCGGGTTGGCATCGTTGCATGCAGCTAGGGCAGCGAGCTAGCGTGAGAGAAAATTGAGAGATAGACAGAGAGAGAGAAGAGAAAGAGAGGAGAAATTGATTAAACCTTGCATAATCATAATCCTAGCAAAGCTGCATCTACATCCGGGTAGGCAAAAAATGCAAACACTATTATGTCCTCCCAAATGCCCCCTCACTGGGTTTAACATCATATAAGGTCCAAAATAAAATGTGGTGATAACAAGACACAAAATTAAAAGATACAAAATAAAATACTAGTAACGCATAATCATTCCTTGCGGGGTCTTCCGCGACGTTGGTATGACACACCCCAACGTTGATCCACAATATCTCCCTCGCCGACATCAAGATTGTTCTCCAGTTTTGGGGGTGACATTACAATGAACGACTTCAGCTGTGACACAAGGAAAACATGTTGTGAATCCAGGCATCAGATGAGAGTTGGAGATGGTGTGCCACATCACTGACACACTGCAAACCTTAAATGGGTCATAAAATTTGGGTCCCAACTTGTGGCGGGGGTTCCTGGCGATTGGTCGGTGTTTCAACCACATTCAATCCCTAGTGCGAAGAAGAGATTATGGTAGCCCCGGTGTAGGCAGCCTCCATGCTCTATATGGACCTAGAGAAGACGCTTGCGGGCGAGGTTGAGATTATTGTCACAGGTCTCTGTAAGTCCCCATCCACAAATGCCAAACTAGCCGAGCTGACATCATAGGCGAGTAGGCGAGGGGGGTCCCGACCGTACATGAGACAAATGGGAGTGGTGTGAAGAGTTGTTTGATAAGATGTATTGTAACTGTACTCCATCCATGGAAGCCAACATGCCAAATCCATAGGGCGATCCTCGATGATACAACAATGGTACTTCTCGACTGCCCGATTGACCACCTTGTTCTGCACGTGTGATTGTGGATGGTAAGACGAGGAAAGGTCTACTTTGGTACCACACAACGCGAACAACTCCTGCTAGAATTGAGTAGTGAAGAATTTGTCTCGGTCGAACACAATACTCTCAGATTGGCCATGTAGGTGGAACACCTGATTGAAGAAGATACAAGCGACCCCATTCATTGTAATTGGATGACTCATAACGATGAAGTGGACCCTCTTGGAGAATCTATCCACCACCACGAAGAGGATGGGACACCCTCTCAAGGCGGGCAAACCCTTGATAAAGTTCATAGAGATGTACGCCCATATTTGTGTTGGGCACTGGAAAAGGCTGTAGAAGGCCTATTGGAAGTAGTTGATCCTCCTTGTTGCGCTGACATATTGAATGTGGCAATGAAATCATGCATGTTACGCTT
Source organism: Platanthera guangdongensis (assembly GCA_039583875.1). Taxonomy (NCBI): domain Eukaryota; kingdom Viridiplantae; phylum Streptophyta; class Magnoliopsida; order Asparagales; family Orchidaceae; genus Platanthera; species Platanthera guangdongensis. Next base: position 142,548,525 of record CM077155.1, read on the forward strand.
GAGGTCGTGCCAAAATAATTTCTCACTAATGCGCTGAAGAGTTTTGTGGGCCCCTTCATGAGTCACCGACAAGGTTGGAGGGTATCAATTGGGTGCCGCTAGTAGGTAGATCCTGACCTTGTACACAGTACACAATGTGGTCATCCTTCACGACCCAACATGAGGGAAGCAGTCCCTCCTTGATTCGGTGGAGGAGGTCTAGGATAGTGGGGAATCATGTACCTCTTGTCGAAGGCGAGTGAGAACAATAGAGGCGGGTTGGGACTTGAGAGTAGGGGTGAAACTAGGATTTTGGCACAGCCTGGGTGACCGCTGGAAGTATCTCCGGGCACAATAAAATTGAACATACAAATCATTGTTGAAAATAATGCTCAATTTTTTTGCTCTTACTGTAATGTGAAATCAAAACTAATAATTTTAAGCATTTGCAATCAAAATTGAAATGCAATTAGATATATCCAAGCCCTAAATGTGCAATTGAAATCTAAGTTGTTTTAATAGATGATTCTAAATCCTACAATAGATGCTCCCTAAATCCTACAATAAATGATCCCTAAATGCTACTGTAAATGATCCCTAAATCCTATAATAGATTAATCTTAAATCTGCAATTATAATTGAAATCTAAGCAATATGCAATTGCATCCTCCTCTTATTTCCCCCAACTCACAATAAATAAACATAAATGTCAAGGGTAAAAATCACGCATTGTAACTCAAATCACTCTGCATGTTTCAATTTGTTTATTTGTATTTGACTTGGCTACTCTAAGAGTCCGTTCGTTTCGCAGGAATTGAGCTGCAGGAATTGGAATTGAATTCAATTCTCATTCCCGCAGGAATTGGAATTGAATTCAATTCCAATTCTGTTGTTCGGCTGAATGCAGGAATTTTGTCACAGGAATTGGAATTAGTAATTTCGATGTTCGGCTGAATGCAGGAATTCAAAGTACAGAATTCAAATTTGTAATTTTTATTATAAATTGAATTGAACTAGCTAAATAAAAATCATACTTCAACAGAATAAAAATTAATAGTCCACGCACCGAACATTAAAAAAAGTTCAAAATAGTGTACAACATTATAATAGTCCGCACATGAAACCAAAAGTCCTTAACATAATCTAATCAATCGCGTAGATGTAAGCGGAGCCAGGTCCTCCTAATTGGCATCGGTAAAGCCATGAACACGTCGGCCTTCTTGTCGTCATCACTCAGCATATCAATAGCCTGTATGACCTCAGTCTCAGTCAAATCCGTAATAGCTGCAATGATGGCATATATCATGTCTGCCCTTGATATTGGCGGCGGTGGCGGTGGCGGCTGAGAAGTCACGCTGCTATCATGCTCCATGTTCCTCGCTATCGCAGAAACAACATCAGCAATAATATCAACCGCGGATGTTTTCTCCTTCCTCTTCTTGCTCTTTGACTCAACCTCCTTCATGCCGTTTTCGTCCACTGAGTCTTCAATGTGGATCTCGTTCATTTGCTCAGTCGCAGTAGCAGCATTAGCTCCAGTGGCCCGATCAACCCCACAAATCATAGCTAAGTCGCCCCAATTGACGATCACATTGCTCCGATAATGTCTCACTGTCGGATGCGCCTACAAGTTTAGTTTAAATTAGAATCAAAATTTAATATAATTTCTACACAGTTAAATATTTGTTCAATTAAAATATTACATGTACGTAGTTAGCCCAGACTTCCTCGCTGTCAACCTTCACCACATTACTCTCCCAATCTCATCTGAAACCACTAGTATCTAGCATAGTCGATATTTCCTGGTAGTATTTGTTTCATGTTTTAATCCTGGTCATTATCTTCTCCTTACTAATATCAACGTGACAATCATCCTTCAATGCCTGTATTGCCGTCGTGTACGCGACACTTTTCCAGCCGCTAGCCGTCTTATTTCCCAGATTTTGCTGCTCAAGGAGAGCAGTCGATAACGCGCAATCCATCTGCGGCGTCCATGGAACATAGGACCGTTCACTTGGTTTGACCCCCTTTCCTTTTTTATCCATTTATTTTTGCATAATATAGAAGTTAACAAAAAATGGACTAGAGCCAATGTATTAAATAGAAGTTAACAAAATATACACTGACACACACACATAACATACCCACAATTTTGCACATAAATGGATTATAAAGAAGTTAGCAAAATATACACATTTTAATTGCCCTGATGAGCACAATACTCATTAAACATATTCATAGTCATAGTTTCCCTAAACGTGCTCCACTCTGGTGTTGCTTGGACTGGAGCCAATGTATCCGCGTACTCGAAACTAGCAGAAGTTGTATCTTGATTTAATATTTCCGCATCTACCTCGGCAAGCAATCGACCATTGTTTTCTAATCTCCTCTCTATAAAAAAATTATGCAGAATGCAGCAAGCGTTTATAATTTGAACTTGTTAAAATTAAAAGGTAATTAAAAACTCATTATAAATTAACTTATTCTAATGTTAAAGGTTTAAATGTATATACCTGTACTTTGATGCCATAGAATGATGGTCCCCTCAAAATTGCCCATCTTTTTTTAAGGAGGCCAAATGTCCGCTCTATGACATTCCGTTCCTTTGAGTGTCGGAGATTGAACAACTCTTTATAATTGGTGGGGTTATTGCATTGTGCAAACCACTCTTTCAGGTGATATCTGGTTGACCTATATGGAGCTAGATAGTCAAGGCCATTGGTGTATCCCGCATCCACCAGATAGTACTTTCCAAGTGGCACTCAAAAGATCTGCTCTTTCAAGTGCATTACTCTGGAGTCCGATGAGGTGACACCTCATATTTGAATCACATGCGGCCATTAATTCGTTGTAATGGTCTGTTTCTGATACCCTCTCCGACATTCCGAGACATGTCATTTTTTAGAGGAAAACGATATATTTTTCTCAAAATAATAGATTATGTATTTTTAAAAATAGGCCGACATGTCCGATTTTTCCGACATATCAGCCGACATGTCCGATGAGGACCCCTCCAATCATCCAGGTAACACATACAAAAACCTTATATTTGAATCACATGCGGCCATTACATTCGTTGTAATGGCCTGTTTCTTATTCCGATACCTACCCTGATCTTTAGTAGGCATTGTAACTTCAATATGAGTGTCGTCAATCGCACCAATGCAATCCTATATGGACATATGGACAGTTTAGATATTTTAAAATAAAACTTAGGATTGTAAAAAAAATAACTTACAGGAAAATGACGTCATCTTTGTACTGTTGACGCATCAGGGAGTTTTATAAAGTCAGGACCTAATTTCAGAATTGCTCGCAACACCGTTTTGAAATGACGGCTAATTGTATCTGTTGATCGCAGATACGTCCCGCCCACAACCCTGAATTTTTTGTTGTGCCCCAAAACATGTAAAAAAACGCTGACTGTCTCTCTAATTCCTACATTTTTTGTGTCTCTTAACAAACCACGCTGGGTTAACATGTTACACAAAACTTCGAACGAGCTTCTATTCATCCGAAGCTGGTTAAAACAATTTATATCTGTTCCGCCATACAAACGGCTAAACAAACTTTCCCTTACAGCATTTTTTGCATCAGCCTCCACGATATTTCTTCTAACCCCACATTTCATCATCACTATGACGGAAGCAGCAAGAGCAGCAGCTACTGCTGCTCTCCTACGCCTACGACGTTTCACTGTTTCATCCATCTAAACATAAAAAAAACACACATTATATAGTCAACCACAAAAGCTACCAATTATCGAAGAAATTTCAAGGTTCCTAATAATAAATCGAAATCTCCTATACAATTAGTTACAAAAAAATTTGGCATGCACTTGCATCAATGGATCATATGAACCAAAAAGCTACTCTCATGAGTTCACACAAAAAGAATTTTGTATCGAATAGGAACTAGTAACTAATCCCAATATTGAAGCATAAAAAAACTCATATGAGCAAAAAATCTTCAATATCCATGATCAGCAGACATGCTGATCAGGAATAATATGCTTTCTGCAGAAATTATGTCATGAAACAAAGTATAAAGAGAACAAATAATCACTTGTCACACAGCTGATAAAATGTTAATTTGCTTCAAGAGAACAAAACAGAAGAAACGCAAGTATAAAGGTAAACTCATTGTTGATGAGCTTAACAAAACCCTAGCTTGAGAAGAAACCATCAAACATGCCAAACCAAAGTAACCCTAGCTTAAGTTTAATAGTCACCGCCGCTTAAATTTTTTTTTAGAATCCAATGATTAATTTGGTATCAATAATTGAAAATCCTCAGAAATATTAGAAATAAAGACAATTCAACACCTCTAATCACGGAGTCAATCATATTCATCAAAACTCTATACCCCGAAGAAGAAGCTCCACAAAATCTCAATAGCAAAATTGCTTCTGCAGTCTTTAAGAACACAACAAAAGCAAAGGCAAAAAACAGGAAAACCTAAACAAACTGATTCCCAAAATTTTGAATCGATGGAGAAAGCGAGAATTCACAGTTGGGTTATGATAGCCAGCAAACCCAACTTTCTACACTGCAGTATTTTTGTTTTCACTTCATCAAATTATGATAGCCATCAAATTAAGAAGAAGGAGAAGAAGAAGAAGAATAAGAAGTTACAGAAGAAGTTACAGAAGAAGAAGAAGAAGTTACAGAAGAAGAAGAAGAAGAAGTTACAGAAGAAGAAGAAGAAGTTACAGAAGAAGAAGAAGAAGAAGAAGAAGAAGAAGACGAAGAAGAAGAAGAAGTTACCTAGCGAGGTAACAACGACAGGCGCAGAAGAAGACGGCGGAAGCCGGAGCCGGAGCAGGAACAGCGACCGGAGCAGGAGCGGCGACGGGATTTGGAGCCGGAGCAGGAACAGCGACGGGATCGGGAGTAGGAATCGGAATCGCGGCGACAGGAGAAGGAAGAGGAGCGGCGATCGTGGGAATCACGAAATCTGACCTAGCAAGGTCGGAAATGAATGTCGCGGGTTCACCTTATACCCAATTCCGACCGAATTAGGATTCATTTCCGATTCCCACGATTTTTTTGGCATACCGAACGACTATAATTGGAATTGGTAAATGAATACCAATTCCAACGGCCCAATTCTCGTGTAACGAACGGAGCGTAAGAATTAAGAAAGCTCCCCATCAATGATGTCGATTACAAAACAACACCAAAAATGTTAAAATAATAATGGAACTAGAAATTATATAATGATATCATATCTCACAAAGTGCACATCTAAGTTTTTAAGAAGATTCAGTGGTAGAGCCAACCATCTCATTCTTACACAGATGTGTGCATAATCGCACATGGTTTAAGACCTAATATTGCAAAGCGGAGGGAAGAAGAAGAAATCAAGCACTCATCTTCACTAGTTGATGTTTGATGGGGAGAAGAAGAGGCGAGGATCTCACTCGGAGGCGGGTTTACACCTGGTGAAGCGACTGGAGGAGAAGCTGGGAAGCCCTCTGCGAAGAACTGAAGAAGCCCTTGAGTGAGACGCAGCGACCTATGTTATGATTCGCGAAGAGGCTCGGCGTTTGTGTGGCTCTGTGTCGTCACCCATCGAGGAGTGGAGGAAACCGGGATAAATAGAAAGACTCTTGAGTCGATGAGTCATTGCCCGTCGAGGAGAAGCTAAGAAATTTTTGCCATTTACACACCCTGGCACGTGTCGGGCGTATCTGCGATTGGGTCCTCCCGTGGTTGGAAGATGATGAGGAGAGTCCTGTCCTGATGGTCGCGGCGAGAGACAGCATTCGTCGCCTTATACTCGAATCAAAAATTGTATTCCAACAGCTTGAAGTGATCGTTGTTGTGGTGTTGTATTGAGGCGTTGTTCAAGAAGGTACTTCAAACTGAAGTGATCGTTGCGAATCAAAAATATTTGCACTCGAAGGCCTCCAATATTGGGCGCCCTTTGCCAAGTCAATCAACTGTTTCTCGTAAGCAGGAAACTTTTGGTGATATATGATCTTCTTCCTTCTGAAGTAGGCAATGAGATGCCCCTCCCTATTGGAGCATGGCTCCACACCCTTGTCCAGTGGCATCACACTCGACCTGAAATTCCTTGGTGAAATTTGGTAGATGTAAATGAGTGTGGTCACTAATGCATGTTGAAGGGCCTTGAAGGCGACCTTAGCGGTGTCCCTCCCAAAGAGAATGAGTGCCTTCTCAATAAGGGCAACAGAGGCACCCTAATCACGTTATACCCCTGAATGAAACTTCGGCCCAGAAAATCACAGAGCTCGCGGGGGAGGGGGATTTGGGAAATTAGCCAATTGGTCACCCTTTGGATTTTGGTTGGGTCAGCAGATACCCCAGTGTTGTCGACGATGTGCCCCAAGTATGCTACCATGCCGGTCAAAAGTGAACATTTGTCCTGTTTTAAGAGTAACTGATGGTCACGAATGAGCAGGAGAACGATGCGCAATTGGGCTAGGTGTGATGCCCATGTCTTGATGTACATAAGAATGGCTTCAAAGAAAAGAAGTACACAACTGCGCAACAGGTTACAGAATACCTCATTCAAGAGAGCTTGGAAGGTGTAAGTCGCATTGGTGAGCATGAAGGGCATCATGAGGAACTTGAATTGGTCATGGTGGGTACGGAAAACGGTCTTCTCCAATCCGAGCGGGGCCATGCGCACTAGGTGGTACCCCAAAGATACGTTCAGCTTGGAGAAGTAGCAGACATTGTGCAATTTGTCAAGTAATTCCTCAATCACAGGAATTGAAAACTTGTCCTTCACTGTATGCACGTTCTGCTCGCGATAGTCCACACAGAACCTCCAAGTGTCATCATTTTTACAGACCATGAGAATCAGGGAAGAGAAAGGGGAAACATTGTGACGAATGTTGCAGCATGGTAATGCACTGACTCTCAATCTCGTCTTTCTGCAGAAAAGGAAAGTGGTAGGGTCAGATGACTATAGGGGCCATGTTCAATATGAGGTTTATGCGGAGATCATGTCGTGAAAGAGGTACGCTCATTAGGTAGTTCATAGTGTCATTAAATTCCTGTAAAAGAGCGCCAAGGACTGTATGCCATGTGTTGTCTGCCTGCACCAAGAAGGATCGTTGTGAAGCGACCGCGAAACAACCAAAATCATCATGAGGAAATCAAAATCCCATAGATATGGCCCTGAAGTGCGTAGCCACCGAACCCCTAAGACTGCCTCAAACACCCGAATGACAATCTCCAATTAATTCACGTGTGAATGGTATTCCTCCACACCGATTGGAATGGTCCGACAAACGCCTGGGCGAGCCTTCGTACTATCGTTGGCCATGACGGCGTTGAGGTGACCCCAAGGTCAGAAGAGCTGAAGACGTCAGACTATGTGCTCAATGATGAAATCGTGGGTACTACCAAAATCCATGGGAGCTACCAACGTCTGGCCGACCATTGCAATATATATCTGAATCGTTCTACCTGCGTGGAGACCGACAATAGCGTGTAGAGAAATCTCGACGTCTCATGTGTTGTTGATCCGTCAAAATACGCTTCTCGCAGACGCGTGCAATGATCATGGCGGTTGTGAGATCTGTCATATTCTGGAACTCCACATCTATACGGACACCTTATATGTCAGTGGAATGGAAGGGGTACGCCGGTACGGTGAGCAGCACTTGGAACTGTTACAAGTAGTCGTCAATGAACCCCGTCTAACGGAGAAAGAGGAGGTCACCAATAGGATTACTGTGAAGGGGTGGCATGAAATGGAGGTTACAGTTGGCCTTGAAATCCTCCCAAGTCAAATAAAGTTTTTCTCATTGTTGTTGGGAAAACCATAGTTGGGTCAAAGCCCATGAGGCAAAAAGAGGCAACAATGATCCAATCCTCTGAAGGGGTGCACTGATTAACAAAAAAATTTCTCATAACGCGTAAGCCAAGTGTCGGGGTTCTCACAGCTGTGGTCGTCAAAGAAAGGGAAGTCCATCTTCACATAGCAAGGAATGTCGTTGTCATCGGAACCAGGGTGAGTGAACTCTGGGCGAGGTTGGACAGCTGATCTTTCGTGGGAGGAGCCCAAAGTGGGTCATGTACCTCATGGTGGTGGCGGGGCCTGCATCAAGGCAGTTGTTGATGGTCTCAAGGATGCCGTTGTTGTGGGTCACTATCATTTTCGGAAAGGACTCCAAGAATTGTGACAAGGTAAGGTCTCATTCATCCATGGGAGTGGTGGTCAGAAGGAGAAGATTGTGGTTGGGGGTGGGCAAGAGACCGGCACTGCTGTGGGTCGTGGGAGCTACAAGAGGGATTGGTGGAGGCAATTGGACAGTTGGAGAAAGGCTCGCAGGCGTTGGAGTGGGCGCGCTCGACGTCTATTCGGGCCGATCGAAGGTGTGTGCGGAAAGGGGCAAGGTCGTAGTTCATTAGTGTCGCGGAATGGTGGAAGCCGACGGGTGAAGGTGTGGGCTCTGATATCAAGTTGATAAAGACCCCTGTTTGGGATCTCTATCGTGGCCGGGTGACATAAAAATTCTAGAGGCGGTTGAAATTTCCCTTCTTGAATCCTCGGGAACCTATCTCAGCGATGGTAAGTGACTGACGAGGAAGGGGAAGTGGTTCTGGTGTAGGTTGATACGAGAACGACTGGGTTGGCGTCGGTCCGCGCGCGATGCGTGTGACTAGGGCAGCGAGCGGGCGTGAGAGGAAACCTAAGATAGAAAGGAGAAGAGAGAGAGAGAGGAGAAATTGATTAAACCTTGCACAATCATAATCCAAGCATCCCTCCCCCCTATGCTCGTGTGGGCACAAATGCAAACAACATTAAGTTTCCCAAAATGTCCCCTCGTTGGGCTTTATATCATACGAGGCCCAAAATATAATGCGACGATAACAAGGCACACAATTAAAAGATACAAATAAGTAGTATTAATGTGGAATCATTCCTTCTAGGGTTTTGTGCAATGTTGGTATGTGGCTTCCCATCGTGGATACGCAACAAGCATCTAGTAGATTAATGTAGGACACTGGATGGAAGAAAAGTATTCCTTTTGTGAAAGGTTACCGCGATGGTGATGAATGAATGCAAGAGATTCTTAGCATCACTATCATTTTTAGTACGAGATTACAAAAAATGCTCTGAATGATCTAAGGCCCTGTTCGTTTCGTAGGTTTTGTTTGGCAGGAATTGGTTTTGTTTGAAAACTAAAAACTGGAAGGTTTTAGTTTTCTGTCAAAACCAATTCTGCTGTTCGTTTACAGGAAAGCTTTCAGGCCCAAAAATTGATATATGTTAATTTTTTTGTTCGTCTATAGGAAGGTTTTTGGACACAGAAATTGATTTTTAAATTAATTTTGACTTATATATATGCATACGGTTACAAATGAAAGCCTCCTCGTCTCGGCAAAACAACCAAGCTACAGATAGTTTTTTTTAAAAAAAATATATAAATATAATATAAGTTGCCAAGAGAGAGAATAAATATCTCTAACAAGTGGAGCCGCCGGCGACAGCCCTAACCTGAAACCTGCTTCATTTTTTGAGAAAAATCGGAAGAACGATGATGAGGACGATGACGAGCAGAAGAAGAATCCCAAAACAAGCCCACTTGTGTGAGTTCTTCTGGTGCTGCTTCGCCTGGTGAAGCTGCTGTGCTCCCCGATCGACGAAGGAACGCGCCCTCCCCACCTGGCTCTCGATATCCCGCTCGATCGGGAGGGGGGAGAAGATAGAGGCGGGTGAAAACCGACCGAATGAGGTGAGTTTAAGGATAGGCTATTTTTATCTCGGTGAAAACCCACCGGTTTTCACCTAAAACCAAAACCTTGTCTTAAAATGCCTAAACGAACTTGATTTTTGGTTTTCATTTAAGTAAAACCAAAACCCACCAATAAAAACCTGCGAAACGAACGGGGCCTAAGAGATTTTATCTGGTCATTTGTAGGAATGAATATTAAAAAAATCTAATAACTCTTGGTGAAAGAAAAAATATAGTTTGGCTATGACAGTAGAAAGAGAGGAAATGCTACTAGTAGAGGTACAAACCTAAGGTCAGGTTGGCAAATATTGTATGACGTTGGTACCCTAAAGGACTGCTGCAGATATTGTATTCCCGCTGTTGAGGACATTCAGGTAAGAATATACAGTGAAGCGCATGGTTCAAGTGTTGCTTATCATCTTGGTTCCACGAAGATGTACAAAGATTTGAAGCAGATTGTTTAGTGGTCAGGTATGAATAACGACATCGCAAGATTTGTATATGAATGTTATACGTGCCAGCACGTCAAAGCTGATCATAGAAGGTCTGGTGGTAAGTTAACGCCTTTAGATATACCGAGTTGGAAATGAGAGAGTTTATCCATGAATTTCATAACCGGTTTGCAGAGAAATCCCCGAGGGCATGATGCAGTGTGGGTTATTGTGGACAGACTAACCAAGTGTGCTCACTTTGTGCCTTTTAAGATTGACTATTCGATGGAGAAGATAGCTGAGCTTTACTTGGATGAAGTCATTAGACTGCATGGTGTACCTACGAGTATCGTGTCAGACCGAGATTCTCGGTTCATATCTCGTTTTTGTCAAAGCTTGCAAGGAGCTTTAGGTACTGACCTTTGGTATTCTATTGCCTATCATTAGTGGCTTCCGGTCAGGAAATGCATACGCTGGCCAAAAATTAAGGTTACAGATGTCGGGTGTCGGGTTTGTTGAAAGTGGGTCCGTCCCACTCATGTGAGTATCCCGGGCAGGCCCGCATCCGAACTACAGTCTGCTTGCCCCAACCCCTCTCCATACGCAGGTCCGCAACCCCATCCACATGAATGTTCTTGGGTGCACTACAACGCTGGAGTGGGGATGGTTAGAAGAGGTAATTAACACTCTCTTATAAAGGAGGTCGGCGGTTTGATGTCTGGCCTCAACAACCCACCATAACGCTGTAGTGCACCCGGAAATGTCTAGGTGGATGGGGTTGCACTGTGTACGGAGGGGGGTTGGGGCAAGCGGATTCCAGTCCGGATGTGGGCTGGCTTGGGATACTCACATGAGTGGGTTGGGCCCACTTTCAACAAGGTTCATGTCGGTTTGAGTTTGAAATGTTGGATTTCAGATTCCAGTGGATATATCAGAGATATTTTATGATGTCGAATTTTAATATTTGAATAAATGTTTTCATATCTATACACATTTTTGTAAATATGTAGAATTGTACACATAATATATGTTTATAAATTACACAATAAACATATATATACACATATGCTTGTCCAAAAAGCCCGATCGGGCCGGTCGAGCCCGAGCTTTTTACCACCCGAGCTTGGGCCGGGCCTGGCGTGAGCCGGGCTCGGACCCCCTCTCAAAGAGGGGGTCTGCCTAGGCCCCCAAGGCCGGGCAGGGGCCGGACCGGCCCGATTATTAATAGGCAGAAAATCCCGCCTAATTGGTAATCGCGCCTGCTGGAGGGATTTCCAAGGAGGGATTTCCAATAAGAAATCTTGCCAGCAAGTAGGATTTCCATCATGAAATCCCGCCGGCTGGCAGGATTTCATGATGGATTTCCATCATGAAATCCTGCCTTGCAGGATTTCATGATGGTTTTCCATCGCGAAATAAAATGTTACTGCTCGGACGCATTAAATAAATTAAAACAAATTTATTTTTAATATTCTTGTCGATATATCGGTCGGGAAATATTGCCCGATAATATCAAACAATATTTTCACAAATGACATTTTTGCTTAAAAAGTCGATGTCTTGATATTTTCTTCCCAAAATTTTTATGTTGTTTGACATCTACAACATTGCCAAAAATTATTAGGGGCATGTATATGTGATACATGCTCCGGATTGGGAATGCGTAACGGGTTCATGATGAATGAAACTCGAGAATGGTCATCACTTCTTGTTGGAGAAGCCGTTGGTGCGGTTGTTGGGCGGTCAATGAGAGGTGCCACGATGATGAAGTCCACCGTGTATTCTGAAGGGGAAAACTATAGAGAGATTGAGAGAAAGAGAGAGATTGAGATGGATCTTTTCCACTACTTTCTTCCTTCCCTGAAAAGAGCTAAATCAAGCATAGATATAGGTTGCATGCTCCTCATTTAGGCTGACATATGAGATAAAGTACTTTTTAACATCTAATAAGTGGTTTCCCCCCATCTAGGCATTAAACAAGGGGATAATAGCAAGTGGTTCGTAATTACAAAGACGGTTGCATGTAAGGTCACCATCACCAGTCTTGGTCCATGTGAGGATTATATGATAGCAAGCTTGGTCTACTTGAGGATCATGTTGGCTATCTTGGTCCTTGTGAAGATCATGGTTGTTGTCCACCCCAAGGATGTAACATCTGTTATCTGACGCGAAAAAATTATTTAATTTGTAGGGTCGAGTCGCGACGATTTTTGATCGAGGCAGCGCGTCGTCAAGGTACAATGTTACAATGTTTGTCATAATTAGTGAGAAGTATTTCTTTAATTTTAGTAACGTTGCTCGGCGTGTCGTTAAGTTCTAAGGCGTTAGTAGAGAATGAGTTGCGTCTAGCACGAAATTAAGAATTTAGGGGTGCCAATAGCAATTTCTCTCCCCTCTCATGTAGTTATCGAAACCGCAAAGTCGTGGATTTTAATAACCCGCATTTCTCTTTTCGGGAGGAACCGCAAGCCTTCCCGACGTTCTCGTTTCCGCATGCAGCGACGGACGAAGCCGACGCATCCCGCGGCCCTTTCCGCCGGCCGATCCCTCTCTGGAATCCCTCTCCGACTTCTCCTCCTTCCTCTACGAGCGCCGGTGGTCATTCCTTTTCCTTCCTTGGCCGTGGAAGTGCCGAATTCAACCATAGCCAGTGGTAGTGGAAACTATTTTGGTTCCGGTGAGTCGATTCCTCCCTTATCTCTTTTTCCTCATGGAGATCCTTCGTTTTGAAGATTAGGCTAAACTAATTTTTGTTCCTAATGCCCTAAATAGGTTTTGGAGTTTGAAATACTCCGCGGATTTTGAGTTGGACGCTTTGAGAGCCTCAATCACTCTACGTAAAGGTAAAATCTGAAGTTTAGCGCGTGAAATTTTGTAACCCTAGTTGTATATAAATTTTCCACGGGAAAATCGTAAAGGGAAAAATTATGAAATTAGGGCTACTGTAAATTGCATGACTTTGGTGGGGTCGGAGCAGCTTTCTGAAGGTCCCCAGCGGTAGGATTGCTTTTGGAAGAGAAAATGTCGTCACGCCGAGTGTACGAACGTCGCAGCACCACTGTAAGGAAAACTAATTTTTGTTAGTTAGACATAGAAAGAATTATATTTTTGTATACGCATGTATATGCTTTGTACAAATATCATGATCATGCATAGAAAGGTGTGGTGGTAGGAAAACGGTCACGGAAAACGTGTAGACACCATTCTCCAAGACCTAGTAGTCAGATCATGAATAGTAATGTTAGGTACGAAACCTATATCACTGTACGTAAGTTTGGAATTTGTCCAACCAAGGGCGTGTATGTCCCTTCTAGTCGACCATGAGATAGTCAAGGGTCGCTCAGTAGTACAGCAAAAGAGATGTCCCAAGCAGAGTAGCATTTGACCAAAAGGTCAGTAAGTACACTTCAGTCTTTTTCGTGCTTGGTAGAGGCGCACTACCTTCTTCATAGGGCATATGATATCCTATGAGTAGCAGAGTCTTGGGAGTTGACTCTCCTTGAGACAGTTAGTAGATTCGAGACCGTGTCCGCGTGACACTAGAACAATTGAGTTCGCCAGATGGTCTCAGGTCGTTAGTTTCAATTGTGTGTTAGGAGCTACTCTGCCTAGAGCCTTCCTAGTAGAGATGCAGGTTAGAAGTCACCTAGAACTCAAGTATAGATCTGACGTGAGACAGTACGTCAGTTAGTGGACGCCGGGACTTGGGTTAGTGAACTGAAAGTCGCAAACATAGAACAGGTAGTTTTCTGAAGGCATGCATAACCTATAACATAAATGTTTTAATGCATAAAACTATTTTCAAAAGGCATGCATTCATCTTTCAAGAAAATGTTTTTAGTGTCAATAGGAGGAGTTAATTTTCTTTACTCTAACCTCTCATATGCAATGTTTTAACAGGTGACCAAGATGGGAAACTACGCCTAGGATGAGCGTTTGGTGGCGTCAGTTTGTAGTGTTTTTTTCTCATTCAGTTTTCCTTTACTTTCAGCATATACTTGTAGTTTTGGACAATGTAACTTGTTAACATTTTATATGCCATGTATCAGACTTATGATATTATTTCAGATTTTCCGTCATTTCAATTATATTCATGATTAGTAGCTCTGTGAATCCAGATTTCAGGTATGTGGTTACCCTTAGTTTATTTTCATAGCTTCCGTTGCTAGTTATAAATTTTTAGTAGCTATCTACTTTATACTTGCTGTGTACTAGTTTTAATACTGTTTCCTAGTTCTCTTTATATCGCTGACCCGGCCGGATGACTGATTATTGAAAAACTGGGAAAGAGTGTTACAAATTGGTATCAGAGGGAGGTTTAGGATCCCTGGTCCCTAGAAGGTTTTCACAAAGTCATAGGATTGTGTAAGAGTAAGTCTTGTTAGTGGAGGATTTAAGTTACGTTTAAGCCCTAGTTTTCGCAAGAGTACGAAATATTTTGCTAAGCCAGATTTCGCAGATGCTTGATAAATAATCAGATTTCTTTTATATGTTCTATCAGGCACCACGAGTAAGTGAACCGGGTGAATCTTCACGTCAGGACCCTGTTCCTAACGCGACTATGGGAGATGCTGCCGTGCCGCAGGTACCACCAATTCCAGCAGCTCTTGAGGGCACTGACATAGCGTCTCAGATTACCAAGGCGGTTACTGTTGCCTTGATGGAGTTTCAGCGAGAACTGGCTGCAGGGTTTCCAGTTCTAGTACAAGTACCAGCCCCTGCACCTGCTCCTGCCCCAACACTCGTGGAGATGAACTTGGAGCGCTATTTGAGGAACTTTAGAGAGCTTCAACCTTCGAACTACAGTGGGGACGAGACCCCGATGGACACATATGATTGAGTGGCAAACACCAGAGACCTGCTGGATGTTTTGGAGTGCCCAGAGAACAAGAAGATTCCTCTTGCAGTTTTTCTCCTCCGAGGTGAGGCAAAGGTCTGGTGGGACAAGTACCGGGAAGATGACCCCGCAGGTATATGATTATGAAATTTCCTCTTATTTTTGGAAGTGATACGTTCTTTTTTTATATAGTATGACCATACTTTTGGCCAGGTCGTACGCCAAACATGTTTACGTGGGGCGAATTTTCTAGAGCCCTTGCAAGTTGGTTCATGCTTCCTTCTGCATGATAAGGTCTCCAGGAGAAGTATCTTAGGTTTTTCCAGGGGGACATGACTGTTGTTGAGTACGAGCGAGAGCTTACATATCTGGCTCGATATACGGGCGTGATGCAGGGAGATCAAGCTGAGAAGTGCAGCCGTTTTGTGGATGGTCTGCGTGATACGTTGAGGCAGCCACTGATGACTATGGTCAATGCTAATTACAGGAGCTTAGTGGATACGGCTCGCAGGCTGGAGGCTGATCAACAAAAGGTTCAGAAGCGAAGTAATTTCCGTGCGAAGCGATCTCAGGATTCGCATCAGCCACAGTAGAGCAGGAGTGATCAAGGGAAGAACTGGAACAAGAAGCAGAAGCCTGATGTGAGGAAGAATGGTCAATCTGGTGACAGGAGCAGGGACTACCCCTTTTGTCCCAAGTGTCAGGGTCGCCATCCAGGTGAGTGTTTGGCCAGCGCGGGCGTATGCTACATGTGTCGTCAACCTGGACACATAGCTTGTTTCTGTCAGGAAGTTGGTTCAAATCAGGTAATCAAAATTTAGTTGTATTTTTGTGCATTTATGAAATTACTGTAGATGACAAATGTAATTTGTTCCTGTAGTCGAAGTTTGAGGTTGGTGGCCCTAGCAGAGTAGACAAGGGCAAAGCTCTGATGATTACTGATGGAAGACCACAGCAGGGTCGAGATTTGGTGCATCCCAGAGCTTATGGGCTTGGTCAGCAGGAGGCAAAAGATCAGGAGGATGTAGTGACTGGTAAGTGCTTTAATTTGCTTAACAAGTTTATTTAATCCTCCGTAGTGACACTCTTTTCATTTTGAAAATCATTCATGTAGGCATCCTTATGATTCGTGATTTACCCTCCAAGATTTTGTTTGATACGGGTGCCTCGCACTCGTTTATCGCAGAATCTCTAGTGCGTAAGCTGAAGTTAGAAGTCCTTCCAGAGACAGTACCACTGGAAGTCATGTTGCCTAATGGATCCCTTCTGCAGACCAGAGATAAGTGCAGGGTACCGGTGCAGTTTGGTGACACCGAGATTATCGTGGAAGCTTTGCAGCTACCTATTGCAGGATTCGACCTGATCTTTGGAATGGACTGGCTTTCGGCAGTCAATGCCTGGATTGACTGTAGGGCGAAACAGATACAGTTTGAGGGCCCTAATCAGAATGCGTTTTCTTTTCAGGGCTTGAAGGAGTAGTGAAGATGATCATCTCTGCAGTCCAAGCTAGAAGGTGCATTGGTAAGGGTTGTGAAACCTTCGTAGTACTGATGAATGCAGATGCTAATGCTGACTTGACAGAGGTACCAGTGGTGCAGGAGTTCCCCGATGTTTTCCCGGAAAAGCTCCCTGGTGCCCCTCCTGATAGAGAGATTGAGTTCCCGATAGACTTGCAGCCTGGGGCTACACCAGTAGCCAAATCCCCCTATCGGATGGCTCCTAGGGAACTAGCGGAGTTGAAGAGTCAGTTGCAGGAATTGCTTGATTTGGGTTTTATACGTCCCAGTACTTCTCCTTGGAGTGCTCCAGTACTTTTCGTGAAAAAAAGTATGGTAGTCTGAGACTGTGCATAGACTAACGTGAGTTGAACAAGCTGACAGTAAAGAACAAATACTCTATTCCCAGGATTGATGATTTGTTCGACCAGTTGGTGGGCTCGTGCACCTTTTCCAAGTTAGATTTGAGTTCGGGCTACCATCAGTTGAAGATTTGAGGCGTGGATGTCCAGAAGACGGCTTTCAGTACCAGGTATGGACACTTCGAATTTGTGGTCTTACCGTTTGGGCTGACCAATGTCCCTTCAGTATTTATGGACCTGATGAACAGGGTATTTCGGGAGTACTTGGATCGTTTTATCACCGTCTTCATAGATGATATCTTGGTGTTCTCAAGGAGTGCAGAAGATCATGCCGCACACCTCAGGATTGTTTTGAGCACCCTCAGGAAGAACCAGTTGTATGCCAAGTTTTCTAAGTGTGAGTTCTGGCTTTCAGAGATTCCATTCTTAGGTCACGTCATCAGTCAACAAGGGGTTAGTGTCGATCCGAAGAATATAGAGGCCATTAAAAATTGGCCAAGGCCGACGACAGTTTCAGAGGTTCGCAGTTTTTTGGGTCTTGCTGGTTACTACAGGAGATTTATCAGAGATTTCTCAAAGATAGTCTTACCACTGACTTCCCTCACCAGGAAGAGTAAGGGCTTGGATTGGACTGTTGAGTGTGAGTTGACATTTGAGGACTTGAAGGGAAGATTGGTGACCGCACCGATATTGAGTTTACCTTCAGGGCCTGACGGGTTTCAGATTTATAGCGATGCATCAGGTCAGGGTTTGGGATGTGTTCTCATGCAGCATGGAAAAGTCGTAGCCTATGCCTCGAGACAGTTAAAGGTTCATGAGAGGAACTATCCAGTGCATGACTTGGAGCTTGCAGCAGTCATACATGCTCTGAAGATTTGGAGGCACTATCTCTATGGTGTTTGTTGTGAGATCTTCACTGATCATAAGAGCCTCAAGTATATCTTTGATCAGCGAGAGATCAATTTGAGGCAGCGCGGATGGTTAGAGTTTCTATCAGACTACGACGTAGACATTCAGTACCATCCAGGAAAGGCGAACGTTGTAGCTGATGCCCTTAGTCGCAGAGGTTCGTGTTTCTTCCTTCTCACTCAGCAGGAGGAGTTAATACGGGAACTGGAGAGACTGAACATCACCGTTGTGCCACACTGTAGTTTTGGTTCTGCAAGGTTGAGTTGGATGGAGATTACTTGCGACATTAAGGATAGAATCAGGACAGCTCTACCGTTGGATCCAAAAATGATAGATATTTGGAGCTCAGTGCAAACAGGTCAGAAGGAGAGATTCTCTATTCAGGATGATTTATTGTTGTCTGATGGCAGGGTGTGTATCCCCGATGTTAATCACCTTCGCGAGGACATTCTATTTGAGGCACACAATTCCAGATATTCTATACATCCGGGTAGCACGAAGATGTATGCAGATCTCAAGAAGGTAGTCTGGTGGCCAGGCTTGAAGAGTGATATTGCAGATTACGTAGGGAAGTGTGAGACGTGCAAGTTGGTTAAGGCCGAGTGTCAAAGGCCTGGAGGCAAGCTGCAGCCACTTCCCATTCCTGAGTGCACTTTCGAGGATATATCCATGGATTTCATCCATGGTCTGCCGAGATCGCAGAGTGGGAATGATTCCTTATGGGTTATAGTAGATCGTCTTTCTAAGGTTGCCCACTTCATTCCTCTTAAAAAGACAGATCAGGGTCCCAGATTAGCACAGTTATATATAGACGCGATAGTTCGACTTCACGGTGTTCCCAGGACTATAGTTTCAGACCGAGATGACAGATTCACCTCCAGGGAGTGGCGATACGTTCAGGAGCGGTTGGGTACCAGATTACATTTCAGCACCGCATTCCATCCCCAGACAGATGGACAGACTGAGCGCATAAATAGAACTTTAGAGGATCTGCTACGGATGTGCATTTTGGACTTTGGAGGAAAGTGGGAGAAATATGTCACTCTTGTGCAGTTCTCCTACAACAACAGTTTTCAGACGAGTATTAGGATGACACTGTTTGAGGCCCTCTATGGTAGGCATTGTCGGACACCGTTATGTTGGACTGAAAGTGAAGAAAGGTCTACCATTAGGGAATCATGGATTGATAAGACCACTGACAGAATCAAGCTCATTCAGGAGCGTATGAAGACAGCTCAGGATCGTCAGGCCAAGTATCATGATCAGAAGCACAGGTCAGTAGAATTCAGAGTTGGAGACTATGTTTATCTGAAGGTCAGACCAGTCAGAGGAGTCTCTAGAATAAAGCGGATGAAAAAGCAGAGCCCCAGATTCGTTGGTCCTTTTGAGGTGCTGCAAAGAGTTGGTGAGGTTGCTTACAGGTTGGCCTTACCTGAGGAAATGAGTGGTGTACATGAGTATTCCACCACGTCTCCTATCTGAGGAGAGCAGTCAGATATTCCAGTCAGATCGTCAGTACCGAGGAACACCAATCGAGACAGATCTTAGTATTGAGGTTAGACCAATCAGAATAGTGGATTCAAGATATAGAAGCTCAAAAAGAGAGAGTTCCGCATGGTCAAAGTCCTTTGGATGAATTGTGGTCGTCCAAAGTTTACTTGGAGCGAGGGATGAGCTTAAGAGCAATGCAAACTATTCTTTTCTCTTCGATTCAGGTATGGTTACAATTTTCGAGGACGAAAATTTTTGTTAGGAGGAGAGATTTGTAACATCTGTTATCTGACGCGAAAAAATTATTTAATTTGTAGGGTCGAGTCGCGACGATTTTTGATCGAGACAGCGCGTCGTCAAGGTACAATGTTACAATGTTTGTCATAATTAGTGAGACGTATTTCTTTAATTTTAGAAACGTTGCTTGACGTGTCGTTAAGTTCTAAGGCGTTAGTAGAAAATGAGTTGCGTCTAGCACGAAATTAAGAATTTAGGGGTGCCAATAGCAATTTCGCCCCCTCTCATGCGGTTATCGAAACCGCAAAGCCGTGGATTTTAATAACCCGCATTTCTCTTTTCGGGAGGAACCGCAAGCCTTCCCGACGTTCTCGTTTCCGCACGCAGCGACGGACGAAGCCGACGCATCCCGCGGCCCTTTCCGCCGGCCGATCCCTCTCTGGAATCCCTCTCCGACTTCTCCTCTTTCCTCTACGAGCGCTGGTGGTCATTCCTTTTCCTTCCTTGGTCGTGGAAGTGTCGGATTCAACTCTAGCCAGTGATAGTGGAAACTATTTTGGTTCCGGTGAGTCGATTCCTCCCTTATCTCTTTTCCCTCATGGAGATCCTTCGTTTTGAAGATTAGGCTAAACTAATTTTTGTTCCTAATGCCCTAAATAGGTTTTGGAGTTCGAAATCCTCCGCGGATTTTGAGTTGGACGCTTTGAGAGCCTCAATCACTCCACGTAAAGGTAAAATCTGAAGTTTAGCGCGTGAAATTTTGTAACCCTAGTTGTATATAAATTTTCCACGGGAAAATCGTAAAGGGAAAAATTATGAAATTAGGGCTACTGTAAATTGCAGGACTTTGGTGGGGTCGGGGCAACTTTCTGAAGGTCCCCAGCAGTAGGATTGCTTTTGGAAGAGAAAATGTCGTCGCGCTGAGTGTACGAACGTCGCAGCACCACTGTAAGGAAAACTAATTTCTGTTAGTTAGACATAAAAAAAATTATATTTTTGTATACGCATGTGTAGGCTTTGTACAAATATCATGATCATGCATAAAAAGGTGTGGTGGTGGGAAAACGGTCACGGAAAACGTGTAGACACCATTCTCCAAGACCTAGTAGTCAGATCATGAATAGTAATGTTAGGTACGAAACCTATATCCGTGTATGTAAGTTTGGAATTTGTCCAACTAAGGGCGTGTATGCCCCTTCTAGTCGACCATGAGATAGTCAAGGGTCGCTTAGTAGTACACCAAAAGAGATGTCCCAAGCAGAGTAGCATTTGACCAAAAGGTCAGTAAACACACTTCAGTATTTTTCGTGCTTGGTAGAGGCGCACTACCTTCTTCATAGGGCATATGGTATCCTATGAGTAGCAGAGTCTTGGGAGTTGACTCTCCTTGAGACAGTTAGTAGATTCGAGACCGTGTCCGCGTGACACTAGAACAATTGAGTTCGTCAGATGGTCTCGGGTCGTCAGTTTCAGTTGCGCGTTAGGAGCTACTCTGCCTAGAGCCTTCCTAGTAGAGATGCAGGTTAGAAGTCACATAGAACTCAAGTATAGACCTAACGTGAGACAATACGCCAGTTAGTGGACGCTGTGACTTGGGTTAGTGAACTGAAAGTCGCAAACATAGAACAGGTAGTGTTCTGAAGGCATGCATAACCTATAGCATAAATGTTTTAATGCATAAAACTATTTTCAAAAGGCATGCATTCATCTTTCAAGAAAATGTTTTTAGTGTCACTAGGAGGAGTTAATTTTCTTTACTCTAACCTCTCATATGCAATGTTTTAACAGGTGACCAAGATGAGAAACTACGCCTAGGATGAGCGTTTGGTGGCGTCAGTTTGTAGTGTTTTTTTCTCATTCAGTTTCCCTTTACTTTCAGCATATACTTGTAGTTTTGGACAATGTAACTTGTTAACATTTTATATGTCATGTATCAGACTTATGATATTATTTCAGATTTTCAGTCATTTCAATTATATTCATGATTAGTAGCTCTGTGAATGCAGATTTCAGGTATGTGGTTACCCTTAGTTTATTTTCATAGCTTCCGTTGCTAGTTATAAATTTTTAGTAGCTTCTACTTTATACCTGTTGTGTATTAGTTTTAATACTGTTTCCTAGTTCTCTTTATATCGTTGACCCGGCCGGATGGCTGATTATTGAAAAACTGGGAAAGAGTGTTACAAAGGAGGTTGGACTCCGCTTCGTTTGCTAGTTCATTACGTGCACGGTGTTGGTAGAAGTTGCCCAACGCGGGTTTGCCGCGACACGATCCGTAACAATGTGAAACATAAAATGAAGACTCTTTCGTTCTGCGAGACCATTTTCTCAGATTTTCTAGCGACTCCACTACCGCTCACCCCCCGGCAGACCACGTGGCTCCTCCTCTCGAACTCCGCGATGAGCTTCGGATTACTACTCTTTCCCTCTCTGGCAAGTCCAACTTCATCCCCTGGGTTCACTCCGTCCGAAGGGTCTTACAAGCCAAGGGTCTTGCGCGTCACCTTACCCAGGGCCCCCCGACTCCTCCTACTGATGATTGGCTCTGAAATGACGGTCGCGTCCAGACCTGGATCCTGAACTCGGTGGAGGGTGAGCCGTACCAGATGATCATGTATCATGAGACCGCCAAAGCCATGTGGGATGAACTTCATGCTTTGTACTCGGGCAAGGACAGCCTTCAGCACCTTTTTGACATCATCACTGATCTTCAAGCTTTGGATGTTGGCAAAGCTCTGGACATGACCTCCTTCGTGGCCCGTGCTAAAACTCTAACAGAGGCCTGGATTCAGCACCAGCCCGCGACTACTGATCTCGCTACTCAACGCGCCCAGAAGGAGGCTGTTTGTATTGCTATGATTATGGCTCGCGTCCCGCCGCACCTTCACAGTATCCGGGCCCAGGTTCTGGCTTCACCAACTACCCCTTCCTTCTCCAATGTCTGCTCTATGTTACTTCGCGTACCACCTCCACCGGAGGCACCTGCACCACCCTCGCCGGCCCTTCTTCAGCAGGCCCTTCCTCCTTTACTTCCCCCACCCTCTTTTCCTCGGGGTGGACGTACGGGCTCCCGTGGGCGGGGCCGTGGTGGCCGCGGACGGCCCAAGTGCACCTACTGCGGCCGGGATGGCCATACTGAAGCGGTCTGTCACAAGAAACATGGCTACCCTCCTCGCCCGCCTACTGCTGCTGTTACCGATAGCTCTCCTCCGACTGGTACGGATCTTGAGGCTCTTCGCCTTCAGCTGCAACACCTTCAGGGGCTCCTCCACCCTCCATCTGCTTCCATTGCCTCCACCTCCCCTGCAGGTATTGTCTCCACCTCCACTACAGGTACTGCCTGTCTTTCCTCCGGCTCTCGCTGGATCCTGGACTCGGGAGCCACCCACCACATCACTTCCATGCAGCCGCCCCGGTTCTCTGATGCTCCTCATCCCCAGTCTATTACTGTGGCCAATGGTGCGATTGTTCCGGTCTCCGGATGTGCTGATCTCTTCCTCCATCCCTCTCTCTCTTCGTTTCGTTCTTTATGTGCCGGCCTCCCCATTTAATTTACTCTCTGTTGGTCGTATTACTACTGATATGAATTGCTATATCACCTTCACCTCTTCTGGTTTTTTGATACAGGATCGGCAGCCTCGGATTACCATTGGTAGGGGTCGACTGCAGAACGGGCTCTACCTCCTCGATGTCTCTCCCACATCACTTTCCTCTGTTTCCTCTACGGATTGGCATTGTCGGCTTGGGCATGCCCCTCTACCTATCCTCCAGAAGGCGCTTCCTGACATCTCTCTTCCTATTTTTAAATGTGATTCATGTATTCTTGGCAAACAGCCTCGTGCTTCTTATCCCGCACATTGTACTCGGAGCTCTGCTCCTTTTGATCTAATACATTCTGATATTTGGGGACCGTACAAAGTTTCTAGCATCTCTGGTTATCGTTATTTTCTAACTTTTATTGACGATTACTCTCGCACCACCTGCTTGTATCTACTACATGATCGCTCTGAGCTTCCTCGTGTTTTTCAGGCTTTTGTGTTAGAAACTCGTACGCAATTTTCTACCACCATTAAAACTTTCCGCTCTGATAATGCCCGGGAATACACTAGCCACGAGTTTTCCACTCTCTGCGCAAACTTCAGTATTGTTCATCAGACCTCTTGTCCCTACACCCCGCAACAAAACGGGGTCGCCGAACGAAAGAACCGCCACTTGCTTGATGTTGCTCCTCATGCTTCACATGCACGTTCCCAAAGTATTCTGGAACTTTGCGGTTTCCACCGCGTGTTTTCTTATCAACCGTCTTCCATCTCTGGTTCTCCAGAACGCTACCCCCTTCAGCCTTCTTTTTTCCTCCGCACCCGTCTTCCCTCTCACACCCCAGGTTTTTGGCTGTACTTGCTTTGTCCATACCCTGGGCCCCACTCTTGACAAACTGGATCCCCGTGCGGCCAAACACATTTTCGTCGGCTACTCCCGCACCCAAAAGGGTTATGTTTGCTACTCCCCGGTCACCCGGAAGGTCTCCGTCTCTACTGATGTTACTTTCCGGGAGAATCAACCCTTCTTCCCTCCACCTTTGCCACCACATCTACCACCACCTCCTCCTCCACCCTCCCTCCCACGGCCGGTGATCCCGGTCCACTCCCCTCCCACCATCCCTCAGCCTCCGCCCAACATTGACCCTCCTCGACCGCCCGTTATTCGGCTCTATACTCGTCGCCCTCTTCCTCCCGTTGCTCCTCTGCAGACGGCTTCGACCTCGGCTTCTCCGTATTCTGCTGCTCCGGTGCCGGCCTCTACAGCTCATCCGATGGCGAATTATGTTTCTCTTCATCGTCTCTCTCCACCTCTTCAGACCTTGGCTACTTCACTATCCTCGGTCTCTATTCCTACTACTGTACAGGACGCTCTACAACATCCTGGGTGGCGTGCTGTCATGGAAGAAGAGATGACTGCTCTGTGGGCGAACCAGACTTGGACCTTGGTGCCACTTCCTCCCGGCCAGAAACCTGTTGGGTGCAAATGGGTCTTCATCATCAAACATGCTCCTGATGGGACCATTGATCGACTCAAAGCTCGTTTGGTTGCTCGTGGATTCACCCAGCAACCAGGGCTCGACTATGACGAGACTTTCTCTCCGGTCGCTAAGCTCAACACGGTCCGAATTCTCATTTCTGTTGCTGTCCCTCGTCAATGGCCCTTATTTCAACTCGACGTCAAGAACGCTTTCCTGAATGGCGACCTTCAGGAAACGGTTTACATGCAACAACCTCCCGGGTTTGAGACCACGGGGGAGTCACGGGTTTGTCACCTTCTCAAATCACTATATGGTCTCAAACAATCCCCTCGGGCATGGTTCGACAAGTTCAGCAAAGCTCTCCGGGCAATTGGCTTCACTCGCAGCTCGGCTGACTTCTCATTGTTTACTCGCCACCGGGCAACGGGTACGGTTCTCCTATTGGTGTATGTCGACGACATCATTATTACTGGAAATGACTTGGACAGCATACAGGCCGTTAAGCTACATCTGAGCTCCGTCTTCCAAACTAAAGATCTGGGACATCTTCGGTACTTCCTCGGTCTGGAAGTGGCCAGATGGTCAGATGGTCTGGTTCTCTCTCAGCGAAAATATTGCCTGGATCTTCTTCATGATGCGGGCTACTCTGGCTGCAAACCTATTAACACTCCCATGGATGCAAATCACAAACTTTGTGCTCAGGGCTCGGATTCTGATTTTCTTCTACAAAATCCAGAATATTACTGTCGTCTAGTTGGGAAACTTATCTACATAACAGTTACAAGACCTGATATATCCTTCGTTGTGGGACTCGTTAGTCGCTATATGCACTCTCCTCGAAGCTCTCATCTCCAGGCTGTGGAACGCATTCTCAGATATCTTAAGACTGCTCCTGGCCAAGGACTTGTATACAAAACCTCATCTTCCATTCCTACACTAGTGGCATACTCTGATGCACGCTGGCTCCCTAGACGATTGACAATCTACTAGCGGGTTTTGCACCTATTTTGGAGGACATCTGATTACTTGGCGAAGCAAGAAACAAGCAATGGTTGCTCGATCCTCAGCAAAGGCAGAATATCGGGCAATGGCTGCTGTGGTTTCTGAACTCACATGGATTGAGAGTCTCCTTACCGACCTTGGAGTTAAACTATCTTCACCAGCTCTCCTCCTATGTGACAGTCAAGCTGTCATACATATTGCTAAGAACCCGGTCTTTCACGAAAGAACGAAGCATATTGAGGTAGATTGTCATTTCATCCGAGAGAAAGTCCACATGAAGAAGATCGAGCTCAAGCATGTTCCGGGTACTGAACAGGTCGCTGACATCCTCACCAAAGCTCTACCTAGTACCCTCTTCTATCAGTGCCTATCCAAGCTTGGCGCATACGACTTGTATGCTCCAGCTTGCGGGGGAGTATTGGAAAAGCCCATGTAAAAGGCCCATTTAGTGGCCCTCTTTCTTTGTCTTCTTTCTCCTCCTTCTTTAGTCCCACATCTTGTATAGGATTTATTTTTCTCTCCTCTCTCCTATATATTTGTATTCTCTCCATGTAATTATACACTTGAGTAATATATACAAGTTTTGGGCTCTCTCAACAGATATGAAGTTAGCTACTTAGCTACATTGCCATAACATAATATACGAGCCAAAGAAGGGTGTGAAGTATGAGTCATGCTGTAGATTCCTCTAGCTGCAACACCGCCAATCATCTTCCTCAAGATAAATAATGGATAAGAGATTTAATAGGAAATGCTGATGACAATGTTGACCTGTCACACAAATAAATTCTACGAAGCCTTTTTAGCATATCTTTAATCATACAATAGAATAGGGAAACTACAGTAGAGATTTTTGACAATATAGAACTACAAAAAGACATCAGCAATAAGGCTATTTGAGATCTTTCATGAGATGAAACATTTTTCGTGTTATTTAACATTGAATACACTCAATATCAGAAGAGCCTATATCCTTTTCGATTGCATCCATTCCTCTCTTCTTCTTCAAATGGCCACACCGTCGTCACAGAAGCCAATAACACGGCATATATCATTTGTTTTGAGTTTCTCGAGTTTGTCGAGAATCAGAGGAGCGTATCTGTACACGGTTTCTTTGCACTGCAAGAAAGAGGAAGGCAAATGTTAGAACCATAAAGAAGCAATATTTCTTCATGAATTCATCTATTATTATGATTAAATCTATAAGAGTATGAACTGATATTATTCATTATAATCTAAAACTGCACATCATTACTCACATTCTCTTCTTGATTTTCCCCTTCTTCACAATATTCCAGGAGTGCTTCCATTACCTGCTTCTAATATTTTGTACAAAAAAAAAACAAAGTTTTTGACAATAGAAGGCAGGCAAAGAGGGAAAGTGTCAATTTTGAATTGAAAATTAGTCATACCCTTATTTTTGATTGCTTGAGCTGATAGAAAACATCCCTTACAGCTCGCCGGCAAGCCACACAGTTTCGCTCATCTGTCACCTGTTAAGCCATTCAGAGTAAGTTCACACCATATTGAATGACTTTTCTGTCTGACTTCTGTTTGATTATTTTCTATTATAATGATGCTTTTATTAGCTTCAACTATTTTCATTGGTTTAAAATT
This sequence comes from Platanthera guangdongensis, assembly GCA_039583875.1. Classification (NCBI taxonomy): domain Eukaryota; kingdom Viridiplantae; phylum Streptophyta; class Magnoliopsida; order Asparagales; family Orchidaceae; genus Platanthera; species Platanthera guangdongensis. The sequence continues at coordinate 142,575,624 of CM077155.1, forward strand.
GTTTTTGCTTGCATTAGACTTAAGACTGGTTTTTAGCAGAAAATAAATCGTGCATGGAAGGGAAGAAGATAAAGAAACAGCCTTTTGAATTGCAAAATCTAATGTAAAAAAAGCAAGGCATATACGTCCACACACAATTGATCAGGGAAGAGCATGGGGTGTGTGTGTGGTAGGGGGGGGGGGGGGGGGGGGGGGGTTCAAGGCCTTTCATACTCTTTCTGGGTTGCTTCTATTTACAGAAGAGTTGTATTACCAAACCTTGTATGTTAAGTTTGCCCTGAGGAACTTTAATTGAAGATTTGTGCTTCGTTCCCATCACTCTGACCCTTGAGATTGTTAGCGGGTCGCTCAAACATCAATGTGTTTTTTTGTAAAGATCAACGTTCAATTAGGAACTTTTTGTTAAACACTTGCTCATATCGGATCAAGCTTGGTTGAGTTACTCATATCATCTAACATAATACATTGCATTGCATAATCATATGTTTATCACAGATCCTTATCTTATAAGTTTATATGAGTACTCTAATTTCCGCACTTCAGTAGATTCGCTATTATTTTGGGTTCGCTCAATTGTGTGTTCTTATTGGGTTCGCTATATTGTGTTGACTTGTTATGCAGCTGAGTGCCCCTTCTCTCTCCTGATGTTTAGACTTGGTGTTGAGGGAGAGGGTGTGCAAGTCATTTAGTCTTTTAGACTAATGGTTTCTCATGTAACTATTCAAGAGCTGTCACAGCACCAGCAGCAGTCGTTGTTCCACCCCTACAAGAGTAGGAGATTTGTTTTGAGGATGACTCATGCATCGCCTCACGTAACAACAGCATCTACCACTCTAGGGGATAACATAAGAGATGTGAAAGTTATTATTATTTATATATTTGTAGTTTGATGGACTTCTTGTATGGGCTTTTCTTTACACTTCAGCATTTTACTATTTCATTTATGTGACTTATGTTGTGATATTTATGCTATTACTTTCAGTTTTCCTTGGGCATAAGACTTCTCTGTGCCTAATTTCCGGGAGGGGGTCGTATAATTTGGAAGTTGTACATGGTGGTAGGGGCAACCTCTTGAACCTATAGGACCCTCCTTCAGAATCCTCCCAGTCTGGTGAATGATGCTTGTTTATATTTGGAAAAATAATATGTGCACAGTACAACAACCATGGGATGGTTGATATGCATAATAAATCACACAATGAACACAATTTTTTAGGCTGGTTAGCTCAAATAAAAGAATACAAACAAAAATATGATTTCAAGAGTCGACAACGTTAAAAGACTGAATTCTTTGTTTTTGCCAAGAATGCATGGATGAATGATCTTATAGGACTTAGACATGAGCTAACATGTTCTACAATGAAATAAATAGGTAATTCACAAATAAACACAGCTATATATTATACATATCACAGTTTAATTTTTCTCACTGATTTCATGGAGCATAGACCGGTTCGATTGCATAGGATCTCATCATCAAGTAGTCCTCTTAGTGTCGAGGTAGTTCTATGCATATAAGCTTCAGATGTTTCCAAGCCCTGCCATAACATCTCTACTCACTTTAACATCAAGCAAAGGCGAAAAAAGCAGGTTATGCAGATTGATTTATTGCCCTCTAATTCCATACATTTGCCTTCAGATCAGAAGAAAGAATATGAAATGCTTCCTTTGAAAACTTTCCAATCTCCTCCAACAAACTCAAATTAGCCAAGGATTTTTCTTCTTCCCCTGAAACTTATAGAGAAAGGAGTAGAGGCAGGGTCTAATTACACTAAAGATTTGATGATTTTTCTCGTTCTCACCTTTATTGTTGTGCATGGTTTCAGGACAAGACATTGCGCTCATATTCGCTAATGAAATGAGCACCAAAACAAAGCACTTTGCCAAACCTTTTCCTTTCATCATAACTGTATGAAATCTGGAAAATATGAAAACAGAAGCAAACCCAATTACAAAATCAGTATTCCATTAACATTTTTTGTTGCTAAAATTTATTTTCTTCTCATAAACATGGGAAAAAATCCAGCTAAATGGAGTTATATCTTACCTTGAGGAATGTTTGGGTTAATGGGATGAAAAAGGTTATATATAGCAAACTGAACACAGATTGGTATTACATAAAGCAATTGCATATATGATTGAATTCTCATTTTGCACATTGGAGGCTCATTATTACTTCAATTTCTTAAAGGTTTATAGCTTTAAAGCTGATTTCCTGTCATTGTGAAAGGGCTGGGATGTCCTTATATTCAGTACTTGGTGTTGGTTTGGAGAGGAACGTAGGTACGCGGATCGTACCATGAGCGCCATGTGGGGATGATTTTGTCCGTCCGATCTACGATCGGACATCCAGCCATACACAAAAAAAAGAAAAACTAGTGTGTGATCTGTTGATCTAACGACAGTTGTGCGCGGAGATGTTAGATGCTGCTTTCAAAGACAAATTATTGGTTTATATTTGATGGAACGTTCCCAGAAGGTGAGTTTTGTTAGGATGGGAGTGAGTCCTGGTTGCATGTGAAGAACATGGATGAAGCCTTGATCTTTTTTTTGAACATTTGTACACAACAATTATTATTTCCTCTATAAAATGTCTTTTTAACAATTTTGGATCTTATTTTTCTTCGTTCATTAGATTGTTATGGGTACATTCTCTAGGAGTTTGCATAATTATAAGTTGCACCCGGCCTTTATCTTTCAAAATTACATTTACCAACCCTCTATGTTTTCCCGGTTTACAAAAATGCCCTTTCTATTCGAAATATTCGAAATATGGATGTAAAATAACAAGATCGATCAAATTATTTTATGATATTTAATTTTATCTTTTGTGATGACTCTACATTAGGGTTGATATTGAGTCGAGTTCGAGCGATTTGAACTTGACTTATATCGGCTTGAAATTGAGCAATTTTTTCACTTTACTCGTAATTGGCTCGAAATTAAATTGGACAACCTATAAATTTAGCAAATGAATCAATTAAAATCTTCCTCTTTTATTTTAGGTCTGATGGGGTTTACTTAGAGTTACCCCCGCACCCCATGCATGGGGTGCGTATATCCGAACCTTCCTCGACGTAACCGCCCGAGGTGTAACCGTCGCGCCAACCGCAATCACCGCTGCTGCACCAACTACCATCGTCCCTGCCGCAAACCGTCATCACCGCCGCCGCGCCAACCGCCATCGCCGTGCCGCCATCGCTGAAGCCGCACCACCACACTGGAGTTTCAAAATGGATATCTATCAAACGCATGTCCTCCGATTGTTTTTTCTCCTACCAAAAGGGAACAAAATTGCCCAAACAAACAAAGCCTAGTAAATCAATGACGCGTGTTCTTTTAAAGCATGCTACGAGTAGATAACAATGTACATGATAAATCTAGAAAGAAAAGCCTCAACAGAATTCCCACTGTGGGTACTACAATAAAAATTCTTCTTCAGAAAAGCACTAGTGAAATTTGGAACCATGCATTTCCCAGTTTAACTAATAAGCAGGAGAGAAACTTCTTCAAAGATGTATTACACCTAAGTCAAATAGTTGTTTTATCATACAAACATTCTTCCTTTTCACTATAAATCCTCAAATCCAAACACAATTTCTTATCATTGACTATTTAGTGGCCCGCACCCGTCGTAAACTGTTCTGATCAAAGCAGTTCAACATTGTTCTCCAGTTGTGTTAGGATTTAGGACATCCTGGGCACAACTACAATCATAGGCAATAACAAGAAGCATAGAATAGGGGCAATCCCACACGATTTATAACAAAATATAAAACAATACATACACGCAATATATTATAATCAGGAGAAACAAATACATGATCCAATGAAAGAACCAGAGGTGGAATCGGATGCCTTCAACCCGTCGAGAAATAAGAAAAACTTACTGCATCCGATCTCACAATCATACGCACATGGATCAAGCACAAGCAAAAACCTTATTGTAAAGTTGAGCATAATAGAAAAAGAATGACAATACATGTTTCCTCCGAGCAAACAACCCCTATAAAGCACTGCATTTTCAAGGATTAGAGAGAGTAAATATGAGGAAAATAGAAAAAGAATGACAATCGGTCGCTTGTGCTCGACTGCTCTTGCAAATAGGCTGTGCCCGCCAATGGGCTGCGAACGGGCTCCTCCCTTTCCATGGGTTACGAACAAGCTTTGCCCATCAGTGGATTATGAACAGACCAATCAGTGGATCGTGAGCAATAAGTGCAGTGCAAAACTAATCCAAACTGAGCAGGCATTATACTTTATTCAAAAACAGTGCATAGATTTCACAGAGATGACAGTATGGATAAACAAATAAAAGTTAATCAGTGTATAGTTATCTTGACAGAAATAGTAAAACAAATTGAAACTGGACAATCAATTTCCGTCCCTGCACTTTCCCGCAAAACTGTCTGCCAGCAGTTACTGCTAGGAGAAACTTGAAATAATTTCAAAAGAAGATAAATTGGGCGGGTCTTAACCTCCTCCGCCACACCCTTTTGGGCATTCAATCACCTTCTCCGGCAAGAACTCCCCACATAAAAGGAGTGCTTTCAACGAAATTCTGGTGATAGTTCTTCCTCGCCGCCTTTCATGCCACTTTTTTTAACAATGTAGTATCTGCATCACTTAAAACAAAATGTGACTGCGAAAAACAGACACTTTAGAATTCTGCAGCATACCATAACAGATTACATGCTTTGGAATCTGCCAAAAATGCTCAAATCAGAAATGGTTGTCTAGTAATAAGAATTATTATCAATGCATGATTCAAGCCCAAATGGTTGACCTTCTTCCATCTTCCTTTGCCGTTCCTTCCACCTGAAACACATTTCACTCGTTGAACATACATCATAGGGTACATGATGAATAACTAGGCTACGGTTTTCTTTCATTAAGGCTTCGTTTGGGGGAACTTAGTTTCACCGGTCAAGCGGTTACAACTTGATCGCCAAACATACACATTCCGGAGGGACTGAGGAGGGCTCCATTAAAATCACTAAGAGCAACACATTGAGAGTGGCACAGGGCTTGGAGAGAACCATAACGGCGGTGGCGAGGCCGCGGGATACTAGGGCTTCGTTTGGCGTGGCGTATTTTCTCCGGTGCGCCAAGGCTCCCTGTCATAGATTGCATGTGTACAACCCCGTATCCGGTCGAGCGGGATCCTCCCCAAACGGCGCACTCGGGACGTACTATGAGCGGCGTTTTGGTGCAGCCCCGTTCGAGCTCATGCGAGCACTCGTGCACGCATGCGGAGGTTTTGCGCGTATAGAGTTTTTACAAATGAGGTTAATATTATACATTTTAATTATATATATATATTTATTTGTGGTGGTGTGTGGTGTGTGTGTGTGTGTGGATTGAGTTTGGAAAAGGCAAGCCATCGGGTACAGCAAAGAGAAAAAGACAACGAGATAAGGGGGACAGGCATCGGGGAGAGGGAACAGCAAAAGTCAAAAAACAAATAAAGAAGGGGATGGGAAACAGTGAGGTGGGGGGATTTTGAGAAAAAGATGAAAGAGAGCAGAAAAGAAGGATTTTATTTTTTTTCCTCACTAGGGTTCGGTCAAGCAGGAACAGCCGGCCGCCCGTCCCTCTCTTTCCCTCCAGCCGCCTGAGAAGCAGCGGCCCGATCCCGCCGCCCCTCTCTCTCGTCGGCAGGAGCAGTCACCCCGAGCCCCGCCCCTCCCTCTCTCTCTCTCTCTCGTCGGCTGGAGCACGACGGCAACCCCGCCCCGTCTCTCTCTCTCTCTACCGGCCGCCTGGAGCGGCAGCTCGAGCCGCCCCCTCTCCAGTTTTTCTGTCCAGGCCGCCGCCGGCTAGGGGCAGCCAGAGCTTGGCTCTATCTCTCTCCCTCTACCCCGACCTCTCTTCGTCGCCGCCTCCTAGGGAAAAGCGAGGCCGGCCGGGAGCTCCTCTCCCGGCGCCGCCGACAGCGAGGCCGGCCGGGAGCTCCTCTCCCGGCGCCTCCTATAGGGAGGCCGGCCGGGAGCTCCTCTCCCGGCGCCGCCTACAGCGAGGCCGGCCGGGAGCTCCTCCCGGCGCCGCGCCTACAGACGAGCGCCGGCCGGGAGCTCCCTCTCCTGTCGCCGCCAAGCTTACAAAGACGGCAGATGCCGGCCGGGAAGCATTCCCAATGCCTCGCGCGCCAGCCTGGCCATGGCTGCGAGTCCAGCCATCGTACCAGAGAGAGCATGGCAGGTACGCATTGTGTGCTCATCCCAGAACCCTGACGGGCTCGCTGTCAAAGAGTGCAGTGGGGTTCGTCGGCTTTTCATCCCCGGAGAGAGAGTTGATCAAGATATATCCAACTAGAGCAAGGCTCGGCCTGGAGTGGAGATCGGCCACCGTCGCAACCACTCAGGACTAAGCTAGTCACGGGCTCCTCTCCCGGCACCGCCGCCAAGCACGTGTCAAGGGTAACGAAATTTCTACTTGGGCAGGTGAAGCCCTCAGTTTCCATATTTGCATGGAAGCCCCTCTCCACCAACGGGTGGAGGAAGGGAGCTCTCCGACGGGTTGACGTGTAGTTGTCGTCCCCGCAAGAACTGTGTTAGCACCCGGAAGCGTGAGTAGGGTTTAGGCATGCTGTGTGAAGCCCATCCGGACGTGTGAGCCGGATTGGTGATGTTCTGGGGTTCCCGGAGAAGACTCCGAGGAAGTTGTATATTTTCCATTTGCAGGGAATGCGCACCATAGCCCCGAAAAAGGGGTATGTGCAATATGTTCGGCCAGCTTATGTTAACCAACTGGCGTTTAGCTGACCGCCGCTTGTCGAGACGTTGGCGTACAGGTGTTGCAGTACCAGGCGGGGAGTAGCGGGCTTAAGCCCAAGCTTGTTCCGGCCCTCGAAGGCCTTTTTTGTTTATATTGTCGGCCTGCGTGCCGAAGTATGGAATTCGTATTCCTGTAATATTCTTTTAATATCTGTGATGCTCTGAGGATGTGTAGCTTTTTTCCTCGTTTTAGGCGGGCGGTGTTCTCGTGAACCACTCGCCCCGTGGGGGCCCCGAGGTATAGTTGTCGGGAAGCCCCTCATGGCCTGTTGACAGCCTTTTAGAATAGCGGGATTACGCTGTTAGTGGCCCAACTTGGGCAGCGTGTCGTGGAATTGCTCGGCGAGTTTGCGCCATCAGCAGGGCGGGTGAGGAGCATTTTGTGTAGACCCAAGGAGACACATCTGGATAGGAGAGAGTTGATCTCGAGATCCTCCTTAGATGTTCCGGTCGGCCAAGAGCGCCCTCCGAAGGTGTCTTAGCTCAGCCTTTGGTCTTGGGAGGGGAAGAGTTTGTTAGTCTTCCGGGTATGCGGTGGGTCCTCCACGCTGAGACCTTGGGTCTGTCCCTTGTGTTCCTAATCTTGTGCCTAGATCGTTCGCTTGAGGGTAGTAGGTGCGCGGTCACCCCTCTTTTGGGACCCCGAACTCCACATAGGTCATTTTTGGCTTCAACAGTTATGGTGCGGTGAGCGTGGAGAGTGACCAGTACAGAAAAACTCAGTCGAACGTCGTGGCTATAGAAGAGGAACCAAGTGACGACCAAGGTCATGTGATGAAAGAAGTCCCCTCTCATTCCCCTCTTGTCGCTAGGATGTTCGATCCTGGAGATCAAAACGGGCCTTAGGGAGAATATTATGTGATCGACCCTCGTTCTCAGGAGGGTGGGCGTAGCGGGTAGATGTGCCCCGTAGTGGGTAGAGATTGACCGGGTAGAGGTACCCCGAGCGCGGCTCGGCCCCAGGTAGACCCGCTGTCTGGCTCCTACTAGCTGGCAGGTTCGTAGGCTCGCCTATGGGGGAGAGGTCTTGGTTATTGGTTCTGCACTACCCCGAGCGCGGCTCGGCCCCAGGTAGACCCGCTGCCTGGCTCCTACTAGCTGGCAGGTCCGTAGGCTCGCCTGTGGGGGATAGGTTAGGATAGGTTAGGATAGGTTAGGTTAGGTTTGTGGAAACTTCATCGGCACCCCGACTCGGCTCGGCCCCAGGTAGACCCGCTGCGCGGCTCTCACTAGCTGGCAGTCGAGCTCGCCGTGGGGGATAGTTTTGGTTGTGGAATCGCTCGGCCCCAGCTCGGCTCGGCCCCAGTAGACCCGCTGCGCAGGCTCTCATCTAGCTGGCAGGTCCCGTAGGCTCGCCTGTGGGGGATGTTTTGGGGAATCGATCGGCACCCGGCTCGGCTCGGCCCCAGGTAGACCCGCTGCGCAGGCTCTCATTGCTGGAGGTCCGTAGGCTCGCCTGTGGGGGATAGGTTTGGTTGTGGAATCTTCATCGGCACCCCGAGCTCGGCTCGGCCCCAGGTAGACCCGCTGCGCAGGCTCTCATCTAGCTGGCAGGCAGGTCCTGTGGGGGATAGGTTTGGTTTGGATCTCATCGCACCCCGAGCTCGGCTCGCCAGGTAGACCCGTGCGCAGGCTCTCATCTAGGGAGGTCCGTAGGCTCGCCTGTGGGGGTTTGGAATTTCGGCACCCCGGTGGCTGCCCTGGACCCGCTGCGCAGGCTCTTCATCAGGCACCCCTGTGGGGGATAGATTTTGGTTGCGGAATCTTCTCGGCACCCGGCTCGGCCCCAGGTAGACCCGCTGCGCAGGCTCTCATCTAGCTGGCAGGTCCGTAGGCTCGCCTGTGGGGGATAGGTTTGGTTTGGGTTTCGGCACCCCGGATCGGCTCATCCCCAGGTAGACCCCGAGCTGCGCAAGCTCTCGGCCCCAGGTAGACCCGCTAGCGCAAGCTCTCATCGTAGGCTGGCATCCTGTGGGGGATAGGTTTGGTTTGGGATCTTCTGTGGGGGATAGGTTTGGTTTCGGCACCCCGGATCTTCTCGGCACCCCGGCCCTCGGCCCCAGGTAGACCCGCTGCGCAGGCTCTCATCTAGCTGGCAGGCAGGTCCTGTGGGGGTAGGTTTGGTTTGGGATCGCTCGCACCCCGAGCTGTGGCCCCAGGGACCCGCTGCACAGGCTCTCATTTCTAGCGGCAGGTCCGTGGTGCCTGTGGGGGATAAGTTTGGTTTGGGATCTTCATCGGCACCCCGAGCTCGGCTCGGCCCCAGGTAGACCCGCTGCGCAGGCTCTCATCTAGCTGGCAGGTCCGTAGGCTCGCCTGTGGGGGATAGGTTTGGTTTGGGATCGTCATCGGCACCCCGAGCTCGGCTCGGCCCCAGGTAGACCCGCTGCGCAGGCTCTCATCTAGCTGGCAGGTCCGTAGGCTCGCCTGTGGGGGATAGGTTTGGTTGTGGAATCTTCATCGGCACCCCGAGCTCGGCTCGGCCCCAGGTAGACCCGCTGCGCAGGCTCTCATCTAGCTGGCAGGTCCGTAGGCTCGTCTGTGGGGGATAGGTTTGGTTTGGATCGTCATCGGCACCCCGAGCTCGGCTCGGCCCCAGGTAGACCCGCTGCGCAGGCTCTCATCTAGCTGGCAGGATCCGTAGGCTCGCCTGTGGGGGATAGGTTTTTTTTGGAATCATTCATCGGCACCCCGAGCTCGGCTCGGCCCCAGGTAGACCCGCTGCGCAGGCTCTCATCTAGCTGGCAGGTCCGTAGGCTCGCCTCCTAGGGGATAGGTTTTGGTGTGGATAGGTTTTGGTTGTGGAATCGTCATCGGCACCCCGAGCTCGGCTCGGCCCCAGGTAGACCCGCTGCGCAGGCTCTCATCTAGCTGGCAGGTCCGTAGGCTCGCCTGTGGGGGATAGGTTTGGTTTGGATCGTCATCGGCACCCGAGCTCGGCTCGACCCAGGTAGACCCGCTGCGCAGGCTCTCATCTAGCTGCAGATCCGTAGGCTCGCCTGTGGGGGGATATGTCATCGGCACCCCGAGCTCGGCTCGGCCCCAGGTATGCGCGTCGCTGCGGCAGGCTCTGTAGGGGATAGGTTTTTGGTTGTGGAATCGTCATCGGCACCCCGAGCTCGGCTCGGCCCAGGTAGACCCGCTGCGCAGGCTCTCATCTAGCTGGCAGGTCCGTAGGCTCGCCTGTGGGGGATAGGTTTTCGGCTCGACCCCAGGTAGACCCGCTGCGCAGGCTCTCATCTAGCTGGCAGGTCCGTAGGCTCGCCTGTGGGGGATATGTTTTGGTTGTGGATCTCGGCACCCCGAGCTCGGCTCAGGTAGACCCGCTGCGCAGGCTCTCATCTAGCTGGCAGGTCCGTAGGCTCGGCTGTGGGGGATAGGTTTGGTTTGAGATCTTCATCGGCACCCCGAGCTCGGCTCGGCCCCAGGTAGACCCGCTGCGCAGGCTCTCATGTAGCTGGCAGGTCCGTAGGCTCGCCTGCGGCACAGAGGTCCTGGTTCTTGGTTTTGGAATAGATGTATATTTATAACAGATGAAAGTTTTTTATATATTGAAATATAAATATATATACTAGTCAACGAACATGACTCGACCAAAAGTAATTCTCTATATAATACAATATACGACTCAGACTACATGATACGATATACGACTCAGACTACATGACAACAACAGATAGCTATCATAAAATGTATTCGTTAAGTAATTCTGCCAGCTAATGATTTTAAATGTCCTATCATATGCGGACAATCTTCAAAAACCTACTGATTATAGCTACATATGTTGTATTATTTTTCCTGCTGCTTAAGGGTTCTTATAAGCTCGTGTGTCTAGATTATGGAATAATGTTTTAAACATTTCGTTTTACAGATTCTCAGCAATGCTAGATTCACCTATTATTATCTTTGATAAAGCTGTTGTGCATTTCTCATCATCATCATCTAGTGTTTCAACATCCATATTGAACATATCAGTGAATTCATCTAAGGGATTAGCAAAGGTTGTAGTGATGGGAACTAGAGGAGTAACTATTGGTCGTGTTAATAAATCATTATAAGGTTGATCTTTACCTGTCCATGCTGATCGAGCGGGTATGCTAAGATTTATCGGTCCTTCTATACCTTTACCTGCTCCTGCGTTTAAATCTTCATTCTATGCTAGTTTCTCATAAAATTTGCTACTTGTTATACCACCGTTACAAAAAGAGATTCAAAAAGAATAATTGTGTTTATAAAACGTACGTCCATCTGAAGTAATAGCCTCTTGCATTTCAAAACATGTACTGCCGTTGCTTTTCACGTCAATTGCTAATTTGGTTTGATTTTTGATAAATCGGTTGGTTTTTACAGCATATTCAAGATAGTGAGTTGTTTCTGATCTAAGCCCTGGTGTGGAGCTCCCTTTATCTCCAAGTGAGTTTTTCTCTAAAATTTTTCTTTGGGTCGGCTCCCACTCGCCGGATACTTGGGGTTGGACATTTCTTTCCGAGCTTGTGCCAACCTCGAAAAAAGCGGGGATTGTGTACAACCCCGTATCCGGTCGAGCGGGATTCTCCCCAAACGGCGCACTCGGGACGTACTATGAGCGGCGTTTTGGTGCAGCCCCGTTCGAGCTCATGCGAGCACTCGTGCACGCATGCGGAGGTTTTGCGCGTATAGAGTTTTTACAAATGAAGGTTAATATTATAATACATATTATATATATATATGTATATGTGGATTGAGTTTGGAAAAGGCAAGCCATCGGGTACAGCAAAAGAGAAAAAGACAAAGAGATAAGGGGGATGGGAAACAGTGAGGCGGGGGGGATTTTGAGAAAAAGATGAAAGAGAGCAGAAAAGAAGGATTTTATTTTTTTTCCTCACTAGGGTTCGGTCAAGCAGGAACAGCCGGCCGCCCGTCCCTCTCTTTCCCTCCAGCCGCCTGAAGCAGCGGCCCGATCCCGCCGCCCCTCTCTCTCGTCGGCAGGAGCAGTCACCCCGAGCCCCGCCCCTCCCTCTCTCTCTCTCTCTCTCGTCGGCTGGAGCACGACGGCAACCCTGCCCCGTCTCTCTCTCTCTCTCTCTCCGGCCGCCTGGAGCGGCAGCTCGAGCCTCCCCCTCTCCAGTTTTTCTGTCCAGGCCGCCGCCGGCTAGGGGCAGCCCGAGCTTGGCTCTATCTCTCTCCCTCTACCCCGACCTCTCTTCGTCGCCGCCGCCTAGGGCAAAGCGAGGCCGGCCAGGAGCTCCTCTCCCGGCGCCGCCGACAGCGAGGCCGGTCGGGAGCTCCTCTCCCGACCCCTCCTACAGCGAGGCCGGCCGGGAGCTCCTCTCCCGGCGCCGCCTACAGCGAGGCCGGCCGGGAGCTCCTCTCCCGGCGCCGCCTACAGCGAGGCCGGCCGGGAGCTCCTCTCCCGGCGCCACCTACAGCAAGGCCGGTCGGGAGCTCCTCTCCCGGCGCCGCTTACAGCAAGGCTGGCCGGGAGCTTCCCTCCCGGCGCCGCCTGGAGCTCGAGCCAGCCATCAAGAGAGAGATGGAGGTGATTTCTTCTCTCCCAACGGGGCTCGGTCAAAGAGGGCATGGGGATTTCATCCCCCAGGAGGGATCAAGATTACAACTAGAGCAAGGCTCGGCCTGTAGTGGAGATCGGCCACCGTCGCAACCACTCAGGACTAAGCTAGCCACGGGCTCCTCTCCCGGCACCGCCGCCAAGCACGCGTCAAGGGTAACGAAATTTCTACTTGGGCAGGTGAAGCCCTCAGTTTCCATATTTGCATGGAAGCCCCTCTCCACCAACGGGTGGAGGAAGGGAGCTCTCTGACGGGTTGACGTGTACGTCCCCGCAATTAACTGTGTTAGCACCCGGAAGCGTGAGTACGGGTTTAGGCATGCTGTGTGAAGCCCATCCGGACGTGTGAGCCGGATTGGTGATGTTCTGGGGTTCCCGGAGAAGACTCCAAGAAAGTTGTATATTTTCCATTTGCAGGGAATGCGCACCATAGCCCCGAAAAAGGGGTATGTGCAATATGTTCGGCCAGCTTATGTTAACCAACTGACGTTTAGCTGACCGCCGCTTGTCGAGACGTTGGCGTACAGGTGTTGCAGTACCAGGCGGGGAGTAGCGGGCTTAAGCCCAAGCTTGTGCCGGCCCTCGAAGGCTTTTTTTGTTTATATTGTCGGTCTGCGTGCCGAAGTATGGAATTCGTATTCCTGTAATATTCTTTTAATATCTGTGATGCTCTGAGGATGTGTAGCTTTCTTCCTCGTTTTAGGCGGGCGGTGTTCTCGTGAACCACTCGCCCCGTGGGGGCCCCGAGGTATAGTTGCCGGGAAGCCCCTCATGGCCTGTTGACAGCCTTTTAGAATAGCGGGATTACGCTGTTAGTGGCCCAACTTGGGCAGCGTGTCGTGGAATTGCTCGACGAGTTTGCGCCATCAGCAGGGCGGGTGAGGAGCATTTTGTGTAGACCCAAGGAGACACATCTGGATAGGAGAGAGTTGATCTCGAGATCCTCCTTAGATGTTTCGGTCGGCCAAGAGCGCCCTCCGAAGGTGTCTTAGCTCAGCCTTTGGCTTGTGAGGGGAAGAGTTTGTTAGTCTTTCGGGTATGCGGTGGGTCCTCCACGCTGAGACCTTGGGTCTGTCCCTTGTGTTCCTAATCTTGTGCCTAGATCGTTCGCTTGAGGGTAGTAGGTGCGCGGTCACCCCTCTTTTGGGACCCCGAACTCCACAGAGGTCATTTTTGGCTTCAACAGCATGGGTTGTTCGGGAAAAAATCAACCCTATGCCATCCTCAATGTCTTTCAACATTAATATATACATGCAAGGGCAATCCATTCACCTTTCTCAAAGAAAAAGAAAAGAAGAAAGAAATAGCTCGTTCACAAATCAATACAACATAACATGAAATTTCAAACATTAAGTATTCGTAAATATTATAGAAATTAACATTTTATACGTTTAACCAAAAGAGATAAAATTAAACTTAAGTGTACTCATCTGTTTTTTTTTCTTCTTCTTCGTTGTTAGAGATGAACTTCATTGTTGGAGATCAACATTTTCAATCTCCGGTTAGTCTAGAGACAAGTTAGTCGTTTTGTTAATAACTTGCGTGGTATCAACACGTTTAATACAAGTACTTCTAACAGAAATGTACCAGTACCAGAAACATACTTGATACAGATACACAACTTAATTTGACATACCAACGCTTCCTAGCATAAAGCCAATTTTTGTTTACTCTAGAAAAACAACCTCTTATCACAATATCCAGAATGATGTGCAAAGTTCAAGTGTGTCCACAACTCCACATAGGTGTATATGTCAAGTATCGGCTACGTACCAGTACAAGATATGTATTCGGTATGGATACGCTGCCTTCGTTAAGTATTTGTGCTTCATAGTCTCTCCCATTATGCCTCTAAGCCAAAAGGCAAGCAGAAACTTGAAGCATGCGAATTTGTGTTGTGAGCACAGATTTTTCTCTGCTACTTGTTCGTCAAAGTTTCCCCCAAGTTTGCGAATTTGGTTTACTAAACTTGTGATCTTAGTAAAAAAAATCTTAAATGAGCTCATTTTCTTTCATCTCGAGAGCATTAAAAGACCAACTAAGAGTGTGGAATTTTATATTAATTTCCTTCTTGGATCCTTTATACTCGTTTTTGAGTCTTTCTCAACATTCTTTGACAGATTTTGATCCCATAACCCGCAGATAAATGTTGTTGGTGACCGCTTGTTGAATGAGATGCAAAGCACGAGAGTCCCGCATCTTCTTTTCTTTCAAAATGGTTGGTCCTCGCCATCTGCCGTATTCCCAAAGGGAGTGATGCCATGGTGAATGACATCCAGAGATCTTGGGACAAAAACAAAGTCTCTATTTTGTCACTCCAAAACTCATAGTGCTCACTGGAGAAGACATGTAACGACGAGTGGGTGAATGTGGAGGTTTTGGTAGATGATGATGCCATGGAGTTGATCAAATGACACTAAAGTGGAAAGAAACAATTATCCTTCATAACTTTCAAGAGAGCCTTTAAACATAGATATATAAGAGTAAGAGAAAATCTAAAAAGGAAAATACCAAACTACCCCGACTCGGGGTAAATACAAAAAAGACGACTTGAAATAAACTAATTATATTACATCTCTTCCCCTCAAGTCAAACGGAAGATGTCAGTCATCCCAAGTCTTTGGATATCGTCGGTAAACACATCACACCCCAAGATTTTGGTAAACACATCGGTCAACTGGTCTTTGAACTGAACAAAATGAGTGACATCTGTCTTTTTATCCAAGTGATCTTTGATAAAATGTCGATCAAACTCAACATGTTTTGCCCTATCATGTTGGACCGGGTTATGAGCAATGCTAATAACTGCCTTATTGTCACAGAACAAGGAGAAAGAGGTAGTCACAAAGAAACCCAGATCTTGTAACACGGTACGTAGTCATAGCCTCTCACATAGGCCTTGGGACATGACATGATATTCTGCCTCTGCACTTGATCTAGCCACAACATTCTGCTTCTTGTTACATCATGTCACAAGATTTCCACCAACAAAGGAGCGTATCATGTTGTGGACTTTCTGTCATCACGCCATCCAGCCCAATCAGCATCAGTAAAAACCTCAATCTTCAAGTTGTTTCTGGAAAATAAGAGACCACGACCTGGGGCTTTCTTTAAATATCGCAATAAGCAATATGCAGCTTCTTGATGTCTGATTCTGGGAGAATGCATATATCTGCTAAGGATACCGACTGCATACGTAATGTCGGGGCGTGTATTGGATAGATATACAAGTTTTCCAACCAATCTTTGATAACGTGATACATCCGTGTGATCACCATCACCGTCTTCATCAATCCTGTGATTTTCCTCTATAGGTGTAACACCTCATCTTAGTTTAATCACACATCATCTGTCCAGCTGGGTCCAGCGATAAGCAGTAAACTAAGAAACAATATTAAAACTAGTACATAACAGATATAATTGAAAAGATCTGGAAATAAGCTTACAAAGGAAATAAAAGTGCAACTAAGGGTTAAATTGTACCTCATCAAGCTGAATTCATAGAACCACTAGAAAAGAACTTTTCTATAGCTTTTATCGCGCAATACAATTTAAGAAATAAGCTTACAATGGGAGGGTAAGAAAAGAACTTTTCTCTAAGAAATTAGTGTTCTAAGGTTCGATCTAAACTTGAGTTCTAAATTCACTTATGGTTGTCCTTCAATATGACCCTAGGTAGAGTAGCTTCTATCGCGCAATACTAATCTAACGACCCGAGTCCTACTAACGAACTCAAGTGTTCTAGTGTCACACGAACACGGACTCGAATCTACTAATCTGTTAAAACGGGATAACATCTCCCAAACACTGAAACTCATAAGGTACACTATAACCCATGAGAAAGATAGTGTGCCTCTATCAAACACGGGAGGAGACCTCAACCGTGCCCATTAAACATATTTTATTCACTGTTACTCTGCTTGAGAACATATATGTATGATAATGGCAGTTCATCATATTGATTTATTCGACTAGAAAACATATTCCTGAAGTCGATAACTCATGTTCGTAAATATATACAATCATTCTTATGATGAGGTTCATATGGTCTAACTGTTTGAGATGCTTATAATTTAATTTTGAACCATATATACTAACTGGGTGATAGTAAAACTACAAATCCCGGACAATAGTATCAGTTCCAAGTATCAATATTAATTTCATTGAATTATACAATACATTACTATACAAACTATCTGATATGCCTAGTCAAAATAATAAGGATTTCTTACAGCAGGATTGCGACGTTCGTACACATTTTATGTTTGGAAAGTGCTAAAAGCCCTTTTTTGAATCTCCCTACACCCTAGAAAGTAAAATTAAACTTATAATCACCACTTTTAATTTAGGGCATGCTATTACATAGTGAAGAGAAGAAATTACCACTTCCCTAACGACGAAGGGTTAGAGTTTCCGGAAAGGAGTCGTTTTCCCTAAATTTTTGCACTCAAAGGACATCTCAACAATTAATTTCACACGTAAGGGAAAAAAGAACACTAATTTCTTAGAGAAAAACAGAACAGAGATCGAAATCAATACTGAATGATTGATCCTTTGTTGAGAATGGCTAAGTAAGAAACTTACCTTGGCTGAAAAAGAAGAGAGAAAACCCTAAACTGAGGCAATCGAGAATTTTTGGGGTCTTGGGGAGGTTCTACCGGCCTGTATGAGAGGAAGATGGAGCCGGGTATTCTTAGAGGAAGAGGAAACAGCTACAAAGGGTTAACGAACTATAAGTGTTCTAGTGTCACAAGAACACAGACTCGAATCTACTAATCTGCTAAAATGGGATAACATCTCCCAAACACTGAAACTCATAAGATACACTAAAACCCATGAGAAAGATATTGTGTCTCTATCAAACACGGGAGGAGACCTCAACCGTGCCCACTAAACATATTTTATCTACTGCTACTTTGCTTGAGAACATATATGCATAATAATGGTAGTTCATCATATTGATTTATTAGATTAGAAAACGTATTCCTGACGTCGATAACTCATGTTCGTAAATATATACAATCATTCTTACGATGAGGTTCATATTGTCTAACTGTTTGGAAAGCTTATAATTTAATTTTGAACCATATATACTAACTAGGTGATAGTAAAACTACAAATCACTAACAACAGTATCAGTTCCAAGTATCAATATTAATTTTACTGAATTATACAAACTATCTGATATGTCTAGTCAGAAAGAATAAGGATTTCTTACAGCGGGGTTGCGATGTTCGTACACATTTTATGTTCGGAAAGTGCTAAAAGACCTCTTTCTGAATCTCCCTACACCCTAGAAAGTAAAATTAAACTTATAATCATCACTTCTAATTTAGGACATGCTATTACATAGTGAAGAGAGAATTACCACTTCCCTAATGACGAAGGGTTAGGGTTTCCGGAACGAAGGAGTCGTTTTCCCTAAATTTTGCACTTGAAGGACATCTCAACAATTAATTTCACACGTAAGGAAAAAAAGAACACTGATTTCTTAGAGAAAAACAGAACAGAGATCGAAATCAATACTGAATGATCGATCCTTTGTTGAGAATGGCTAAGTAAGAAACTTACCTTGGCTGAAAAAGAAGAGAGAAAACCCTAAACTGAGGCAATTGAGAATTTTTGAGGTCTTAGGGAGGTTCTACCGGCCTGCACGAAAGGAAGATGAAGGAGCTGAGTATTCTTAGAGGAAGAGGAAACGGCTACAAAGGGTTAACGAACTCAAGTGTTCTAGTGTCGCAAGAACACAGACTCGAATCTACTAATCTGCTAAAACGGGATAACATCTCCCAAACACTGAAACTCATAAGGTACACTATAACCCATGAGAAAGATAGTGTGTCTCTATCAAACACGGGAGGAGACCTCAACCGTGCCCACTAAACATATTTTATCTACTGCTACTCTACTTGAGAACATATATGCATGATAATGGCAGTTCATCATATTTATTTAGGGTGTTGTTACGTGCACACCATCTTCGGCTTTGTGCACACCAATACTATGTGCACCCATTGGAATTTTATGTGCACACCATCTTCGGCTTTGTGCACACCAATACTATGTGCACCCATTGGAATTTTATGTGCACACCAATGTTATGCGCACATAAAATATAAATAATAAAATACGTTCAAAATATAAAATTACTCAAACATTCACCAAGTTTAATCAAAAATGTTACAGTAATAGTTCACACTAACTTAAATGAAAACAATAATATAAAGATAATAAGATTATCCAAAATCATATAGTCAACATTTTAAGGCTAATCTGACAAAAATCTCTCTCATCTCCCATAGTCAAACTCTCGCATTTGCATAGAGATGTATAACATGTCATATAAGGATGGACAAAAATCTTTTATCCAGAGAAAATCCATTGTATCCTGCATGTATATAAATAGATAAAAATTAATTATAACGTGAATAAACTAAATATTTCCAAATTATTAAAGCTTAAAGTAGCATTACCTCTCGATTGACGTTTAAATTTATCATAAATAATTCGCAAAATATATTTGATCCCTGCATGATAAATTAGAAATGAGTCATGCATGCTAATTTAGAAATATGTAGAAAAAATAACTATTAATAATAGTTATGAACCCAAAAATTCTTCATACATACCCCTTCACGGATCGGCCAAATTAACTGCATCATCGTCCAAATGTTTGTTCAGATTCCAAGCATCCGAAACAGGTTCATGATACCTTAACCAAAGAGAGTATGTGGGTGGTATAGGACACCCTTCTTTCATCAACAAATGGATGAAATGATTACCATTCACAAAGGCAATAAAAATCATCTTCCTTTTTGCTGGCGGTGCACTATGTAATGGTAGAAATGTGAAGGACTGATATTTTGAGAAATGGACGAAAACGATATTATAGCAAGATGCAACAACTAATCCAATGTCTGGTATGGACATCCACTTCTCTATCGGTGCCGGAGATGCATTACAATCTAGAGACACGGTTAACTCCACTCACCTGGCTTCTCCAAATATTCTTGTGTACAAACTCGCATTTTCAGCAATTTCTGTTGTCAAATCTCGGCGCACTTGTAGCCAATTTTGACCCATGTTAAAAGCATGACTGATGACCCAAAAACCACAATGCTCATCATCTACCATATCAATAGCATCAATTATATGTTTGGAAATGTAGGAAGGCATTTTGTTACGAATCCCGTCAAGAAATCTTTTGGTTCTTGCACTTTGTTGTTTAGTCAAATTCGTGTGAAGAAGGAAAGCTCTCGTTTTGTAGATTTCCAACCATCTTTTTGCTTGTTCAAGCTCCCTTTAGGACGTCCCTTTAACCGACCCGAAACTAATGGTTCTAAGGTTTGGGTACTTGTTGGATCTAAAAGCTCTCGTAATTTTCTTTTTAATTCATTCTGCTGCATAGGTGATGAATTATTGTATTTTATGACTATCCCATCTAACTCTGCCTGTAGGTCATGTAACGGCTCATTCTCCTCTTTTACCTTCGATTTGTCCTGTGTGATCCTCCAAAATTAATTATTTACAATGATTATGGATCATCCATAAAGGAAAAGCATTGAAATTATCAATGTATGGTATCAACTCATGCCAGCATGGTATACCCAAAGTATTCCTTACTTGATGAGTAAAAAATTCTTTGCTATGTAGTCTAGACTTCAATATTTCTTCCTCTTTTTTAACGAACTCTAGAGCGGCCACAGAAATAGAACCGACCAAATTCACATATAAAGCACCTCTAAATCTTGTATTTACCTGTATAGAACTATGGTCAAATGACCGCTTTATCTCGGTATGCTAAAGATTGATCATTTGATCAAACGCTTTCCAAACAGTTGTCAAATTTCTGATTGATACCACAAGAAATCATTTTAGCTTGTTGTGACCACTTTCAACCCGATTTGTTGTGCAATTTCCTAGGTGGAATATTTTGTCAACCCAAGCTGATATAAAAGATTCTTTGTACGGCTCAATCCAAGTTGTAACTACATAATGAATAACCTCTGGGTACTCCTCTTCATAAGCAAATATCATGCAATTAAGCTGGTCATGAAAATCTATTTATGTGGGAGAGTTCATTACACTTTGCCAAGTAGACAAAAAGTCATCAAACGTTTTACCTTGCTTAAAAAAATTCTTACAATGTGCAAGAACATTCCTATTAATATGCACTTGACATAAAATAATTCTAGCTTGCGGAAAAGTAAGATTTATAGCATTCCACAATGTCATTTCTCGATCGATGACAAATACACTTGGTAACATGTTTTGATCTAACGATCCTTTGAATGCCTCAAGTGCCCATTTGTAGCTTGATTCTGCTTCATTTGACATGAAAATAAATGCCGAAAAAATGATAGATATGTTGATGTCACCCCAACAATTGAAAGCAAAGACATTCGATACCTATTAGTCTTGTATGTGCAGTCCAACATAAATACATATGGAAACATATTGCTTAATTGAACTGACGTTGGATGAGCAAAATATAAAAACTTCAAGTTTTTGGTGATCCCATTTACATGATTAAAACTGATATACACTGCTTCTGTGGTGCATTTGTAGAGAAATTGCACTGGGGTAACACCATCTAACTGCTTTTTGAACAACCTTACTTTTTCATTGTAAATAGTCTACATAACAGTAGAGTTGTTAGGATTTCTTTTCTTTAAGGTAGATAAAATTTTTCTAGGTTTTACACCCGATGTGTACATGTCGAGGACTATCTGTTGTTCATTCTCATCTAATCTCCCGGCATAGGCATGTGCCTCAAGATGAATAAAGTGATGATTATGAGTTCCACATCTAACTTCTACTTTCCACTCTTCCAAAGTCACATCTTTCTGACCAAGTAATAAGAACGGACAACCACAACGCTTTGAACTTGTTTTCCTTAAATTTCTTTTAACAACACCTTTAGTACGTTGATTTTCTCGAAACCACCCACCTCTATCGCAACCAAGCATTATTCTATGTCTCGCACGAGCGGTTATATTATCAGTCCGTTGAATTGTAACAATAAAACCAACTCTTCTTGCAACATTACGCGCCCACTCAAGCAAATGTTCTTTGCTTGGGAAGATAGTATCTGTGATGAATTCATGTCCAACGTCTACGGATGCAAACTTTTCAGAGAAGTCATTTGTAGTTATTGCTAAATCAGAACTCATTATTAACACAAGATAATAACCCCTATAAACACAAAATAAAACGACACAAAACACCACCCAACCGCTATGGATGCAAACAATCCAACATGCAATAAAAAGTTCTGAAAATAATACCTAAGTTGTAGACGAAGAAAACACCAAGCCACGGTGTGCTTGAGGAAGAACAGTCCAAATCAGCATTAGATGGGGGAATCCACTGAAAAAAACAAAATGTATCAATGGGGAATCAAAAACACCCCAAAACATCAAATAACTGAAAAAAATCACAGGAGACATTACCAGGAGGTTAAGGAGGCAGCCGAAGGTATCAATGGAGGAGGCGGCCGGAGGTATCAGCGGAGGAGGCGGCCGGAGGTATCGCGGGATGGGGTTTCGCCGGATGCAGTCGGGGAAGAGAGATGATGTGGGCGGGGAAGATAACCGAATGGCTTTCGCGGTTTTCGCAGGCTGCGGTCGGGAAGGAAGACGAGGAAGAGTGATGCGGCGTGCGGGGAAAAGCAAATCGGCGAAGAAAAGTTTCGCCCGGAGGAATCGCAGGAATTGGGTGGGGGGAAGGGTTTCGCCGAATGAATATCGGGAAGGGGAGGCGGGCTGTCGCTTTATTTTTTGGGTGGGGTTTAGAAAACCTAAAATATTAAGGGTTATTTTTTTGATGGGTGTGCACATAGCCGAAAATGGTGTGCCTTTAACACCACTATTTATTTATTCGACTAGAAAACATATTCCTGAAGTCGATAACTCATATTCGTAAATATATACAATCATTCTTATGATGAGGTTCATATGGTCTAACTGTTTGGGATGCTTATAATTTAATTTTGAACCATATATACTAACTAAGTGATAGTAAAACTACAAATCCCTGACAACAGTATCAGTTCCAAGTATCAATATTAATTTTACTGAATTATGCAATACATTACTATACAAACTATCTGATATGCCTATTCAGAAAGAATAAAGATTTCTTACAGCGGGGTTGCGACGTTCACACACATTTTATGTTTGGAAAGTGCTAAAAGCTCTCTTTTTGAATCTCCCAACAACCTAGAAAGTAAAATTAAACTTATAATCACCACTTCTAATTTAGGGCATGCTATTACATATTGAAGAGAAGAAATTACCACTTCCCTAATGACGAAGGGTTAGGGTTTCCGGAACGAATGAGTCGTTTTCCCTAAATTTTTGCACTCAAAGGACATCTCAACAATTAATTTCACACCTAAGGGAAAAAAGAACACTGATTTCTTAGAGAACAACAGAACAGAAATCGAAATCAATGCTGAATGATCGATCATTCGTTGAGAATGGCTAAGTAAGAAACTTACTTTGGCTGAAAAAGACGAGAGAGAAAACCCTAAACTGAGGCAATCGAGAATTTTTGAGGTCTTGGGGAGGTTCTACCAGCCTGCAAAAGAGGAAGATGAAGGAGCCGAGTATTCTTAGAGGAAGTGGAAACGACAACAAGGGGTTATCTAACATCTGAAGGGGCTACCGACCAGGGAGTAGTCGACCGATTCCTTCAGAGGTACGATCGGGAGACAAAAGAAGCGTCTGTGAACGGTAGTTCCGTCGTCGGCTTCCGGAAAGCAGAGGAGCGACTTTTGATCACGGAAATAGGGTTACGGGAAAACGATGTGGCTTTTAATTGAGCGGCGGTATGCGGTTTTGGGAACTGCAGGGGGGGGGGACCGACACTTCCCTTGGAAAAATATTTGTGATATCCATTATTACAAAATTTCCATTTTTCTAACTCTTAGCAAAATTGAAGTGTTACGCTCTCGCGCTGCTACTAAACATGCGACGAACACAAACTCAACATCTAAATTTTAACCAACAATTACGAAACAAAATTTAATCCTACTAAAATCGTAGCTTGACAAAACGATATCTCAATCAGATACGCTCGCGATCGTGCCCCGCAAACACGTACCCTTTGAAAAAATTTCGGATGCTACAAATCTCCTCTCCTAATAAAATTTTCGTCCTCAAAAATTACATACATACATGAGTCTCCAATCTTCTGAAGTTCATCTTCTCTTTCCCAAGTATACTCTGTTCGGGCACAGTTCATCCAAAGAACTTTTATAGATAGAATTTCTCTGTTCCTGAGTTTATGAGTCCTTGAGTCCACTATTCGTACAGGTCTAACGGTGATGCTAAAATCTGATTCGATTGGTAATTCCTCGGTATTGATTATCTGACAAGGATCTATAACTACTCTCCTAAGATAGGAGACATGAAATACATCATGTATACCACTCATCTCCTCAGATAAATCCAATCTATAAGCAGTTTCACCAATACGCTCCAGTACCTCGAAAGTACAAACAAACCTAGGACTCAATTTCTGCATTCGCTTGATTCGAGAGACTCCTCTAACTGTTCTGACTTTTAGGTAAACATAATCACTAACACGGAATTCCACTGTCTTGTGCCTCTGGTCATAATACTTGGCTTGGCGATACTGAGCTATCTTCATACCCTCCTGGATAAGCTTGATTCGATCTTGGGTTATCTTCATACGCTCCTGGATAAGCTTGATTAGATCTGTGGTCTTGTCAATCCAATCTTTACTAATGGAAGATCTTTCTTCACTCTCAGCATGAAAGAACTTTATTGTGATGAGAAGTGAAAGAACTTTATTATTAAGCGTACTCAGGCTGCAGTAGTACTGGGATGGGTGACCTCCTGGGAAGTCCCGTTAGGGGCGCTTAACTGGATCACTTCTCATCAAAGGGAGACTGCGACCTCCAACAGTCGCAGAGAGAACGCGCAAAGAGAAGTCAAACCGAATAGGACGACAAACAAGTCGCAGAGAGCCAGTGACAAAAAGAAAGAGAGAGGCAGAGAATCAAACCACACGGTTTAAAAAGAAGTCGGAGAAAACCAAACACCAAGAGAGGAGCAAACCAAGAAGAGATCGCGCGAGAAGAGATACCAACCCGCGCGAGAAAAGAGACCGCGCAAGAAGAGAAGACGCAGCGACCAAGCAGCAAACAAACCACGCGGGAAGACCACACGGTCATGGTGACACCACACCAGCGACAAGAAAAGAGGCCGCGACCAAGATGCGGAGCCCGCAGTGGTTAGAGAAGTCGCAGCGAGAGGATAAACGAAGAGAAGCTGAAGGACAACAAAGAAGTCACACGAACAGGGAAAGAAGCCGCGCGAACAAGAAAACAAGTCGCAAAGAAGAAGAAAGAGACAAGAGAGAAGAGAAAGAGACCGCACAGTCAGGGTGACAACACACCAGTGGCAAGCCGCGACCAAAATGCGGAACTCGCAACAGAAAAGAAATCGCATGAGAGCGACAAGCAAGAAAGGGAGGGAAGGGACTGAAGCGAACAGGAAGAAGCCGACGCGGGAAGCAAACCGGAAGAAGTCGGCGCGGTTAGACAAACAAACCGCAATCTGATTGGAGCAAATGATCGATTCGCTCTGATACCATGTGAAAAATGAGCGAGAAAACACCCTAGAGGTAAATAAATCGCAAATTTTATTGATCCAAAAAAATAATTATTATATAGCTATGCCCCGTAATTTATAGAAAGCGGGGGAGATGGAAGAATATAATAATCGATGTGCGACTAAATATAAGTCGGACGGTCTATGCGGTTTTACATGGTCAAACCGCCTACTATACTGAATAACAGAACACCAAGCGGTAACAGAGGAAAGTTGCCAGATCGCCAGGGAAGACCGCCGGTGCAGGCCGCCAGACCGCAACTGCGGGTTGCCACCTGACCGCAGTTGCAGTTAACCATCTGTCTGCTGCTGCGGCTCCATCCAGACCGCCGTGGTTTCTTCCAGACCACTGCGGATTCATCCAGACCGCTGCGGCTTCATCCAGACCGCTGCGGCTTCATCCAGACCGCTGCGGCTTCACCCAGATCGCTCCGGCTAACCTCCAGACCGCTGCTGCTACTGTCCTCCTGACCGCTAGCTGAGGTTCACCACCAGACCGCTAGCTGAGGTTCACCACCAGACCGCTGAGACAAACCGTTAGGCCGCTGAGAGAGACAGACCGTTGCGGTTAGACACAAGTCCGCCCGATCTCCTCAAGCTCCAACACAAATATAGTCAAACAAAAAGGAGCTCAATTGGTGATGAGAAGTGAAAGAACTTAATAGTTAAGCGTGCTTGGGCGAGAGTAGTACTGAGATGGGTGACCTCCTGGGAAATCACCGTTGGGCCCAACTTAACTATCGAGTTCACTCATCAAAGGGAGGCTGTGGCCACCAACAACCCCCCAGTGTGCAGAGGCGCCGATTGAGGCAGTCCATAGAGAGGGGTTGGGGTGCTTGGGCAGCAGCTCGGTAACCGGAATCGGACTCAGTGGAAATTAGAGTACACGTCGGGGAGAGGAGACGTTACAATAAGGGTGTTCGCATGAACACAACCAAGCATACCAGTTTCCTTTAGGAGATCCAATATGTACTTTCGTTGGGATATAAAGATACCATGCTCAGATCTGACCACTTCGATACCCAGGAAGTACTGTAACCTTCCCAGTCTTTCACTTCGAATTCAGCAGATAAGAGGGTCTTAAGATTAGCAATTTCCTCTATGTCATTTCCAGCAATCACGATGTCATCCACGTAGATAATGAGAACCACAACACGTTGTTCATGTCTCCAGATAAATATGGTATGATCAGATTGGTCTTTCTTGTACCCAAACTTGAGTATCTCCGTGAGAAATCTCCCGAACCAGATCCTAGGTGATTGCTTCAGGCCATATAAGGATTTCCTTAGGCGACAGACAAGCCCTTCAACTCGTTTCTTCACAAAACCAAGAGGAAACTTCATGTACACCTCCTCCTCAAGCTCACCATGGAGGAACACATTTTTCACATCCAGTTGATGGAGGTCCCAGTCCAGGCAAGCAGCACACGATAGCAATACCCGAATAGAGTCCATCTTTGCTACAGGAGCAAAAGTCACCTGATAATCAACTCCTTGAGTCTAGGTGTATCCATGAGCGACCAGACATGTTTTGTACCGTTCCACCTTACCATCTTGGTTCTGCTTAACAAAAAAAACCATCGGGAACCTATAGCTTTCTTTCCTGAAGGTAGAGCGGAAACATCGCACGTGTGATTTTTGTCCAAGACAGACATCTCATCTTGCATAGCTTATGTCCAAGCAGGTATCTCCAAAGCTTCCTGCCATGTATTAGGAATAACAACTATGGAAAGAGACGAAACAAAAGCCTGATGAATAAGAGTAAGATGATGGTAAGTCACATGATTAGAAATAGGATGTTGTGTGCAAGTAGCTTTACTTTTTTTTAGCAATGCAAGAGGAATATGCAGATCAACATCATCACAATCTGAGTCTGATGTCGGCACAAGCAGAGGTGGAGCTGCGGTAGCCTGTGTACCTGAACGACGGTGGTATACGCGGGGAAAGGCGAAATCGTAGTAGAGGAGTTCGGTACCAGGATAAGAGCTATGGGTACCGAAGTGGAATGAGTGGAAGGAATGGAAGGGATGGAAGAGAGAAGAGGAAGAGGAACAAGAGTAACATCTGCATCACCACTACTCTCCTCATGTCGAAAAAGATGAGTCGAAGGCAAAAAAAAGGCTCCCCCTCACGGAAGGTGACATCCATGGTACAAAACATACACCGGGAGGGAGGGTGATAACAATGATATCCTTTGCTCGTAAAAGAATAACCAAGGAAAACACAACGTTGAGCCTGAGGGTCAAGTTTGTCACGATGGGGTTGGTGCACATGCACGAAATAGAGTCACCCCAACAATTGAAAGCAAAGACATTCGATACCTATTAGTCTTGTATGTGCAGTCCAACATAAATACATATGGAAACATATTGCTTAATTGAACTGACGTTGGATGAGCAAAATATAAAAACTTCAAGTTTTTGGTGATCCCATTTACATGATTAAAACTGATATACCCTGCTTCTGTGGTGCATTTTTAGAGAAATTGCACTGTGGTAACACCATCTAACTGCTTTTTGAACAACCTTACTTTTTCATTGTAAATAGTCTACATAACAGTAGAGTTGTTAGGATTTCTTTTCTTTAAGGTAGATAAAATTTTTCTAGGTTTTACACCCGATGTGTACATGTCGAGGACTATCTGTTGTTCATTCTCATCTAATCTCCCGGCATAGGCATGTGCCTCAAGATGAATAAAGTGATGATTATGAGTTCCACATCTAACTTCTACTTTCCACTCTTCCAAAGTCACATCTTTCTGACCAAGTAATAAGAACGGACAACCACAACGCTTTGAACTTGTTTTCCTTAAATTTCTTTTAACAACACCTTTAGTACGTTGATTTTCTCGAAACCACCCACCTCTATCGCAACCAAGCATTATTCTATGTCTCGCACGAGCGGTTATATTATCAGTCCGTTGAATTGTAACAATAAAACCAACTCTTCTTGCAACATTACGCGCCCACTCAAGCAAATGTTCTTTGCTTGGGAAGATAGTATCTGTGATGAATTCATGTCCAACGTCTACGGATGCAAACTTTTCAGAGAAGTCATTTGTAGTTATTGCTAAATCAGAACTCATTATTAACACAAGATAATAACCCCTATAAACACAAAATAAAACGACACATAAAACACCACCCAACCGCTATGGATGCAAACAATCCAACATGCAATAAAAAGTTCTGAAAATAATACCTAAGTTGTAGACGAAGAAAACACCAAGCCACGGTGTGGTTGAGGAAGAACAGTCCAAATCAGCATTAGATGGGGGAATCCACTGAAAAAAACAAAATGCATCAATGGGGAATCAAAAACACCCCAAAACATCAAATAACTGAAAAAAAAACACAGGAGACATTACCAGGAGGTTAAGGAGGCAGCCGAAGGTATCAATGGAGGAGGCGGCCAGAGGTATCAGCGGAGGAGGCGGCCGGAGGTATCGCGGGATGGGGTTTCGCCGGATGCAGTCGAGGAAGAGAGATGATGTGGGCGGGGAAGATAACCGAATGGCTTTCGTGGTTTTCGCAGGCTGCGGTCGGGAAGGAAGACAAGGAAGAGTGATGCGGCGTGCGGGGAAAAGCAAATCGGCGAAGAAAAGTTTCGCCCGGAGGAATCGCAGGAATTGGGTGGGGGGAAGGGTTTCGCTGAATGAATATCGAGAAGGGGAGGCGGGTTGTCGCTTTATTTTTTGGGTGGGGTTTAGAAAACCTAAAATATTAAGGGTTATTTTTTTGATGGGTGTGCACATAGCCGAAAATGGTGTGCCTTTAACACCACTATTTATTTATTCGACTAGAAAACATATTCCTGAAGTCGATAACTCATATTCGTAAATATATACAATCATTCTTATGATGAGGCTCATATGGTCTAACTGTTTGGGATGCTTATAATTTAATTTTGAACCATATATACTAACTAAGTGATAGTAAAACTACAAATCCCTGACAACAGTATCAGTTCCAAGTATCAATATTAATTTTACTGAATTATGCAATACATTACTATACAAACTATCTGATATGCCTATTCAGAAAGAATAAAGATTTCTTACAGCGGGGTTGCGACGTTCACACACATTTTATGTTTGGAAAGTGCTAAAAGCTCTCTTTTTGAATCTCCCAACAACCTAGAAAGTAAAATTAAACTTATAATCACCACTTCTAATTTAGGGCATGCTATTACATATTGAAGAGAAGAAATTACCACTTCCCTAATGACGAAGGGTTAGGGTTTCCGGAACGAATGAGTCGTTTTCCCTAAATTTTTGCACTCAAAGGACATCTCAACAATTAATTTCACACGTAAGGGAAAAAAGAACACTGATTTCTTAAAGAACAACAGAACAGAAATCGAAATCAATGCTGAATGATCGATCATTCGTTGAGAATGGCTAAGTAAGAAACTTACCTTGGCTGAAAAAGAAGAGAGAACCCTAAACTGAGGCAATCGAGAATTTTTGAGGTCTTGGGGAGGTTCTACCAGCCTGCAAAAGAGGAAGATGAAGGAGCCGAGTATTCTTAGAGGAAGTGGAAACGACAACAAGGGGTTATCTAACATCTGAAGGGGCTACCGACCAGGGAGTAGTCGATCGATTCCTTCAGAGGTACGATCGGGAGACAAAAGAAGCGCCTGTGAACGGTAGTTCCGTCGTCGGCTTCCGGAAAGCAGAGGAGCGACTTTTGATCACGGAAATAGGGTTACGGGAAAACGATGTGGCTTTTAATTGAGCGGCGGTATGCGGTTTTGGGAACTGACGGGGGGGGGGGGGGGGGGGCCGACACTTCCCTTGGAAAAATATTTGTGATATCCATTATTACAAAATTTCCATTTTTCTAACTCTTAGCAAAATTGAAGTGTTACGCTCTCGCGCTGCTACTAAACATGCGACGAACACAAACTCAACATCTAAATTTTAACCAACAATTACGAAACAAAATTTAATCCTACTAAAAATCGTACCTTGACAAAACGATATCTCAATCAGATACGCTCGCGATCGTGCCCCGCAAACACGTACCCTTTGAAAAAATTTCGGATGCTACAAATCTCCTCTCCTAATAAAATTTTTGTCCTCAAAAATTACGTACATACCTGAGTCTCCAATCTTCTGAAGTTCATCTTCTCTTTCCCAAGTATACTCTGTTCGGGCACAGTTCATCCAAAGAACTTTTATAGATAGAATTTCTCTGTTCGTGAGTTTATGAGTCCTTGAGTCCATTATTCGTACAGGTCTAACGGTGATGCTAAAATCTGATTCGATTGGTAATTCCTCGGTATTGATTATCTGACAAGGATCTATAACTACTCTCCTAAGATAGGAGACATGAAATACATCATGTATACCACTCATCTCCTCAGATAAATCCAATCTATAAGCAGTTTCACCAATACGCTCCAGTACCTCGAAAGTACAAACAAACCTAGACTCAATTTCTGCATTCGCTTGATTCGAGAGACTCCTCCAACTGGTCTGACTTTTAGGTAAACATAATCACTAACACGGAATTCCACTGTCTTGTGCCTCTGGTCATAATACTTGGCTTGGCGATACTGAGCTATCTTCATACCCTCCTGGATAAGCTTGATTCGATCTTGTGTTATCTTCATACGCTCCTGGATAAGCTTGATTAGATCTGCGGTCTTGTCAATCCAATCTTTACTAATGGAAGATCTTTATTCACTCTCAGCGTGAAAGAACTTTATTGTGATGAGAAGTGAAAGAACTTTATTATTAAGCGTACTCAGGCTGCAGTAGTACTGGGATGGGTGACCTCCTGGGAAGTCCCGTTAGGGGCGCTTAACTGGATCACTTCTCATCAAAGGGAGACTGCGACCTCCAACAGTCGCAGAGAGAACGCGCAAAGAGAAGTCAAACCGAATAGGACGACAAACAAGTCGCAGAGAGCCAGTGACAAAAAGAAAGAGAGAGGCAGAGAATCAAACCACACGGTTTAAAAAGAAGCCGGAGAAAACCAAACACCAAGAGAGGAGCAAACCAAGAAGAGATCGCGCGAGAAGAGATACCAACCCGCGCGAGAAAAGAGACCGCGCGAGAAGAGAAGACGCAGCGACCAAGCAGCAAACAAACCACGCGGGAAGACCACACGGTCATGGTGACACCACACCAGCGACAAGAAAAGAGGCCGCGACCAAAATGCGGAGCCCACAGTGGTTAGAGAAGTCGCAGCGAGGATAAACGAAGAGAAGCTGAAGGACAACAAAGAAGTCACACGAACAGGGAAAGAAGCCGCGCGAACAAGAAAACAAGTCGCAAAGAAGAAGAAAGAGACAAGAGAGAAGAGAAAGAGACCGCACAGTCAGGGTGACAACACACCAGTGGCAAGCCGCAACCAAAATGCGGAACTCGCAACAAAAAAGAAATCGCATGAGAGCGACAAGCAAGAAAGGGAGGGAAGGGACTGAAGCGAACAGGAAGAAGCCGACGCGGGAAGCAAACCGGAAGAAGTCGGTGCGGTTAGACAAACAAACCGCAATCTGATTGGAGCAAATGATCGATTCGCTCTGATACCATGTGAAAAATGAGCGAGAAAACACCCTAGAGGTAAATAAACCGCAAATTTTATTGATCCAAAAAAATAATTATTATATAGCTATGCCCCGTAATTTATAGAAAGCGGGGGAGATGGAAGAATATAATAATCGATGTGCGACTAAATATAAGTCGGACGGTCTATGCGGTTTTACATGGTCAAACCGCCTACTATACTGAATAACAGAACACCAAGCGGTAACAGAGGAAAGTTGACAGATCGCCAGGGAAGACCGCCGGTGCAGGCCGGCAGACCGCAACTGCGGGTTGCCACCTGACCGCAGTTGCAGTTAACCATCTGTCTGCTGCTGCGGCTCCATCCAGACCGTCGCGGTTTCTTCCAGACCGCTGCGGATTCATCCAGACCGCTGCGGCTTCACCCAGATCGCTCCGGCTAACCTCCAGACCGCTGCTGCTACTGTCCTCCTGACCGCTAGCTGAGGTTCACCACCAGACCGCTGAGACAAACCGCTAGGCCGCTGAGAGAGACAGACCGTTGCGGTTAGACACAAGTCCGCCCGATCTCCTCAAGCTTCAACACAAATATAGCCAAACAAAAAGGAGCTCAATTGGTGATGAGAAGTGAAAGAACTTAATAGTTAAGCGTGCTTGGGCGAGAGTAGTACTGAGATGGGTGACCTCCTGGGAAATCACCGTTGGGCCCAACTTAACTATCGAGTTCACTCATCAAAGGGAGGCTGTGGCCACCAACAACCCGCCAGTGTGCAGAGGCGCCGATTGAGGCAGTCCATAGAGAGGGGTTGGGGTGCTTGGGCAGCAGCTCGGTAACCGGAATCGGACTCGGTGGAAATTAGAGTACACGTCGGGGAGAGGAGACGTTACAATAAGGGTGTTCGCATGAACACAACCAAGCATACCAGTTTCCTTTAGGAGATCCAATATGTACTTTCGTTGGGATATAAAGATACCATGCTCAGATCTGACCACTTCGATACCCAGGAAGTACTGTAACCTTCCCAGTCTTTCACTTCGAATTCAGCAGATAAGAGGGTCTTAAGATTAGCAATTTCCTCTATGTCATTTCCAGCAATCACGATGTCATCCACGTAGATAATGAGAACCACAACACGTTGTTCATGTCTCCAGATAAATATGGTATGATCAGATTGGTCTTTCTTGTACCCAAACTTGAGTATCTCCGTGAGAAATCTCCCGAACCAGGTCCTAGGTGATTGCTTCAGGCCATATAAGGATTTCCTTAGGCGACAGACAAGCCCTTCAACTCGTTTCTTCACAAAACCAAGAGGAAACTTCATGTACACCTCCTCCTCAAGCTCACCATGGAGGAACACATTTTTCACATCCAGTTGATGGAGGTCCCAGTCCAGGCAAGCAGCACACGATAGCAATACCCGAATAGAGTCCATCTTTGCTACAGGAGCAAAAGTCTCGTGATAATCAACTCCTTGAGTCTAGGTGTATCCATGAGCGACCAGACATGTTTTGTACCGTTCCACCTTACCATCTTGGTTCTGCTTAACAAAAAAAACCATCGGGAACCTATAGCTTTCTTTCATGAAGGTAGAGCGGAAACATCGCACGTGTGATTTTTGTCCAAGACAGACATCTCATCTTGCATAGCTTATGTCCAAGCAGGTATCTCCAAAGCTTCCTGCCATGTATTAGGAATAACAACTATGGAAAGAGACGAAACAAAAGCCTGATGAATAAGAGTAAGATGATGGTAAGTCACATGATTAGAAATAGGATGTTGTGTGCAAGTAGCTTTACTTTTTTTAGCAATGCAAGAGGAATATGCAGATCAGCATCATCA
Organism: Platanthera guangdongensis; assembly: GCA_039583875.1. Classification (NCBI taxonomy): domain Eukaryota; kingdom Viridiplantae; phylum Streptophyta; class Magnoliopsida; order Asparagales; family Orchidaceae; genus Platanthera; species Platanthera guangdongensis. The sequence continues at coordinate 142,608,942 of CM077155.1, forward strand.
CAATCTGAGTCTGATGTCGGCACAAGCAGAGGTGGAGCTGCGGTAGCCTGTGTACCTGAACGACGGTGGTATACGCGGGGAAAGGCGAAATCGTAGTAGAGGAGTTCGGTACCAGGATAAGAGCTATGGGTACCGAAGTGGAATGAGTGGAAGGAATGGAAGGGATGGAAGAGAGAAGAGGAACAAGAGTAACATCTGCATCACCACTACTCTCCCCATGTTGAAAAAGATGAGTCGAAGGCAAAAAAAAGGCTCCCCCTCACGGAAGGTGACATCCATGGTACAAAACATACACCGGGAGGGAGGGTGATAACAATGATATCCTTTGCTCGTAAAAGAATAACCAAGGAAAACACAACGTTGAGCCTGAGGGTCAAGTTTGTCACGATGGGGTTGGTGCACATGCACGAAATAGAGACACCCAAAGACACGGGATAGCAAATGGGAAGTATGAACCACGCCAGAGATGGAGAGACGAGCTTGAGTAGTAAAGGAAAGGAAACAAGAAGGGAGACGGTTGATAAGGTGAGCAGTTGTAAGTACCGCATCACCCCAATAGGGTTTAGGGAGGTGCATCATTAATAGGAGACAGCGAGCAACCTCGAGGAGGTGCCGATTTTTTCGTTCGGCCACTCCGTTCTGAGTAGAGGTGTAAACACAAGTTTTCTAGTGGGTGATACTGTGATGGGTGAGGTAAGAGCCAAAGGCACCACGATCATCATACTCCTCCCCCCTATTGTCACTTCGAAGAACACGGATAGAGGCATTAAATTATATTTGCACAATTTTATGAAAAACTTGAAAACAAGGAAAAAAATTCACCTTTTTTCAACAGATAAATCCACGTAGTGCGCGAGAAACAATTAATAAATGTGACAAACCATCAAAAACCAGTTAAAGATACAATGGGTGACCGCCCCCAAACATCGGAATGTATAACATCAAAGGGAACGTTACTAGGGAAATAAAGATGTGAAGAAGTCTGTCGCACATGTTTAGACATATCGCATGCATCACAAGCAAAATTCTGAAGAAAAGGTAAAAAACATGAAATAATTTTTGCAGATAAACGGAAGACGGATGTCCTAGACGCAGATGTAAGCGGCGAACATCGTCCACAATAACAGTGGAACTGGAAAGGGCCTGAGAGAGAGGATGAGTGTCCTGGTAGTACAAGCCGCCACAACACCTACCACTGTCAATGTTTCGCTTCGTAACCAGTTCCTGAAAAACACAAGAATCAAGAAAGAAAGTTACGGAGCAGTTAAGAGATTGTAATATTGTTGATGGAGAGTAAATTGCGAGGAAAGTAGGGAACATGGAGAACAAAAGGAAGAGATATGGACGGAGAACAAGAGATATTGCCTTTGCCTGCAATGGAGAACAACGATCTGTTAGCAGAAATAACTTTTTCCTTACCAGACAAAGGAGTATAAGAGAAAACACTTGAGGAAGACCCAGTCATGTGGTGAGTAGCACCAGAGTCGAGTACCCATTCAAAAGATGAGGTGGTGGCAGCATGAGCATTAGGCATAGCAATGGTGGTAAGAGAAGTAGGAGCCTCCGGTGACCGGATCGGACTGAGAGTGAAGCAGGCGGCGAAAAGCATATAATTCCTGTGTAGTAAGGGAGAAGGAAGCAGGTGACTGGGACTCATCATAGACATTGGTAGTGTAAACAATATCATGAGAACGGTAGCCACTGTCTATGGCCCCCACGGCTTGGTCCATGACCCCGACCACGACCACGTCCAGAAGGTGCTAGATGCGGATGAAGTTTGAAACATGCCTCTCGAGAGTATCCCCGTCAACCGCAGTAATCACAAATAGGTACAGAAGATCCAGGAGTAGGATTAAGACCACGACCAACACTAATCAGGGCAGAACGATCAGGAGGAGCCATAATACTGAGAGACTTGCGGCGGTCTTCATCACCCAGAACTATACCTGAACGCCTCCCGAAGAGAGGGAAGAGGAGAGCGGTGGAGAACGTGAGTCTGAACCATATCAAATTCCATATTCAATCTCATCAAGAAGACATGAAGGCGAAAGCGGTCCTCCCTTTTCTTTAACTGGAGGGCATTAGCAATACATGCTGGTGTGAAATGCGCAAATAATCCAGATCGTGATACAGACGCTCAAACTCCGAGAAGACAGATGAAACAATCATCGATCCTTGGCGCAATTCCAAAATGCGGCGAGTGAGCTCATAAACCTAGGTGAAACTACCAATCTGAGAGTATATTTCACGAACACGGGTCCAGATCTCGAAAGTTAAGTGCATCGGCATATAGCTCTGATAGACCTTATGAGACATCGAATGAAGGAGTCAGGAAACAACTAGAGAGTTGTCAGAATCCCAACGCTTCCAGGAGGGATCAGATATAGGGGGCTCTTTAATCGTCCCATCGATATATCCAAACATCTGTTGGTTACGGATGACATGTTGGTCAGCACAAGACCATTCAAGATAATTCGTGTCATCCAAGGGGACTGTGGTAATCTTCAAAGAGCTGGAGTGGTCATGGGGCTGCTGAGGGTCACTCATCTGAGGCTGGATCACACCCAGAGAGGATACTGAAGAATCGGGATCACCCATATTAATGAGGAAGAGTTGCCACAAAAAAAACAAACACAGAGAAAGATCGATTAACGGCAGAAGCTCTGATTCAGCACATAAGAACCAGTAGAGAAGCAACGGATAGCAGCAAGCATCATCGGGAAATAAGCAGCAGGCAGGACGCAACAGTAGCAAGCAGCAACATCCAGGAAGAACCGGGAAAAGAGCCGGGAGAGCCGCCAGGAGTAGCAGTCGGGAGTAGTAGCTGGGATCAACTGCAGGAAGCAGCGACAGGGAATAGCGGCAGCAGGGAATAGCTGCAGTCGGGAGAAAAACAGCAGCCGGGATCAACTGCAGGAAGCAGGGGCAGGGGGCGCAACATAGGAGAGGAGACGGCGGAGACGGCGTGGGCAGAGAAGGAAGGAAACGAGAGGGCAGCAACTTCACTGGAGACGGAGGCTCGGTCTCCTCAGCATCTGACGGTGGCGTCGGTTCCACCGGAAGGCCGCATCAGCGGGACGCACACAAAGGCACGCTCAAATCGGCGATCGGGAAGGAACAAGCGAGCGAGAGACAGAGCACATTGTCGAGGAAGAACGAAACTCGCGGAAGACAACGCACGCAACTAGAGTTTCGGTCGGCCTCTGATACCAAGTGGAAAGAAACAATTATCCTTCGTAACTTTCAAGAGTCTTTAAGCATACATATACTAGAGTAAGAGAAAACCTAATAATGAAAAAGACCAAACTACCCCAACTCCGGGTAAATACAGAAAAGACGACTTGAAATAAACTAAGGGAATTGTTAAAGGCAAACCCAATTCGGATATACGCAAACCAAAATCTTAAAATCAGGTCCCTTTTTTTCTCGGTGGTTTTTTTCTGCGCAAACCAATTTGGATATACGCAAACCAAATTCACCACCGCTCCCGCTGCACCTCTCGGCCTCTCTGTCGTTGCCTCTCCCGTCGCCCCTTCCGTCGCCTCTCTCGCCGCAACTCACGCCGTATTTCCCGGCCTCACTATCACTGCCTCTCCCGTCACCGGTAGGTTGCTAGGCTTCTGATAAGCGGTTCGATGTACAACAACCAGAAGATTTTGAAGGTGCGCACGTTGGTTCTTTGTTTTCGTTGTCTCTCCTATCACAGACAGCTATTTTTTCGTTGATTTTGAAGGTGCGCCACCGCTTCTCTTTATTTTCGTTTTGATTCTGCATCTGGATTCTTTAATACATATTTTATTCTTTCATTTTCAGCATATTGATAAGCTAATTTTTTGTTTTGGATTCTGCATATGGATTATACACGTTAGCTTTTTCGTTCTTCATTTTTTATTTTATTTTTGTGCTGTAATTAGATAATGGTGTTGGATGGTTGATTTTTACCCTCTTATGTCATTTTGTAGTTTATGAAGAGGGGGAAACATAAGTGTATTGTTTGTTGTAATAAATGAAATTGACTCTTGTTGTTCATACTTTCATTCATCTTACAAAAACTGATGTCAATTTTCTCATTTCCAAATTTCCATTTTTTATTCCTAATTTCAGATATTGGAATCAAGCTCAGAAACTTCTAAAGATTTTCATTATATACAAACATGTTTCACGGTTGACCTCTGAAATTTAAATTAATCGGGTTTTTGAATTTTGTATGTGTTGTTTGATAATAAAAGTCTTTAAATTTTTACAGGTTTTCATTGAAGTGGATGTGACTGTTACCATATATTAAATGTCATAAATTTGGTATTTCTATGTTATAAACGTGTTATTTTATCGAACTGTTGCGTTGGATTTCTCATGAAATGATTTTTTTGTCTAAAACATTTGATTATGTAATTTGTATTGTTGGTTTGTTGTTAACAATTTTGGTTTGTTGTTAACAGTTTGGTTTGCGCAGAGTATTTTTCAAAACATATGATTTGTCATTAACAATGATTTTCGTATATCCAAATTTGGTTTGCTTTTAACAATCCCCTAAACTAATTATATTACAACTACTAACGGTACATTTATTTAATAAAAGCGGGTAGTAGATAACAGGAAAAGGTTGGGCGGTAGTATTCATTTGGAGGCTCGAATTTACTTTTACAACTATTACATATAATTTTGTATTTGAATATTTTGTATCGTATTGTATTTGAATATTTGTATAGGCCTGGTAACCATTATTTTGTGTGCCGGTAAGGTTTTACCGAGTGGGAACAATTACACAAACTGTCAATTTTTTAAAAAAAGTGTCTGCATACTCTATTGTTCTTGGTTTTGGTCTTATTGAAAGTCTTAGATTATTGTGTTTGAGCATAAAAGTTTTTCCCCAGTATTATTGATGGTGGTTTTGTAAGGACTTAATAACCACGATATCAAAAGTATTGTTCTGTTTAATTCATCGCATTCCATACTAAACCAAGTTGGGTTTCTCTAGTGTAGAACGAGATGTGCATCTCTACGGGTATCCACACAAATGCCATAAGCGCTTCGATGTTCGTCCAACGAACTAGGGTTGGAAGATGATCGTCCTCCTTCCTCTCTATGAAATACTAGTTTCGTTCCGGGAGAGGATTCGGTTGTGGGTTCTTTAGGATTCATAAGAGTCATACTCAAAAGACAAGCATTAGAAAAACCCTAAAAGATGCTATATATATCACAGTTTCACAAACCGCCCATTTGTGCCTCGTGAGGGAATAATTTACTAGTCGACGTGCGTCGACTTCATATGTCGCGAGCATCGAGTTCTATGTTATACTAGTCGACGTACGTCGACTTCATAAGTCACGTGCATCGAGCACTATCGCATGCTATAGAAACTTTTGTTAAACGCACATCAAGTTGACGTACGTCAGCTTCACAAGTCAACGTGCATCGAGTCGTCGTTTAACACCCCCTTTTTGACATTCAATTACTCCAAATCATTAGTTAATTAATTCTTAATTGATCAAATGTCATTTTAGATTTTGTTCTTCACTTATAACTAATATAAGTAAAAAATCAATACTATCATTTATATAATTTTCTGGCAGTGAGCATTCGGCTTGTAGTGACAACATGAGTCATGTATCATATGTTTTAGAACTGCATCATATAAAGAGTGATCCTCTTGTTGATTGGGAATCTTAGCGCTCAACAATGAATCATACTCATCTAGAGTATTTAATTAATCTTCCGCATAAAAAATAACCAACATGTGTACGTGTTGTAGCCCTCTTTTTTTGTACGCAACCACCTTTCTAAGGATAACTTTATGGAAGATCTTCTCTCTAAAGTTTTTCATATTTTGCTCGAAAAACTTTATAAGTAAATCTGGACGATCATGTGGCAATTGTTCTAGAAACATTTTTTTTATTTCATTCTAATTGGGATTGCATGTCATGGTTAAGAATATATCTGGTTTGTCATAGTGTTGCACGATTGACATTGCATCTTGATGCCTTTGTTACATCTCCAGAGGACTTTCAATGAATGAAGAAGGAAGGACGATTCGTCGCCTGATGTTTCCTAAGCAGAAAGCATTTCACGAATGAAGCTAATCAGCAACTGACACATACTAAATCTCAAAGAAAACATAAATAAGAAATAAATGTATCATACCTGCATCATTTTCCCAGCATTTAAGCAATCTTGTAATATTTGATATAGCTCTGCATGACTCTTATTTTGATTCAGGCTAATCTATCTTAGTTTTTGAGTCACAATCTTGATGTAGTTATCTACGTCGTATCATTGAAGTCGTCGTCCTCCATGAATAAGTATTGATGGATTATTTGTGCGTACATATATTAGGCCACAAATTGCTCGAACTTCGCACATTAAAAATTTATTACATGAAGTTTTGAAACAATACAAATAAATTTTGGAACCTAGAGCAAAGATGCATAGTAGTCACAACAACTAACGCACAACCCCTGATCCGTCTAAAAAACTAAATCCCAATCAAAAGTATCGCGTGTTAGCAGGAGTGGGTATTGAAATGGATTGTAATAACCTGAGTACTCTTTGACTGTAGTTAGATCCTCGCTTGTAGAATGAATTTTGATGTTCATATTGGTAGACACGACAAAATCTTCTGCACCAACCAACACTGTAGCCACCAGATATGCAGTAGGAAGGATGTATTGTCGGTCGGTATACAGGTTGTTCATGAATAAGCAATTGACACGATTGTAACTGATGATGTTGAGCAATGTCTGAAAATTTTAATATATGGATTGTGTGTATCAAGGATATGTTTAATCACATTCAATATTTTCATATTGTGTATATTACTTTCCTTCAAACGCTGTGAGGTCTCATTTTTGGCGCCGTAAATGAACATTTATAGAAATCATGATTTGTTCCTCGGAGTAAGAATAAAAGATCCAATCTTGTGATATATAACCTCATGTGCTATGAATGTATACAAACCTTGGTTGAACGCAGAGAGTGTTTCGTCAAGTGTAACGTCCCTGGATGTGAAAGAGAATATGTGGTTGTATGCACTTATATTTTGCCTAAAATGTCTCCCTTTTGTGGCCTGGTCGGTGTAAAGAGCCAGCAACTGCGGGGTGGGGGGGCAAGAATGTCTGGTAAAATTACTTTGTCAAGTTTGCAGCATAAATTTTTTGATTCTTTATGAAATAATCGAGTTGTGCGGTGAGGGCAAGTTGTTGATTGTGGGATCCGAAAGACACTGACATTGTCTGGGAAATAATAATTTCTTGATATATTTGATGTCCTACTCTCGAATTGAGCGTTGAACGATTATCTTCAATTTCAATCGGTTGTTTTGGAGATTCAAGCTCGTTTGACTTGACTTCCATGGTTGATAAAGTCACCGATGAGCGCGATTTTCTTCTCGCATTCAGTGCACTCTGTTGTTTTGTAGTCATTGACCGTCTTCAATTACTAACACGCACCTGTGTTGACACTCGAGGTAGCTCAGTCGTTGTCGTCAAAGTCGAAGGCCTCCCCCGTTTATGTTGTCCCACCCCGATTTGGCAACGGTGACAATGGCTCACCTTAATTTTGGTCTGCCATCTGCATATGTTTGATAAATGATTAAGAGTGGTAGACTTAATTAAAAATAATATTACCAATCCATTCTTTAAGCTTTGATAGAAGAAACTAATGAAAGACTATTAGTTCTGCATGTCGCTATAACTAACATTGTTTTTTTGGAAGTAGGGTCAAAATATGATCAAGGATCAAAAACTATTTATAAATTTGATTTTGTATATTTAATTTTAATATTACAATTTATTTATTTATATAATTGGATAAAACTTATTTATGTTGGTCGTTTATTTTTTGAATAGCGTCTTTGTGGGCATTACAGTTTATTTTTTGGATAAAACTTGTTTACCTTGTGTGTGTAAGCATAACTAAATGTAGCAATTAGCAAAATTATAAAATTATAATGTATGATATTATTAGTGGTGTCTTTGTTATTATCAATAGATATGTAAATAGAATGGAAACCAATAGAATGAAAAGCATATCAAGACTTTGGAATCAACAATAGAATGGAAACCAATCAGCAATAGAATGGAAAACAATCAGCAATAAAATGGAAAACAATCAGCAATAAAATGGACCAACAATCAGCCAGCTCCACGATAGATCTTTGCAATCAAAGCAGTAAAATCAACACAATGCAATATTAAAATCATCACAATGCAATATTAAAATCATCACAATGCAATATTAAAATCATCACAATGCAAAATAAAAATCATCATAATGCAATATTAATATTATCACAATGCAATAAAAATATTTGATTCTAAGGCTCTGTTTGGTTGGGCTGTTGCTGATGGAAAGCTGCTGATGAACTGTTGCTGATAGAAAAAGTGCTGATTCTGGAAAATGGAGTTTTGTTAAAAAACTGTTTGGGTGAAACAGAGTTTACGAAACGGAATTTTCAAAAAGTTGTTTGGATACAAAACGGAGTTTTGAATTTTTTTTTTTTTCAAATTTAACACAAAATAAAATTTCATTCATACAGTTTTTTTCAATCATAACATATATTTTTCGATAATTAACATCTTCTACATAATGTAACACCCAACGCAGAAAATCTTTTTTTTCATCCAGACATTTTTAAGTCTATGTTCTAGCTTCGAACACTGATCTGCTATAATATCACGCAGTGCAATCATCTCCTCTACACCAGCTGCAGTGTCAGAGCAATCTTCTTGCCGCCTTTGAGAGGTCATCCCAAGATATGGATCCCTTTGCTCAGACTCAATGAAATCTATATCTACACGCGAAGGGTGGCGACGAATGAAATTATGCAGTGTCATCGTGGCGATCACTATACGTGCTTGTTTGTCGAAGCTATAGCTTGGCATGTCCCGTAGTATTGCCCACTTCTTCTTTCAGACACCGAATGAGCGCTCTATCACACTTCTAAGCGAAGAGTGTGCATGATTGAACATCTCCCGACGTCCTTCTGCTCGACGACCACCACGAGCAAAGTCAGGTAGATGATATCGCGTGTCCTGATATGGTTTTAAGTAACCCCTTTGCAGTGGATACCCAGAGTCAACCAAGTAATATTTTCCTGCACATTATTAATAATTATTTAGGGGTCCAAATATTTTTAGGAATAAACAAATAAAACAAATTTAATAATTACCCGGAGGTGCATGAGGGAAACTATAACGCGGATCACTTAGGGCAACATTGAATATACGACTATCGTGTGATGATCCTTCCCAACCAGCCATAACAAAAGTAAAGCACATATTAAAATCACAAGCTGTCATGACATTTTGAGTTGGACTTCCACGCCTCCCAATGTACGGTACTTGACTTCCAACTGGCACACACGCGTGAACATGTGTCCCATCTATCGCTCCAATGCAATTCCTAAAAAAAGGCATGTACCGTCTGTCATATAAAATCTCTGGTGGTGTTCCTGTAAAATTTCTATTTGATGGTTGTATCACTTCCTTCGACAATTTCATCAATGTGCGAAGACCATCAGAAAAACATCTGCTAATTGTCTCTGTTGAATGCTGAAATCGCTCGCACGTTTTTCTCATTGATTCATTATGTGACAATATGTATACCGTCAATGCTAATATTTCCCTTGATGCAGTTCTGCGAGATCCTTGGAAACCACATTTCTCCTCCAGAGACAGTAATAAATCCATAAAAATCCTTGACTTATCATAAAAGAGTCATGAAATCGAACTCGAGGCGCACGAAGAAGCTCACCAACCCATTTGTCACCAGTTTGTTTTGATGTCATTCGAGGAACTGCACCGGTTAACAGGCCAGTATATTCTGATACCAAACATACTGCCGATACCACATTTTGATAACTTGTAATAGCATAATTTCTTCTTATAGTCTCCGGCTCTTCCGTCGAATATTCGGAATCATCAGTAGATATTTCCTGTTAATATACACGAAGAATAAATACAGATAATGCAAAAAATAGAGGGGTGCACAACCATGAATAAAAGCATAATGATATTCACATCCACAAAAGATATAAACACCACATTAAAGATAACAGGAGTCCACGGATAACATGAGTTCACTGATAACAAACAATAAAGATAAACAAAATCATGAGTCCACAGATAACAAAATCCAAAAAACAGAACACCTAATATAATATCAAAGGCTCCCTATTAACCCCCACGAAGAAAACGGTTACGCAGCCACTTGACGTTCTGGGATTCTGGAAGGCACAGAAAAGTTTCTCTATGACTTTTTTCCATAAAATATGTGATGGCGAAATCATTGAAGTCTTCATCAGCTATCACTTCCGGGTACATGGCTAATTTGTCTAATGATCGCTGAATACTAAACTCAGAAGAAGGTTTTGGTGGTGGCTCTTAGATGCATCTGCTGATGGTCTTAGATGACTCTGTCAAATCCTGTAATACAGAGCTAACAGGTTTGTTTTTCCATTTCTTTTTTTTTTGAAACTTCTGATTTACCGTCATGAGTTGAAGTACCCTTGTTGACCTCAACGTCTACATGTTCACCATCTGACATCACTCTTTCATCAAAAGACTCTGGTGGATCATTGATGGTGTTGGGGGTACATGAATGATGTCCTGTCGCGACAACAGCACTGAACATCCGGGTGAGTTTCTCCTCTAACTCTGGATGGATGCCTGAATACCGAAATTTCTTGGCGGCCGGGACAACCTGAAAAGTTATAGCTTTTAGTATACTTGAATTAGGAAAATTTTATTTGACAAAATAATGACTTTAAAAAAGAATACCTTCAATCGCTCATCCCGCCACTCGTCTGAGGCGTCGATTGTTTTCCTTGATGTATTCCAACCTAACCCAGTCTCACCACGTTTCAACTCCATCCAAAGTTTCCATTCCTTCTTCAGATGATCCTATTTATTTTTGAATTGGACCTTATCGTATTTCTTTTCAGTTGACTCTTCAAATTTCTTCATAATATTACTCCACCCCTCCTTGTTAAAATGCGTCGTTGATCGATTCTCAAGTTCTATCTCTTTTATGCAAATATCGCAAAAGAGCAGAACATCGGCATAATCCCACATTGCGGCAACACCACCATCTTTTGTTTTGCCCATCTTTATATGGTCGGGATTTAAAGCTTAATCTAAACAAGATGAACACAAGCATATCACATAGACATATACACATAGTACTCACACACACACACACAAGCATACATAGCCTCGTATACACACACACACACATACACATACATATATACACACACGCACAAACACACACACACATACACACACAACAACACATACACACATATAAAACACATTCATCACACACACTCAACACACACATTCATCACACACATTCAACACACACACACATTCATCACACACATTCAACACACACACACACATTCATCGCACACATTCAACACACACACACAAACATACATATACATACACACACACACACACATATAAATGTTTCTCCTCTAATGATATAATTGCACATTTTATGATCATCCAAGAGCCACTGATGCATCCAAGAGCCACCACATACACACACATACACACACACATACACATACATATATACGCACACACACAAACACACACACACATATACACACACAACAACACATACACACATATAAAACACATTCATCACACACACTCAACACACACATTCATCACACACATTCATCACACACATTCAACACACACACACACACACAAACATACATATACATATATACACACACACACACACATAAATGTTTCTCCTCTAATGATATAATTGCACATTTTATGATCATCCAAGAGACACATTTTGGTGGTGGCTCTTAGAACCCGATCGAGTTTCCCAGGAAGAGGATCGGGCGACCAAGAAAGATTTCTTTTCTTTTTTATGGAGATACAATTATGGAACCACTGATGCTTATAGCAAAGAAATCAATTTTTTGATGGGTAAATGAGACCTCCCAGAGCAGTACAATGACTAAACTTTTAGATACACAACACATACACACAGATATACAAACACACACACATACAAACACACCCTAAACAAGAACACAAAGATTGCAATGGAGGTGAAGGGAGGAGTATACCTCAGCGAAGGAACCGCCAGAGCAAGGGAGATCTGGAGCGATTGGCCGTTCGTTGGTCGTCGGTGGCTCTGGCTGCGGTGTGGAAAAACAAGGGATGAGATTAGGGGAACGAAACCTCAGTTTCCTATGTGAGATTAGGGGAAGAGATACATACCAGAAGTTTCGCCGCCGGCTAGGGGAAGCTCCAGCGCCAAACGGTGCTTCACGCACGCTGCTCGAACGACGACGGGTCTTATTGGATCGGGAGAAGAGGAAGCTCCAGCGACAAGCTTCACACACGCCTTTTCCAAGCCGATCCAGCGACAAGCTTCAACCGACGACGGAAGCTCCAGCGACGACGGTGATTCTTCGTTTGGATCGGGAGCGAGGAAGGGCGCTAGGTTTATCGGGGGGGAAGAAACGGCGGCTGGCCGAAGAAATATATCGCGGATGAGTTATAGGAGAAAACAACGGTTTTTATCAAACGCCTTTTCCATCATAAGCCGCGCCAAACGGTGCTTATTTGCAAAAGGGCGGTGCGTTTCCATCGCACCGCTGCGAATAAGCCGCGCCAAACGCCCCCTAAGTCTTCAACAAAACAATTCATTGCCATGTTATCATAAAATTAAGGAGCTAATGTAAGCAAAACAGCTACTTTAAAAATTGATTTGCCCTATCTAAACATGTCCAAAAATTAGACCGAATAAAACAACACATTGTTGTCTCCCTTTTTTATATCCAACCTTTTCCTGCAACATAGCTACTTTTAAAAATTGATGAGCTGGGGAGGAGCTGCGGAGGCGGCACCGTGGAGGAGGAGCTTTGGAGCAGTCGAAGCTCTGCTGAGGAGGAAGCCACGATTTTTATCTAGAGGAGGCATGATACATACCCATTCGGCGGGAAGTGGTCAAGGACATAAAATGGCGTGAAGCAGTGTTTTTTGGGGAGAATACAAATTAAAAGTATGATTCAGCGAGAAAACCAAGCGGGAAAACCAAATGACAAAAAAATAGGGGAATTTTGAAATAAAGAAGGCTTTTTGGGGTATTTTGGGTATCCGAAAGTTAAACCATGACCACTTTACTCTACCCTTATAGTACAAAGATATATATATATATACATATATATATACTAGCAACTTCGAACGGGCTCTGCCCGTTCTCAATGCGTCGCTGCGGGCTTCGCCCGCATTCGCCCGCCACCCCGGCGGGCTTCGCCCCCCCCCCCCCCCCACCCGGCGGGCTTCGTCCCCCCCCCCCCTGCGGGCTTCGCCCCCCCCCTCCCCCCCCCCCCCCCCCCCGTGCGGGCTTCCCCCCCCCCCCTTGCGGGCTTCGCGGCGGGCCCGCCCACAGTAGTTTTTAAAATTTTAAAATTTTAAAAATTTATTGGAATTTATTTGTATTTATTAGAATTTTAGATTAGAATTTTTAATAATGTAATTCATTATTTAAAAGAAATAATTAAATTAAAAACGAAACACAGCCCCCCCCCCCCCCTCCCCTGCTTCCGCCTGCTGCTACAACCCCCTTCTCTGCCGCCGCCGGCAGGGAAGGCGCAGCGGAAGGGGGGGTATCGGGATTTCCTGAGATGGGAACAGTAATTTTTTGGAGATTTGGCTTATGGCAGGCCGGTTTTTTACATCCAATGGCCGGATAAGGTTTCATGGAGATCAGACGGTCCTAAATGAGTTTAATGATGTGTTTCAAAATGACTTTTGATTTATATAATAAGTGTTTTTTCAATTTCCTATAAAAAATGTTTAAGCTTATCAGTAAAATTTCTAATAATTTTCCAGTATAATTGAAAATGTGCTGCCTTCATTGTAAATAATATCACTTTCATTAGCCCAATACACAATAAAAAATATATCAGCAAAATTTCTAATAATTTCTAAGTATAATTGAAAATGTGATGACTTCATTGTACATAATGTCACTTTCATTAGCCCAATAGGCAAGAAAAAAGCGTGAGTCCCCTGGCTTCTTTAAGGCTTAACCCGATGCTTAACACAACGAATCAGCCATAATCAAATAAATGCATCTTAAAAAGTTTTTGATTATTTCATCTCAATATATGAGACTCTCTGCTAAAAAAACAAATCAATGACGTGAAAGCAAGAAGATGAAGGTAATATAAATCAGGTAGATAAAAAATCCCAAGGAAACCAAGAAATGAAAGTTATTATATGGCGGTGGCAAAAATGCTACGCGAAACTGTGCAAAATAATAATAATAGCATTAGCTTGGACTATCCCCATTTTAAGCTTGAACTGGGACAACTTATTGAGAAACTTATATAAGCTGTCGGGAAGGAGGCGCAACTTCAGATTCACGATGGAGGAGACAGAAACATAAATGTTTCCAATAGACTATTATATATATTTATTAATAATCTGTCGGGAAGGAGGAGCAACTTTAGATTCATGATGGAGGAGACTTGAGCCTCACCTGTCAAGGAGGAGGGAGACTTAAGAACTGCAGCTAAAACATGAAAATGGCAACACACGGAGAAGTCGATCTGGGTGGTAAGAAGGAGGGGATAAAAAGAGAAAACCTTCAACGATGGAGGATACACAGACTGAGAAAGACCAAGACGCAATGGAGGAGGAGATTGCCGGGATCTATTCAAGTTTGGTGATGCTCTAGGCGTCTGTGGGAGGAAGCATGAAGCGGGAAGGGGATTTGTGCAAGCTGGTTTGGGAGAGGTGCGGGAGGCGAGTAGATGGAAGCGGATTTGTGGTGCTTTCGGGCTGTTCGGGAGACGTGGGAGGAGATGTGACTGGACGCGCCCTGCTGTTGCGGCTGCTTTCTTTCAAGTTTATGGCAGCAGGTCTGTTGCTGTCGTGCTTTCTACGAATTAAATGGAGAGCAGAGTGGTACATATTATGGAAGAGAGAGGAAGGCTTGGAGCTTGAGCCAATGCTGCCAAACAAAAAAATCCAAAGGATATTCGAAAAAAATGTTGTCAAAAGACATGTGGTGAAGACCAATCTAGGTCAGGTCGACGACAAATGTCCGATGCCGCATTTTAATTTTATTGTACATTTTATTTTGGCAAAAAATTCAGTTTGGACTTTGTGTGTAATGCACGCCTGCGTGCGTAGCGATTTGTTTGTTCGATTTATGTTTTTTTAAAAAAAAAACTATATGTATATATATATATAAACATTTGTATATATATACATAGACATTAGGTTGAAACCCCTCCTCCCCGGTTCAGCATCCACAGTCTGTCCAGCCACTATTCCTCTTCCTCGATGGATCCAGGGATGGCGCTTCTTC
The DNA here is from genome assembly GCA_039583875.1 of Platanthera guangdongensis. Taxonomy (NCBI): domain Eukaryota; kingdom Viridiplantae; phylum Streptophyta; class Magnoliopsida; order Asparagales; family Orchidaceae; genus Platanthera; species Platanthera guangdongensis. The sequence goes on from CM077155.1 coordinate 142,624,296, forward strand.
CTCCCGGTTCAAAAAACCTTCAAGCCGCGGATTTAGGTCACGCCTGCGGCACGCGCATCGCGTGCTTCCTCCCCGACTTCGTCGCTGTGCCGGGAGGATCTCCAGCCACGTCAAGCAGTTCCAAAGGCCCGTCCCGATGCCACGACGCCCATTCCCTGCAGTTCGACTCCACGACCCGCTCTGCCATGGTCGAATCCTCCTCTACCGGTTCCTGTTGCCCTATAAAGGAAGAAGACGAGCAGTGAATGAGGGGGATTTTGATGAAAAAATTGAAGCTTGACGTATGCGATTCATGTATGTGCTTCCGGTTCTATGAAACCTGTAGGAGTTAGGGAGATGAAATTTGAAGTACTATTTGTGTTATTTCCTGTTGTTGAATGATGTGAGAGCTTTCTGTCCTTTGATTCCTGTGTGAAGTTAATTGTTTAGTCTCCTGTAGTTGTTAGTGAAATCGAAGGGTTGCTTGTATCTCGAGTCCCGTTTGTGGTGGGATGATCATTGAAGCTGTGTTTACATGCCTTGGTCGATGAATGACATTTGCTGTAATTGTAGGTAGTGGTAGAAGAAAAGCTTCAGGTTTAGGTTGCTACGTGATGTTGATTATTGTTGTGGGATTTGGCTATCCCCGTGAACAGCTCTGAGTGTTAGGTGTGGTTTTGAGCGTTGCCTTGTGTACGGCGAGTCCTGTTAACAAGGTTTGAAACCTCCAGTTAGGTGTTTGATTTAGGCGTGATTCGGGATATTAGTTGATTTCCTGTAGGTGTTCCTGTAGGAGTGAAGTTGTTGGTCCTGATGCTATTAGCTTGATAATGAACAGTAACATTAACTTGTTTGCTGTTTCGAGGATTACCTCTGTGCGAGGAATTTGATTAGAGTTGTTGTTTGCTTCCTGGAGAGGGGAAGGTCAAACTATTAGAACGCTTAGAGATTTCGTGGATCCACCTTGAGTGCTTGAGATTACGTGACTCCACCTTGAGTGTGAAGAGCGAGTGAAATTAGGATGTTAGTTTGTGACTTTCTTATTTTATTGAGTGATTCCGTGGAACCACCTCGTGTGAGGGAGTGATTTAGTTCCTGGGTGCCCGTGTGCGATAGCGGCCGACCTCGGAGCGGAGTTCGAAGGTGACGAGTAACTCCTCGTGTGATCGCCATCGACATCGGATACGGAAAGACGGCTCTTTCCGTGGGTAATTTGCTTCTATCCCCTCTTTGCGTGTCTACATTTTCTCTTAGAATTTTTAGACTCATTGCTGGGTTTTCGCCTGAGTTTCGTCAGCAAACGCTACGTCGAAAACTCCAAACGGAAACGTATTTGGAGTTCACGATTTCCGTGTTGCTACAACAAGGGGAACGGAACGAAAGTTGCAAAACTTCTTTCCCCGGATTTAAACTGAACCATTTTTAAGAAATTTTAATTTTAAAACAAAATATTGATTTTGTGCTTTAAAATCTAGTTGCGTAATTTCTTAAGTGCGGCGCCCGCTCTAAATTTTTTTGCAAAATTAATTTGAATCATCGCATGCATTTAGGGTTTCCTAGAAATAGCCGACAGGCGCGCAAACCCTACGCGTCGTCCTGCATCAACATGTCATGTGACTTTTGCTTTTGCAATAAAAAAGAGCTGACTTTTGCCAAACCAAAAAGCTGAAATGAATAGACCTATGAGCTGACGTTTACTTTTGAGGGTAGCTTTGATATTAGAAAGAAACAGTAAATTAGAAGTAGCATTTTGAACCGACGGCCCGAAATCATTGAAACATTTTGATCGAAGGGTCGAAATGAAAACTTTGGTGTGCTTCGAGATAGCTATATTCATTTATATAATAAAGATATATATATATATATGTGGAGGTTGAAAGGAGCGACATTGTGGAGTATGGAGGACGGAAGACGGTTAATCATATAGCATGTTGTTGAGAGAGCAAAATTCAAGCCGGGGCGAGTGTCGGCCTCCTGCCGCACTCGCCCCCTGAAGAGGGGTCGGGGCGGGTGCCGGCCTCCCGCGGCACCCGCCCCCTAAAACAGGTCGGGGCGAGTGTCGGCCTCCCACCGCACTCATCCCTTGAAGAGGGGCCGGGGCGGGTGTCGGCCTCCCACCGCACCCGCCCCCTAAAAAAGGCTGGGGCGAGTGTCGGCCTCCCACCGCACTCGCCCCCTGAAGAGTGGCCGAGGTGGGTGCCGGCCTCCCACCACACCCGCCCACTAAAACAGGTCGGGGCGAGTGTCGGCCTCCCGCCGCACCCGACCCTTTGCCCCCTCAGCCTTTGGGCTCACTTGTCCTGAATCATTCTCTGAATTACACCTTACGTTTGTTTTGGGACCCCACTCCGCGAATACGGGGTTGTACGCACAAATCTGTCTCTTCAAGCAAAACAGATTATGGCTCCATTTGGCGCAACGTTTTTGCTCCGATGAGTTTGAACAAGAACGCCACAGCCATATAATATAAATTTGGCATGACAACGGTTATAACTGTCACGTCACGGGGCCATCAAGAAAAGAAAACTAATTTTGAATGTAGTTCCTTTGGTGAGGTCGGGCATTCAGAATGACAGTTCATAACCACTACGTTCACGGCCGCTACCATCGTGTCAAACATAGAAGAATCCAAGCTCAAGCAATCCTCAATGTTGATATTCAGTGTGTTGTGGCATGCCTATCCATAATTATTCGTTGTCTTTCATGAAAGAAACATAAAGGAAATTACAAACCCAACATAACTTAATTCACAACACAACACATCATTACTAAAAGCTTGGTACACAAGTCTGTGTGTCGCACAGCCAGAAGGTTTTTTTTGCATGCATGTTATGAAATGTAAACTCAAAGAGGTCTTTGTAATTTAAAAAGATAGATGAGTGCAATATGTAATTTTGCAAACTCATAAGGGGGTTTGAGTAATATATATGAATATATATATGATCGGAAACATGTGCGGAGAAGCCGTGTGCGAAGATGCGAAAAAGCTTCGTGCGCAGCGGCGGACTTGTAACATCCGTTATCTGACGTGAAATTAATTTATATTGTAGGGTCAAGTCGCGACGGATTTTGATCGAGGCAGCGCGTCGTCAGGGTATAATGTTACTATTCCTAAAGATCGCGTCTGTTAATGAGAAGTGTGTCAATCGTAGTGGTGGTGTAACACATTTTATTTTAGTAACGTTGCGCAGCGAAATCATTTTTATTCAAAGGAGTTAGTGTAGAGTGTGTGTGCGTATAGAAAGGATTATCATTTTGGAGGTGCCAATAGCAGGTTTCACCCCTCTCCTCATGCGGTTATTATCAAAACTCCCCATCCGATAATTTTAATACTCGTACGCCTCTTTCTCACAGGAGACAACCGCAGGCAACCCCCCGTGCTTTCCGTCTCCCGTCTTCTCCCGTTCCGCAAGCAGCGACGCTCGAGCCTGACCCCCCCCCCCCCCCCCCGCTACCCTAGCCGACGGTCGATCCCCCTTCAGAACTCATCACCGACTTCTCCTCCTTCCTCTACGGGCGCCGGTGGGTGTTCCTCTTCCTTCCTTGGCCGTGGAAGAACCGGATTCAACCCTAACCGGTGGAAGTTGAACGTTTCGGTTCCAGTGAGTTTTATTTCTCCCTTGTCTCTATTCTTTCATGGAAATCCTTCAACTTGAAAGTTAATCTAAACTAGGTTTTCTTCCTTTTGCCCTAATTAGGTTTCGGAGTACGGAGTCCGCCACAAAATTTGAGTAGGGCGCATTGAGAGCCTCAATCCCTCCCACGTAAAGGTAATGCACTATGTTAGCCTTTTTATTTTGGTTACCCTCGTTTATTGGAATTTTTCCAACGAAAATCCTAAGGGGAAAATGTGAAATTTAGGTGTTGCTTGGTTTGCAGATTTTTGGTGGCCTCGAGACAAGGCTTCAGAAGTCCGCAGTAGTCAGATTTTCCTTCGGAAGAGAAAATGTCGTCGCGTCGAGTGTACGAGCGACGCACCACTACGATAAGGAAGTCTAATTCTTGTTAGTTAGACATAGCAAGAAATGTATTTTGTATACGCATGTGTATGTTTTGTACATATATCATGACCATGCATAGAAAGGTGTGGTGGTAGGAAAACGATCGCGGAAAATGTGTAGGATGACACTCTTCTCCAAGACCAAAGTAGTCAGATCATGAACAGTAACGTTAGGTACGAAACATTTACCCGTGTACATAAGCTTGGAATTTGTCCCAACCAAGGGCGTGAATGTCCCTTCTAGTCGACCACGAGAAAGTCAAGGGTCGCTCAGTAGTACACCAAAAGAGATGTCCTCAGCAGAGTAGCATAAGACCAAAAAAGTCGGTAAGCACACATAAGTCTTTTCGTGTTAGGTAGAGGCGCACTACCTTTCTCAAAAGCCATATGGTACCCTATGAGCAGTACAGTCTTGGGAGTTGACTTCTCTTTGACACAGTTAGTAGATTCGAGACTGTGTTCGCGCGACACTAGAACAATTGAGTTCGTCAGATGGTCTCGGGTCGTCAGTTTCAGATGCGCGTTAGGAGCTACTCTGCCTAGAGCCTTCCAAGTAGATGTGCAGACTAAAAACCGCCTAAAACTCAAGTATAGACCTGACGTGAGACAGTACACTAGTTAGTGAACGCCGGACTTGAGTAAATATAATGAAAGCTCATGAACGTAGAACGAGTAGATCTGTTGACCAGGGAACATAGTAAACGCATGCATATCATAGCATAAAGATTTTAATGAACAAAATCATTTTTTAAAAGGCATGCATTCATCATTTAAGAAAAAGTTTTTAGTTTCACTAAGAGCAGTTATTTTTTCTTACTCTGACCCCTCGTGGGCAATGTTTTTACAGGTGACCCAGGTGGGAAACTACGCCAACGATGAGCGTTAAGTGGAATCAATTTGTAGTTGCTTCCATTTTCAGTTTTCTTTATTTCAGCATATATTTGTAATTGTGGACAATGTATCTTGTTAATGTTTTTTATGTCTTGTATCAGACTTTTAATGTTATTTCAGATTTTCAATCATTTCACGTATATTCATGTTTAGTGGCTCTGTGAATCCAGATATGAGATATGTGGTTACCCTTAGTTTACTTTCTTAGCTTCCGTTGTAAGTTTTAAATTCTTAGTAGTTGCTTCTTTTACCTGCTGCATACTAGTTTTAATACTGTTTTCTAGTTCTCTTTATATCGCTGACCCGGCCGGATGGCTGATTATTGTAAAACTAGAAAGGGGTGTTACAAATTGGTATCAGAGCAGGTTTAGGATCCCTGGACCCAAGAAAGATTCACAGAGCTATAGGAATGTGTAAGGGTAAACTCTTGTTAGAAGAGTATTTAAGTTGTGTTTAAGCCGTAGTTTTCGCAAGAGTACGAAATAAATTGCTAAGCCAGATTTCACAGATGCATGATAAATAATTATATTTTTTTATGTTCTATCAGACACCACGAGTCGGTGAACTGGGTGAATCTTCACGTCAGGACCCTGTTCCTAACGCGACTATGGGAGAAGTTGTCGTACCACAGGTACCACTAGTTCCAGCAGCTCTAGAGGGCACTGACATAGCGTCTCAGATTGTCAAGGCGGTTACTGTTGTCTTGATGGAGTTTCAGAGAGAACTGGTCGCAGGGTTTCCAGCTCCAGTGTACCAGCCCCTGCACCAGCTCCTGCCCCAGCGCCCGTGGAGATGACCCTGGAACGCTATTTGAGGAACTTTAGAGAGCTTCAACCCTCAAACTTCAGTGGGGATGAGACCCCGATGGACACAGATGATTGGATAGCAAACACCAGAGACCTGTTGAACGTTTTGGAGTGCCCAGAGAACAAAAAGGTTCCTCTGGCAGTTTTCCTCCTTCGAGGTGAGGCAAAGGTCTGGTGGGACAAGTACCAGGCAGATGATCCTGCAGGTAAATGATTGTGAAATTTCCTCTTATTTTTGGAAGTGATACGTTCTTTTTAAAATAGTATGACCATACTTTTGCCCAGGTCATACGTCAGACATGTTTATGTGGGGCGGATTTCTAGAGCCCTCGCAAGTTGGTTCGTGCCTCCTTCCGCACGACGAGATCTCCCGGAGAAATATCTTAGGCTTTTTCAGGGGGACAAGACCGTTACTGAGTACGAGCGGGAGCTTACCCATCTAGCTCGATATGCGGGCGTAATGTAGGGAGATCGGGCTGAGAAGTGCAGCCGCTTTGTGGATGGTTTGCGTGACTCGTTGAGGCAGTCGCTGATGACCATGGTCAATGCTGACTACAGGAGCTTAGTGGATACGGCTCACAGGGTGGAGGCTGATCAGCAGAAAGTTCAGAGGCGAAGTAGTTTCCGTACGGAGCGATCAGGATTTGCATCAGCTGCAACATAGCAGAAATGATCAAGAGAAGAACTGGAACAAGAAGTTGAAGCCTGATGCAAAGAAGAGTGGTCAGTTTGGAGACAGGAGCAAGGACTACCCCCTTGTCCCAAATGTCAGCGTCACCATCTAGGAGAGTGTTTGGCCAGCGCAGGCGTGTGTTACAAGTGTCGTCAACCTGGACACATAGCTCGCTACTGTCAGGAAGTTGGTGCAAATCAGATAATCAAAGCCTTGTTGTATTCATTACATTGATGTAATTACTGTATATGACCAATGTGATTTGTTCCTGCAGTCGAAGTACGAGGTTGGTGGCTCTAACAGAGTAGACAAGGGCAAAGCGTTGATGATCACTGATGGGAGACCACAGCAGGGTCGAGATTTGGTGCAACCCAGAGCTTATGGGCTTGGTCAGCAGGAGGCAAAGGATCAGGAGGATGTAGTGACAGGTAAGTGTTTACTTTGCTTAACAAGTTTATTTAATCCTCCTAGTGACACCTTTTTCATCTTTGTAAATAATTCATGTAGGCATCCTTATGATTCGTAATTTACCCTCCAAGATTCTGTTTGATACGAGCACCTCGCACTCGTTTATCGTGAAATCTCTAGTGCGTAAGCTGAATTTAGAAGTCTTTCCAGAGACAGTACCACTGAAAGTCATGATGCCGAATGGATCCCTTCTGCAGACCAGAGATAAGTGCAGGGTACCGGTGCAGTTTGGTGATACCGAGATTATCTTGGAACCTTTGCAGCTACCTATTGCAGGATTCGACTTGATCTTTGGAATGGACTGGCTTTCGGCAATCAACGACGGGATTGACTGTAGGGCGAAACAGATACAGTTTGAGGGCCCTAACCAGACTGCATTTCTTTTCAGGGCTTGAAGGGAGTAGTGAAGATGATCATCTCCGCAGTCCAAGCTAGAAGGTGCATTAGTAAGGGTTGTGAAACCTTCGTAGTACTGATGAACGCGGAGGCTAAGGCTGACTTGTCAGAGGTACCAGTGGTGCAGGAATTCTCCGATGTTTTCCCGAACGAGCTCCCTGGTGCCCCTCCAGATAGAGAGATTGAGTTCTCGATAGACCTACAGCCTGGAGCTACACCGGTAGCCAAATCCCCCTACCGGATGGCTCCAAGGGAAATAGCGGAGTTGAAGAGCCAGTTGCAGGAGTTGCTTGACTTGGGATTTATACGCCCCAGTACTTCACCTTGAAGTGGTCCAGTACTATTCGTGAAGTAGAAGGATGGTAGTCTGAGACTGTGCATAGACTACCGTGAGTTGAACAAACTGACAGTAAAGAACAAATACCCGATTCCCAGGATTGATAATTTGTTCGACCAGTTGGTGGGCTCGTGCACCTTTTCCAAGTTAGATTTGAGGTCGGGCTACCATCAGTTAAAGATTCGGGACGTGGATGTTCAGAAGACGGCTTTCAGTACTAGGTATGGACACTTCGAGTTCGTGGTCATGCCGTTTGGGTTGACCAATGCTCCTTCAGTATTTATGGACCGGATGAACAGGATATTTCGGCAGTACTTGGATCGTTTTGTTATCGTTTTTATCAATGATATCTTGGTGTTCTCAAAGAGTGCAGAAGATCATGTCGCACACCTCAGGAAGAACCAGATGTATGCCAAATTTTCTAAATGTGAGTTCTGGCTTTCAGAGATTGCATTCTTAGATCACGTCATCAGTCAGAAAGGGGTTAGTGTTGATCCGAATAAGATAGAGACCATTAAGAATTGGCCAAGGCCAACGACCGTTTCAGAGGTTTGCAGCTTTTTGGGTCTAACTGGTTACTACAGGAGATTCATCAGGGATTTTTTAAAGATAGTCTTACCACTGACTTCCCTCACCAGGAAGGGTAAGGGCTTGTATTGGACAGTTGAGTGTGAATTGACTTTTGAGGACTTGAAGGGCAGATTGATGACAGCACCGATCTTTAGTTTACCTTTAGGGCCCGACGGGTTTCAGATTTATAGCGATGCGTCAGGTCAGGGTTTGGGCTGTGTTCTCATGCAGCATGGAAAGGTCGTAGTCTATGCCTCGAGACAGTTAAAGGTTCATGATAGGAACTATCACGTGCATGACTTGGAGATTGCAGCAGTCATACATGCTCTGAAGATATGGAGACACTATCTCTATGGAGTTCGTTGCGAGATCTTCACTAATGATAAGAGCCTCAAGTATATCTTTGATCAGCGGGAGCTCAATTTGAGGCAGCGCGGATGGTTAGAGTTTCTACCAGACTACGACGTAAACATTCAGTACCATCCAGGAAAGGCGAACGTTGTAGCTGATGCCCTTAGTCGTAGAGGTTCGTGTTTCTTCCTTCTCACTCAGCAGAAGGAGTTAGTGCGGGAACTGGAGAGACTGGACATCACCGTTGTACCACGCTGTAGTTTTGGTTCTGCAAGGTTGAGTTGGATGGAGATCACTTGCGACATTAAGGATATAATCAGGACAGATCTACCATTGGATCCAAAGATGACAGAGATTTGGATCTCAGTGCAGACGGGTCAGAAGGAGAGATTCACTATTCAGGATAATTTATTATTGCTTGATGGCAGGGTGTGTATCCCCGATGTTAGCCACCTTCGCGAGGACATTCTATTTGAGGCATACAATTCCAGATATTCTATACATCCGGGTAGCACGAAGATGTATGCAGATCTCAAGAAAGTAGTCTGGTGGCCAGGCTTGAAAAGTGATGTTGCAGAATATGTGGGGAAGTGTGAGACGTGCAAGTTAGTTAAGGCCAAGTGTCAAAGGCCTGGAGGCAAGTTGCAGTCACTTCACATTCCCGAGTGGACTTTTGAGGATATATCCATGGACTTCATCCATGGTCTGTCGAGATCGCAGAGTGGGAATGATTCTTTATGGGTTATAGTTGATCGGCTTTCTAAGGTCGTCCGTTTCATTGCTCTTAAGAAGACAGATCAGGGTCCCAGATTGGCACAGTTATATATAGACAATATAGTTCGACTTCACAGTGTTGTCAAGACTATAGTTTCAGACTGAGATGGCAGATTACCTCCAGGGAGTGGAGTTACGTTCAGGAGCGGTTGGGTACCAGATTACATTTCAGCACCGCATTCCATCCCCAGACAGATGGACAGACTGAGCGCACAAATAAGACTTTGGAGGATCTGATATGGATGTGCATATTGGACTTTGGAGGAAAGTGGGAGAAGTATGTTAATCTTGTGAAGTTCTCCTACAATAACAGTTTTCAGAAGAGTATTGGAATGACACCGTTCGAGGCCCTCTATGGTAGACGTTGTCGGACACCGTTGTGTTGTGCTGAATGTGAAGAAAGATCTACCATCAGGGAGTCATGAATTGATAAGACCACTGACAGAATCAAACTCATTCAAAAGCGCATGAAGACAGCTCAGGATCGTCAGGCCAAGTATCATGATCAGAAGCACAGGTCAGTACAATTCAGGACTACGTTTATCTGAACGTCAGGACAGTCAGAGTAGTCTCTAGAATAAAGCGGCTGAAGAAACTGAGTCCCAGATTCGTTGGTCTTTTTGAGGTACTGGAAAGAGTTGGTGAGATTGCATATAGGTTGGCTTTATCTGAGGTAATGAGTGATGTACATGATGTATTCCACATCTCTTATCTGAGAAGAGCAGTCAGAGATTCCAGTCAGATCATCAGTACCAAGGAAGCACCAATCGGGACAGATCTTAGTATAGGGGTTAGAACAGTCAGAATCGTGCATTCAAGGATACAGAAGCTCAGGAATAGAGAGATTCGCATGGTCAAAGTCCTTTGGATGAATTGTGGCCGTCCAGAGTATATTTGGGAGCGAGAGGATGAGCTTAGGAACAATGCAAACTATTCTTTCCTTTTCGTTTCAGGTATGGTTACGATTTTAAAGGACGAAAATTTTAGTTAGAAGAGGAGACTTGTAACATCCATTATCTGACGCGAAATTAATTTATATTGTAGGGTCAAGTCGCGACGGATTTTGATCGAGGTAGCGCGTCGTCAGGGTACAACGTTACTATTCCTAAAGATCGCGTCTGTTAATTGGAGAAGTGTGGAAATCATAGTGGTGGTGTAACACATTTTATTTTAGTAAAGTTGCGCGGCGAAATTGTTTTTATTCAAAGGAGTTAGTGTGGAGTGGGTGTGCGTATAGAAAGGATTATCATTTTGGAGGTGCCAATAGCAGGTTTCACCCCTCTCCTCATGCGGTTATTATCAAAACTCCCCATCCGATAATTTTAATACTCGTACGCCTCTTTCTCACAGGAGACAACCGCAGGCAACCCCCCGTGCTTTTCGTCTCCCGTCTCCTCCCGTTCCGCAAGCAGCGACGCTCGAGCCCGACGACCCCCCCCCCCCCCCCGCTACCCTAGCCGACGGCCGATCTCCCTCCAGAACTCATCACCGACTTCTCCTCCTTCCTCTACGGGTGCCGGTGGGTGTTCCTCTTCCTTCCTTGGTCGTGGAAGAACCGGATTCAACCCTAACCGGTGGAAGTTGAACGTTTCGGTTCCAGTGAGTTTTATTTCTCCCTTGTCTCTATTCCTTCATGGAAATCCTTCAACTTGGAAGTTAATCTAAACTAGGTTTTCTTCCTTTTGCCCTAATTAGGTTTCGGAGTACGGAGTCCACCGCAAAATTTGAGTAGAGCGCATTGAGAGCCTCAATCCCTCTCACGTAAAGGTAATGCATTATGTTAGCCTTTTTATTTTGGTTGCCCTCGTTTATTGGAATTTTTCCAACGAAAACCCTAAGGGGAAAATGTGAAATTTAGGTGTTGCTTGGTTTGCAGATTTTTGGTGGCCTCGAGACAAGGCTTCGGAAGTCCGCAGTAGTCAGATTTTCCTTCGAAAGAGAAAATGTCGTCGCGCCGAGTGTACGAGCGTCGCACCACTACGGTAAGGAAGTCTAATTCATGTTGGTTAGACATAGCAAGAAATATATTTTATATATGCATGTGTAGATTTTGTACAAATATCATGACCATGAATAGAAAGGTGTGGTGGTAGGAAAACGGTCGCGGAAAATGTGTAGGATGACACCCTTCTCCAAGACCAAAGTAGTCAAATCATGAACAATAACGTTAGGTACGAAACCTTTACCCTTGTACATAAGCTTGGAATTTGTCCAACCAAGGGCGTGAATGTCCATTCTAGTCGACCACGAGAAAGTCAAGGGTCGTTCAGTAGTACACCAAAGGAGATGTCCCAAGAAGAGTAACATCAGACTAAAAAGGTCGGTAAGTCGTAAGCACACATAAGTCTTTTCGTGCTAGGTGGAGGCACACTACCTTTCTCATAAGGCATATGGTACCCTATGAGCAGTACAGTCTTGAGAGTTGACTTCCCTTTGAGACAGTTAGTAGATTCGAGACCGTGTCCGCGCGACACTAGAACAATTGAGTTCGTCAGATGGTCTCGCATCGTCAGTTTCAGATGCGTGTTAAGAGATACTCTGCCTAGAGCCTTCCAAGTAGATGTGCAAGCTAGAAACCGCCTAGAACTCAAGTATAGACCTGACGTGAGACAGTACACTAATTAGTGAACGCCGAACATGGGTAAATATAATGAAAGCTCATAAACGTAGAACGAGTAGGTCTGTTGACCAGGGAGCATAGTAAATCCATGCATATCATAGCATAAAGATATTAATGAACAAAATCATTTTTCAAAAGTAATGCATTCATCATTTAAGAAAAAGCTTTTAGTTTCACTATGAGCAGTTATTTTTCCTTACTCTGACCTCTCGCGGGCAATGTTTTTACAGGTGACCCAGGTGGGAAACTACGCCTAGGATGAGCGTTAAGTGTTGTCAGTTTGTAGTTGTTTCCACTTTCAGTTTTCTCTATTTCAGCATATATTTGTAATTGTGGACAATGTACCTTGTTAATGTTTTATGTCTTGTATCAGACTTTTAATGTTATTTCAGATTTTCAGTCATTTCACTTCTATTCATGTTTAGTGGCTCTGTGAATCCAGATATGAGGTATGTGGTTACCATTAGTTTACTTTTTTAGCTTCCGTTGTAAGTTTTAAATTCTTAGTAGTTGCTTCTTTTACCTGCTGCATACTAATTTTAATATTGTTTCTTAGTTCTCTTTATATCGTTGACCCGGCCGGAAGACTGATTATTGTAAAACTGGGAAGGGGTGTTACGAGACTATGGTTGCGGACTCACCGTCCACTGACCGCCCTAGTTCCATCGGAGGGTGGGCGGTGGTCGGCGAGCCCGCAGCCGCCGGCCTCCGCTACACACGAAGCTTCTTCGCATCTTCTGGCGACCGCCGACTGCGGGATCGCCGGCCACCCGGGGTTGATCGGTGTGGCCATTAACGAACTCAGGGTGGTCGGCGAGCCCGCAGCCGCCAGCCGGCAGAAGATGCAAAGAAGTCTGCTATGAATATTCACAGTGTTAACGCCGACGAACCTAGGGCGGCCGGTGGCCGGCGAGCCCCCGCAGCCGCCGGCCGCCAGAATTGGGTTCATTTGTCGTCATATAGGCACTGTAGCAAGTCGCGATGAACGGCGGGGATCGTCTGTTCATACCTTCGCACGGGGTTTATTCGCATTCGATCACTCCGCTATATATATATATATATATATATATATATATATATATATATATATACATGAATAATTACCAAACTTTCCCTAAAAATTAGCATAATTACAAGTTGCACCCCTCTTACTTTTAAAATTACAATAACCATCCCCTAAGTCTACATTTCAAAATATACATGCACAAAACACCACCTCCACGTAAATTTTTGTATATGGACGTTATGAAATGCACTTTTACAAGGGAGGTTTAAGTGTGTGTGTGTGTGTGCATACATACACATGAGAGACTGCACAGGAGGCCTTTTGTACCACGCGAGACAGTACTCGGGCTGAGGCGGCGATCTTCGCCCGCTCCCGGCGGTTCTTAGTACTTTTTATCATGTAATTTTTTTAATATATTTTTTAATTATTAATTATTTTTTTTTATTTAAAAATTTAAAAGTAAAAATCCAAAAATTTAATAATATATATCTTTACCTGTATGTTTTGCATGTCTTTTTATATATTGCACGTCATAAATAAAATAAATTTGGGCAGAGATTGTACGTGTATTAATAAAAAATAGTTTTTAAAACATACGAAAAAGCGTTTGTGGCCTAATGGATAAGGCGATTGATTTTTAATCAGGCGATTGGCAATTCGAGTCCCACCAGGCGCATTTTTTTAATTTGTTTTTTATTTTTTCATTCTTTATAATTTTTTGTCACACATCGTGGATTTAACATGCTTATTCGGATTTAAATGATAGGAGAGGAAAGAAACTTTTGAATTTTGACATAGGGCAGGGAGGCTATGCAGAGCGAGCGGGCTAGACCCGGCGGGCTATATGCAAACCGGATGGGGCTAGACTGGCTGGTTAGCTAACCCAAGTTAGCTCACATCCTCAGTTTTGGTGCTAGACACTGGCGTTTAGTAATTTTTTCAAAGTCTGAAGGGTAAAATGGTAATATCACATTATAGGGTAGGAAGCCTTATTAAAATTATAGGTTTAGGACACCCTACTATTCTAGCTTTAGGAGACCTATGAAAATGTAGACGGACAGTCTTGATTAGTTTGTATGATCGAACGGCTGAGATGTTATGATCTAATAAGGTCGGACGGTCTAGATGTATTTGGTGGGCGACGGCGTTACACCGTGAATTTTGATTGGCTCCTCATAAATCTTTGTATATATCGTATATATACATACACACACACATATTTATATGGAGAGAGAGGTAGAGAGATCATGATTCATCATTCCTGTAATAATGAACTTTTTCCGAAAACTTAACTCTGCCCACATTCTGTAAGCACCTTTGTTCTTGAAGTGAAAAATAGACTGCTGCTACGCGTAGTCCATCGTTGGGTGAACCATGTAAATTTGTCTTGTCTTGTTGATTTTTTGAGTTTTTTTCCATTCTACTCTAGTTTCTGTAACAAGTGTTCAAATAAAAATTTGATATAGCATTTCTTCCCTAATAAAGAAAGGCTTAGATGGCTTCCAAATTCTTTCGTGAAGAGGTTTAGCTCTCATTCATTGATATCCAGCCATTTCAATTACAACAATGATAGTATGGGTTGCCTAATAAGAATCCAAGCACTGGGCCATCCTCAATACTACTACCATTGCACGTGCCTTATCCATGAATCTTCATTGCCTTTCTCAAAATAAAATAAAATAATAGCACAAGCTTTGACATTTGGCCATCCTCAATTACATGGTTATCATTGCATGGGACAATCCTCAATTACATGCAAATAATTGACATTTGGCCTTAAAGAAACAAGGTAAAGAAGGATATTTGATATTGTGTGATTCTCATCTACTCATTAAAAAAAATCAACTCCTACTTATTTCAAAATAAGACAGCACGGAATAACAATATAATATTAAACCCTAAGAAAAAGAAATCTATGCTGATGAAAGAAAAGCATCATTAAAGTCGCATATAATCAATTTCATGAAATTTTATCTTGATATGTATCTGATCTTAACATTGTTGTGGATATCGGCCGACATGTCCGACATGTCGGCCGACATGAAGGATTGGGAGAAAAAACGACACAAAACCGGCACAGAATATGGGTGTGGCGGTTTGAAAAAAGCGGGCCGACATGTCGGTTTTAACCGACATGTCGGCCCCAAAAAAACGCCCGATTTCGGGCGTTTTTTTATTTTTTTATTTTTAATTATTAATAATAATATGAAATGAGCGGGTCGGGTGCTGTTTTAACACCCCGACCCCGCTCATTTCATTCACGCTCTGCCCTAGCTCTCCCCGTCGCTCCTGCCCTAGCTCTCCCACGCGCGCCGGCGACACTATCTCTGGTTCTTTCTTCTCCCTGCTCGTTGGTGCCCTCTGGTTCTCTGGTTCTCTGGTGCTCTCTAGCCCGTTGGTGCTCTCCCTCTCTCGCGCGCTGTCGGCACTCTATCTCGCTGGTTCTTTCTTCTCCCTACTCGCTGGTGCTCTTTGGTGCTCTGGTTCTCTGGTTCTCTGGTTCTCTGGTGCTCTCTAGCTCGTTCGTGCTCTCCCTCTCTCGCGCGCTGTCGGCAATCTATCTCGCTGATTCTTTCTTCTCTCTACTCGTTGGAGCTCTTTGGTGCTCTGGTTCTCTGGTTCTCTGGTTCTCTGGTTCTCTCTATCTCGCTGGTGCTCTTTCTTCTCCCTACTCGCTGGTGCTCTTTGGTGCTCTGGTTCTCTCTAGCTCGCTGGTGCTCTTTCTTCTCCCTACTCGCTGGTGCTCTTTGGCTCTGGTTCTCTGGTTCTCTGGTTCTCTCTAGCTCGCTGGTGCTCTTTCTTCTTCCTGCTCGCTGGTTCTCTCTCGGCTGGTTCATTCTTTTCCCTACCTCCCCCTCTCATTCTATCGCTCCGCATTTTTTTTGTTGGTTGTTGTGCTAGCTGTCGGCTGTAGCATGGTGGCTGCCTTGTGGGTTGTTACTGGTGGCTGCCGACCCATTTAGTTGTTGGTGGCTGCCTTGTTGCTTTATTTGTCTTATTAGTTGCTGCAGCAAGCTTTCATTGATTGTCCTGCTGCTTTTAATCAACAAATGATTTGAAATACCCCTAGTAATAGTTATTTATTCAACTTCATTTTGCAATCAATGATGCATGTATATCCAAGCACATTTTTAGTTGCTCTGCTGCTTTGTGTCTTTTAATAAATAAAGTGTGAGATGCTTTGAAAATTTGAATAAAGTTTTGGATACTTTAAAAATTTGAATGATAGTTATAACTTTGTAGACTAGTATAATACTGAGAATGTAAAATTTTGTTGGATAAATAAAGTATTGCATGGATAATATAAAAGATATCTGAAGATCTAACGATATAATGAAGTTATGGGGCTTTTATGATGTTGATTTTTTTTCAACTAGCAATTTTTCTCGTGATATAGTTATGTTAAATATTTTTTCATTTCATTTAACTAATATTATTTTCATTTTATGTCCTATTAGAATGACTTCTTCTGCTGGTTCTAGTGAGGCTCCCGTATCTCTGGTACCAACCGGTAGAGATCCGTTCTGGGCATTTGGTGAGAAGTTGGTTGCAAACGACACAAACCGAATCAAATGCAACTACTGCAAGCAGACAGTGAATGGCGGAATTACACGTTTCAAGCATCACTTGGCTGGGTGGAAGGGTAATGTTAAGCCATGTCCTCAGGTTCCCGCCGACGTTAAGGCTAAAGCGGATTCGGCGCTGAACTCAAATTTACAGAGTAAGAGGGCTAAAAGTGTCAAGTTGGAAGCAATCTTAAATGAGGTGGTTGTTGGAGGAGTGTATGTTGATCAAGAAGAGGACACTAGCATACTTAGGAGCACAGGTTCAAAGGGTCCAATGGACCAGTTTGTTCATTCAGCTGCCGAGTGTACCAAGGGAAAAGATTCCCAACAAAGCACGATAGAGAGTAAGTACAAAAAGAAAGCCAGAGATGATGCTGCCGTGTACATAGGTAGATGGGCATATGAAAACGGGATCCCGTTTAACGCCATATGTAATTCATCATTTCAGCAGATGGCTCATGTCATTGGTTTATGCGGACCTGGGATGAAGATCCCAACGTTTTATGAGTTGAGAGAGAAAATTTTACGAGGGGAGGTGGAGAGGACGAAGGAGATGTTGGGCATATTCACGCAGACATGCAAATTGAATGGTTGCAGTATCATGACCGATGCGTGGACAGATCGGAAGGGTAGGAGCGTGATGAATATCATGATACATTGTAGTTCTGGAGTAGCATTCTGGCTTTCGAAGAATGTCTCCTCCTCCACACACGATGGGAAGTTCATCTTTGACTTCTTGGATGAGGCGATTGATAGCCCTGAGAGCCCAGGAGAGCATAGTATCCTGCAGATTGTGACGGATAGCGCGTCCAATAATATAGCTGCTGCAAAGCTTATGACTTTGAAAAGACCTACGATTTTTTGGACTTGTTGTGTGGCTCACACTATTAATCTACTGTTACAAGATATAGGAAAATTGAAGGCAATAAAGAGTGCTATCTCCTTAGGCCGGCAACTCTCTATATTCATCTATGGTCACACCATCTCGCTCGACATGTTTAGAGAGTCAACAAAGGACTTGGACTCTCATGAGCTTATTCGACCAGGTGTAACGAGATTCGCTACAGCATTTCTATCTTTAGAGAGCATCTTAGAGAAGAAGAATCAATTGAGGGGTTTATTCACATCTGCAAATTGGGCTGCAACAAAGTTGGCCAGTAGTGCTGGGGGAAAGCAGGTAAAACTATTGCTTCTTTATTCCTTTCATTTAAAATATATGTTTTGAAAGTTGCCCTTTTATAGTATTTTCTTAATATTTTATTTTGCATATGGTAGGCTGCAATGATAGTGATGAGCGCTAGATTTTGGGCGAATGTCGAGCTGGCTGTTGGTATATTCACACCATTTGTGAGAGTTTTGAGAAGAGTCGACGGGGATACACCATCCATGGGGTGGTTATATGGTGATATCAAAAAAGCTAGGGAAGAGGTTGTCGTAGTTCTCGATCACCAAGAGAACAAATATCTTCCTATATGCAAGTTGATTGATAGCAGATGGGAGAAAAAGATGAGCAGCCCTCTGCACCTTGCAGGTTATTACTTAAACCCAAATTTTTATTATTTTTGTCGAGTGGAGATTGAATAGTCCTATGCACTTTGCAGGGTATTACTTAAACCCATATTTTTATTATTCTCATCGAGTGGAGATTGAGGCTGACGGAAGGTTTATGAGTGGTTTTGTTGAGTGTCTCTCAAGGATATATAGGAAAGATCCTTCTACGCAGGATCACATCAGCGCTGAGCTTGATGTTTACCAATACCAACAAGGGTTATTTGGTAAAGAAATGGCAAAGAGACAGCTACAAAATCTCAACTTAAATCCAGGTACATTTTAATATATATATTTATTAACAATAATGATGTATTTATGTATAATAAATGAATAATTAATATTTTAATACATTGTGTTGTCAATTTAATTTTCACAGTACATTGGTGGCGGCTTAACGGTGCTGATACGCCGTACCTTAAAACTATGGCCATGAAAATTTTAAGTCTGACTACTTCATCTTCTGGCTGTGAGAGGAACTGCAGCACCTTCGAGATGGTAAACATTAATTTAGTTATGTAATTAAACATTTATATCTTATTATATGATTGTATGCATTATTTAACTTTTTTTTAAAAATGTACAGATACATTCTAAAAAGAGAAATAAACTTGATAGCAAGAGATTGAACGATTTAGTATTTGTAAAGTTCAATGATTTGCTAAAGTCGAAATATTCAGAGACATCTGGGGATCCATTGGCAGCTAAAAATGTTGATTCTGGAATGGTACAAAAGTGGATGGTAAATGTTGATGCTGAGGAGGATGAAGATGAAGATGACGATGATGAAGTCTTTCCTGGTGAGGGGCTGACATGGGCGCAAATTGGC
The DNA here is from genome assembly GCA_039583875.1 of Platanthera guangdongensis. Taxonomy (NCBI): domain Eukaryota; kingdom Viridiplantae; phylum Streptophyta; class Magnoliopsida; order Asparagales; family Orchidaceae; genus Platanthera; species Platanthera guangdongensis. The sequence goes on from CM077155.1 coordinate 142,643,110, forward strand.
AATATAGTCGACGCTGATCATGATGAAAGGAGACCTCAAAGATTAGCTACAAGCAAAGAAGTGGCAATTAGTTATCAAAGAAGGGGAAAGAGAAAAATATCTGAAGTGGACGAGGGAGATCTAGAGGGTTCATCGGATGAAGATCATATTCTATCTACTCTGCCAACTATAGATGAGTTTTCAGGTGATGAAGAATGAGGTATGTTTGAGTTTTCATATTTAAAGTGTTGTATGTTAAATGCTACATATAGATTTTAATATTTAAAAGTTCAATAGGTTGTAAAATAGGTAGTACTGTGATATGTATAAAAATTAAAAAATAACATGTAATTACATATATAATTAATTAAATATTAAAATCCGATATATGAAATATCCCCGATATATCCCCCGATATATAAAAAACCGACATGAAAACCCAAACCGACGTGTCCCCGACATCCGACATCTGCAACATTGGATCTTAAAGATCAGGCTATTCTATATAGGTTTTTTGCAGAACTTATTTTTGCTTGTAAAAGTGTTGTTCATATACAATGGTATGCAAAAGAATTGTGCTGACCTTGTTCTTCCGCAGTACGAAACTTCTGTGATGTCCTTCCGTCTCATTTGCTTTTCTCTCTTACATAAGAAAGAAGTCACAAGCATTGTTTCATTTCTGCATTCATCCACCATAAGGGAGAAATCCAGAAGGAAAGTTAAACAGAAAGCATGGGCTACAATAAGGAAACAAATTTAGATTAGGATATTGCAACTCATAATTAAAGATACATTTAGGGTCTATTTAGGATGGCTGTGTTAATAGAAAGCAGCGATGGTAAACCAGTGATGAGATAAGAGCTTTGAAGAACCTTTGGTAAGAAAATCTGCAAATATTTTGGAGAACCACAGTTTTTAGTTTTGTTCGAACTATAGTTTCATATTTTATCAATTTGGAAGAACAATTGTGTGCTTACAATATTATCTTAGAGACATTTAAGGGGACACGTTCATAAAATCGTTCAAAGAAGAAAAAGATAAAATAGAGAGGAGGCTAGAGAGAGAGACTTCATCATCCTCAATAAGATTGGTAGACCAATTAATTTAAGGGTCAGTCTGGCACGGATGTGGTGGCAGTTAACGCAGTGGTCATGAACTATAGTTTGTGAATATCCAAACTCAACCATGAAACCATGTTCATACTTATGTTCAAAATGAGGTTTTTTGCAACGGCTGTTGCAACGGTTAGCATGCCGAACATATATAAAATGGTAGTGGAGTCAGCAGAGCAAAAATGCCGCACCAAACACTGAATAAGAGGGCTCGAACATCACAAAAACTGAATAAGATTCATCAACAACATAACATGTACGTTTACAACAACCTTTTAAATAATAAGTGGGACGGGGCATAACAGAAAAATTAGCAGAGTATAACAGAAAATTGTTAACTGTTTAAGAGAGAAATTATACTTGTTTGCTTTCAAGAGCGTAACAGATAAATTAATATTGCAAGAGCATAACTGAAAAAATCTAACTAACAGAAGAAGAGTTTAATATTACTTTCCATCAAAAGAATAAGACTGATAGATGAAGCCAAAAATCAGAATGAAGTAGAAATAAGGTTACAAAAACAAACAAGGTGTAAAGTTTAATACCAAGAAAAAGAATAAGTGAACCACTAATCCATAAAATTACGCAAGAAATATGTTGACTACTGGAATTAAACTTACCAAATAGGATGAAAAGAGTTGCTCACAGATGACTATATGGGGGAAAAGATGGGACACCCTCCACATCAAGGAAATCACGGTCATGCTTGAAATCTTTTGTAGGGTCAAAACACAATTCAATCCAATTAGAAGCAATTTAAACGTTATATGTGTAAAGGGGCGTTTACTGGGACCTACCCTCTAAGTTTGAAAATTTACAGATTGCACCCCTCTTATTATTGAAATTACAAAAAACTCTCTCGAATGTTACAAAACATAACATTTGTCTCACCTAAAGTTCACATTTCATAAAATCCATGCACAAAAATATCCCCCTCGGAGTACATTTTCAAAGAGAGTATTTTGTGCATGGATGTTATGAAATGTGAACTTCGGGGAGGTAAATATTATGTTTTGTAACATTCAGGAAAATTTTTGTAATTTCAATAATAAGAGGGGTGCATTTTGTAATTATGCTAACTTCCAGGGGGAGTTTTTATAATTACTCCTGTGTAAATCTAAAGCTCTATTAGGGATTGATGTGATATTTGAGTGATAGTAATATGAAATTATGGTAGTAAACAGAGTAATTATGGCTTTGCCAGCATTCAAGGAGTGTTTCTGACCCAAAATAAAGTTTTGGGGTGGAACACCTTACGCCCACAGCGCCAGACAAAACCTGGATGAATGTGATAACATTTTGGCTGCAATAATTATTGCTTTTTTACTCAACAATGCCACTCCATTGCACAGCGTCATGAACTCACGGATGTGCAGGGAAATTTCTAGGCTGCCTCATATGTCAAAGTAACAGTAGAGAAATAGCATCATCTTCTAAGAGAGAAGAAGAGGCTCATGTTATTTTTATAGCCAGTCAAAGAAGAAAAGGGAGAAAGAGAAGAAACCCACACTTTGGAACACAATAATGGTGGCATGGGTTGCCCAAGCATCAAAGCTCGGGCTGTTCTCCAAGCTTTTGAATCAAATTCAGCGCTCAGTGCATATAACCAAAATTTTCAAGCAATGCAACTTATTTAATAGCAAAACAACACAGCATTACAAAATGCTTAGTAAGAAATGGAGATGGAGGGAGGGAGGGAGGAAGAGAGCTGAAGTGAGGTCAGTTAGAGAATCAATGTAAGGGGAGATAAGTAGAAGAAAGTCTCATCTCAAATCTCTTTTGTGCAGCCTTCAATGCCCAATAATGATTGCATTTAACATCATTAGCACAAGGACTATTCACCATCCATCATCGCCCATCTTGAAGGATAAAAAGAGAAAACTTGAGCCAAAAAAAACTTACCATGATCATTGCCCATCTAGTACATATGTTAACAAGGTAAACTTAGAGGAGATGGCTTTGTAATTTTAAAAAGTAGATGAAAGGTGTTACAAACGTGCACATCGACCAGAAGCCGTAGAGAGTTTACACGTGGAGGAAGACGACGACGTGTCTTTCTGGAGGAGAGACTGAAGGCGCGCTGTCGGGATGATTATTTTTATTTGCATTGTGTTATTTCATATTAAGGCTCCATTTGGTTCGGCGGTGGCGGGTCGATCCGGCGGGTGGAAACGGAGTGTTCGAACCGGAGAGGGGAGGTGGTTGCTCCAAACGGAACTTTCTGGGACTTTTCTCAAGGCAGACGGGTGGAAACGGAGCAAACGCCGCCGGAGGTTCATCTGTTTACCCTCCTTCCGGCGGCGTTTGCCCAAAACGGAGGAGCGAAACGCCCAAACAAATAGAGCCTAAGTTACGTCTACGCTTCTCTATTAGCACCGTCCTTTCACAATCCACACCCCGCACTTATAAGGGGTGGTGTTGTATTCTTTTTTTGATTATCTTTGGATGAATGAAATTTAGGGCTGCTCTCTAAGCTTTTCTTCTCTACCCTAATCCCTCTCATCTTCCTCATCACCGCCGTCCCTCCCCCTTGTCAAATTCCTCTCCGGGATCACATCAATTTGGTATGACCTGCCTCACCACCTGTCATCTAGCCATTGGTGCTCGAGATTGCACTACGACAGCGATCCCGCGACTTCCGTCTTCGCTGAAACGCTGATCCCGTCGATGTCCGCCTATGCTGACGCGTCGTTTCCGCGGCCACCTGCCAGTTGCGGCCCCGATCTGCTGTCTTTGAGCCCTCCCCCCCCCCCCCGATCTGCCCCCAACCGTCGGCGTTCACGCATGTGTCGCCTCCTGTGGCAAGCCGACTGCTGATCCGCGATTTGTGTGCCCCAATCTGACGCAGAAACGCCCCGGGCCCCTGTTTCCGCCAATCTTCACCAGATCCGCCTACTACCTACCGTCATCTGACATCTCCAGCCCCATGGCTCTCACCACTCACTCCTTCGGCAATCCCGCTCCAGATCCCACCTCCGAAGTTCTTAGTTGTCGCGTCGAGACTCAAGAACAACTTGTTGCCTCCATGCACGTCTCTCTACTCGCCCTCCACTACAAGATTGACTACCTCCAGGTGTCCGCCACCGCCGCATCCAGCTCCGACTTGCCCGTGGAAGGCGTCTCTCTCCTCGGCGCCTGGTCGCTGCCCATTTCCTCTAGAAACCCTCCTCCGGCCATTTAGAGCTGTCCCGCCCTCTCCCTCGATATTCCCTCTTTTGCCTACATTGACTCGATGGGGCGGATCGCCAAAGCGGAGAAATATTTTGACCTCAACTACACACTGAAGCACGACAAGGTGTCTACGGATGTGGTTGGCCTGGACGGCTCGGCCCTCCACTGGGCCCAATGGCTCCGTCAATCCAACTCGTGCCTCTCATGGCCCGAGCACAAACAGGAGATGATCCGGCATTACGACACTCGCTACTCTGGCTCTTCCGCTATCGAGCAGCTATGCGGCGTCCGCCAGACAACCGGCTTGGACGACTACATTGACGAGTTTGTATTTTTGGTCACTCATGCCCCCGGTTTGCCACCCGACCATTACATGGGTTTATTCATGCATGGGGCTACTACCCCATATCCTCTCCCGGCTCTGCATGCACCATCCCCGCACAATCTTTGACTCCCTTGACCTGGCGCATTTGGTGGAGGACGGCATCGCCCCCAAGGCGTCGGCGCCTGCATCCAGTCACCACCCGCCTCGGCCACCATGGAGGCCACCGCCTTCGACAACCCTGCTGCGACCCCCCCCCCCCCCGGGGGGGGACCAATCTGGCCGACCCGGCCGACCGACGGTTCTCCACTAGCAAGGGCCTATGTTTCCAGTGCTGTCAGCCCTACTCTCCTACGCATGTTATCTTCATCAAGGAGTTCCACACCATTATCAGCAAATTCGACCCGGAGGTCACCTTGAAGGACTTTGAGGCCCTCGAGCTATTTGAGGGTGACGGCGCGGGGGACAGCGCCTTGCCTACTTTTCACATCTGGAGCTGCCCAGTTTCTCAGTGGGCGGCATTTTGGGGCCTCAGACCATGAAGCTGATAGGCACGTTGTGTGATCGTTCCATTGTGGTCATGGTGGACACTGGTGCGAGCCACAACTTCTTCTCAGCCCAGTTGGCGCATCAGCTTCACCTTCCCTTGGTTCCCTCTCCTGACTTTACAGTCTGTCTGAGCAATGGGTGTCGTCGGCCGACCTACAAGTGTTGCACCGCTCTCTCTCTCTCTCTCTCTCTCTCTCTCTCTCTCTCTCTCTCTCTCTCTCTCTCTCTGACGGTGGGGTCTTGCCCGGTAACCGTGGGCATCTACGTCTTTGGCCTCGGCGGTATTAACACCATTCTGGGAGTGGCTTGCCTCAACATGTTGGACGAAGTGCGGTTCAACTGGGAGAGTATGATTATGCAGTTCCTCCAGGAGGGCCAGACGTGCCGCCTGGTGGGTGACTCTGTTCTGCTTCATTCTCCAGTCTCCGGCTGTGCGATTCATCAAACCGCCGACATCGACTTTTTTGCGTCGCTTTGGCCGCTCTTCGCTCTGGCACCGCTGCCTCTTTCACACCCGGACGACCTTCACGCAATACTCACTGAGTTAGACGACATCTTTGAGGCCCCGACCGGCCTCCCTCCGATTCGCCTGACTGATCACGACATTCCCCTCCAGCCCGGTACTACGGCGGTGTCAGTACGCCCTCGCTGCTACTGTCATGTGTAGAAGGACGAGATCGAGTTGCTGGTCCGTGAGATGTTGATGGGGGGTCTCATCCGCCCTAGTGCGATCCCATTCTCCAGCCCAATCCTCCTGGTCTGGAAGAAGGACAGTAGCTGGCGGTTCTGCGTGGACTACCGGGAGCTCAACAAGTCCACCATTCCGAACAGATACCTGATCCTAGTTATCGAGGAGCTCCTGGACGAGCTCCATGGCGCCATATTCTTCACCATGCTAGACCTCCGCGAGGGCTATCACCAGATCCGGGTACGGTCCAAGGACATCGCCAAGACCGTCTTCCAGATGCACGACGACCACTATGAGTTCTTGGTCATGCCCTTCAGACTGACCAACGCATCGGCCACCTTCCAAGCGACGATGAATGACATTTTTTGGGCGGTAATTCGTCGGCATGTTTTCGTTTTTTTATTACATTTTGGTATACAGTTCTTTCGGGCATGATCACCTTCAGCACGTCCGCCTCACGTTGTCCACCATCCTGTGCCATCACCTCAAGCTCCACCTGAAGAAGTGTTACTTTGGGGCATCGGAAGTGAGCTACCTCGGCCACACCATCTCGGCCCGGGGGGACGCCGCTTGGCCGACTCCTACATCCATGCGGGGCATCCGGGGATTCCTCGACTTGACGATATACTATCGCCGCTTCATCCAAGGGTACGGGGCTCTAGCTCGTCCCCTCACGAAGCTCCTAAAGAAGTTGGAGGAGGGCTTTTTTAGTGAACGGCCGCTGCCGCCTTTGCCTCCGCCGCCTTTGTCGCACTACATCAGTCCCTAGTCCGTGGGTCGGCGCTGGTCATGCCCAATTTCTCTCTATCATTCCTAGTGGAGTGTGACGTATCGGGCTCCGGGGTGGGTGTCTTCCTCATACAGGTCGGACGGTCAATAACAAACTTCAGTCGTGCTTTCTCCAACAATGTCTGCAGCCGCTCCACATATGAGAACGAGCTCATGGGCCTCAATCTCGCCGTTCAGCACTGGCGCACATATCTGCTGGGCCGCCCCTTCGTGATCCGCACCGACCACCACAGCCTCCACTACCTCCTCCAATAGAAAATCGCAACGCCCGTCCAACATGTGTGGGTGGACAAACTCCTGGGCTATGATTTCACCATCGAGTTCTGCCTGGGGAGGGTGAACCGAGCGGTTGATGCCCTCTCTCGTCGGAGCCAGCAACCAGAGCTCACGGCTATCTCTCGACCGGTGTGGGAAGACGCGGCAACCATCCAGCATGAGGTTGAGACCGACCCTGTTTTATCTAAGAATCGGACGGAGCTCATCGCAGATGCCACCGCCCATCCACCATACTCTCTTGTAGGGGGCCGCCTATTCTTCAAGTGTCGCCTTGCTCTAGCGCCCTCTTCACCGAGCATTCCCCGCCTCCACGCCGAGTTTCACGCATCGCCCTCCAGAGAGCACGTTGAGGCCTTTCGAACGTACCGCCGTTTAGCGGCCTCTTTCTACTAGCCCCACATGTTCTGGCAAGTTAAGGAATTCTTGGCCGCCTGTCTGGTCTGCCAGAAGGCCAAGTACGAGGCAGCATTTCCAGCCGGCCTCCTTCAGCCTCTTCCCATTCTGTACCGCGTTTGGGAGGATGTGGTCATGAACTTCATTACTCGGCTACCGCGCTCCCAGGGATTCGACTGTATCTTTGTCGTGGGGGACACATTGTCCAAATACGACCATTTTATTCCCCTTCGTCACCCCTACATCGCCGCCACGGTAGAGGACAACTTCATCAGCGGTGTCGTGCGCCTTCATGGCTTTCCTCGGCCGATCGTGAGCGATCGTGATCCGCTTTTCTTGAGCACTTTCTGGACCACACTTTTCCGGCTATAATGTACTCGCCTCCACATGAGCACTGCTTATCGCCCGTGGAAGGATGGTCAGTACGAGGTCCTAAACAGCTGCTCGGAGATGTACCTCTGCTGTTTTGTGGGGGAGAAGCCTTGTGGATGGGCCAAGTGGCTCTGTTGGGCCGAGTACTCCTACAACACCGCCTACCACCGCGCAGCAAGTACCACCCCATTCGAAGTTGTCTATGGTTGGCCGCTGACCTCTATTCTCCGCCATCTACCTGGAGAGTGTCGGGTCGAGAATTTGTCCACCGACCTGCAGGAACGTAACACCATCATGGACCACCTAAAGCATCACCTCTACGGGCCCAACAGAAGATGTCCTCCTTCACAAATAGGAAGCGGCGCGATCACTCTTTTCAGGTGGGGAAGGTGTTCATCAAATTGCACCCATACCGCCAGCTGATTGTGGCCCACAGGCCCTGCCCAAAGCTAGCCCCCCGGTTCTTTGGCCCCTTTGAGATACTAGCGCATATCGATGTGGTCTCCTACCGCCTCCGCCTCGCCTCCTAGAGCCGCATATACCCATTCTTCCACATTTCTCAACTTCGCAACATACTGGGAAACCATGCCACCACGGATCACATTCCAACCGACATCGATCTCGCCGGCAAAGTGTCGAATTACCCGGCCAAGAAACTCGATCGCCGCTGCCTTTTGTCAAGAGACCCCAATTCGGATGAAATTTTGGTCTCCTGGGCTAATCAACGAGACTATAATGCTACATTACTTCCTTAGAATGACTTCCGCCGTCAGTTCGCTGACTGCTGCCTTAAGAACAAGGCACATTTTCCAGACGATGATATTGTTATGGATGTACACGTCGACGAGACGCCATGGCGGGTCTACATGCGGAGAAAGACGACACATGTCTATCTGAAGGAGAGACCAAAGACGCGCCGCCCAGATGATTATTTTTATTTGCATTTTGTTATTTCATATTATGTTGTGTACGTTTTTCTGTTAGCACCATCCTTTCGGTATATGCACCCCACGCCTATAAGGGGTGGCGTTGTACTCTTTTTTTTTGAATATTTTTGGATGAATAGAATTAAGGGTTGTTCCCTAAGCTTTTATTCTCTACCTTAATCCTTCTCTTCTTACACACCATCGTCGTCCCTCTCCCTTACCGAATTTCTCTCTAGGATCGTATGAGGAGGCCTCTGTAATTATGCATTCCTCCTAATTATGTGCAAATATGGAATTCCTCAAGTATTCCTTCTGTAATTTCTGTCTAAAAAAGAAAAGTTGGATACAAATTTATAAAAGATAATAAACTAAACTTGTGTCCCTAGATCATTGGTCTTTGATTTTTTTATAATAATAATAAGCAAAGAGAAATTTCTCTCTCCCATAATGCCTCTAAACCAAACACAAAAGCAAAAAATTCAGGAATATCCAAAACTTTTTGGCCTTGAGGTCACGGGTGTGAGTCCTGAAAGCGGACTCTTGCAAAAATGCAGGGTAAGGTTTACCGACATTTCACCCTTGTGGTGGGACCCTTCCCCAGACCCACACAGTGCAGGGATGCTTTGTGCACCGAACTGCCCTTTGTTTATCTGAATATCTAATCCCAAATGTTTAGGGTTTTGCAACCTCATACAAAAATGTAGGGTTTACATTTCACCCTTATTGTGGGACCCTTCCCTCTTCCCTAGACCCTCGTCGTTGTGCAGGGATGCTTTATGCACAGAGCTGACCTTTTTTATCTAATCTCAGATGTTTGGACTTGGAAAACAATAATGGTGGTACGTGTAACCTAAGATTCCAAGACCAGCAATCCACAATGGTTTACCAAAAAAATCAGTGCGGAGGAGCATGCCTCCCTTGAAAGGAAACAAAAGAAATTACTAATCTTAGTTCATAACACAGCATATGATGACTAAAAGCAGAGATTTTAAAAAAAAAATAAACTCAAAATCTTGATGCAAATGGTGTTCCTTGCTTGTCATGCATAGATGAGAAACCTGGCTATCCTCACTCAGTCAAAATACATCTTTCCTGCTCCTTTTAAATTAAACAAAAATTGACCCAAAAAAGAAGTTAAATGTATGGAAATAAAAAATTGAGTATGTTCCAGCACGAATCAAATCAAATAACTCTTCAATTGAATTCAAATTTGTCATAGAATGCAGAGATTCGGATTCATTCAAACATTTGAATTTTGATTCGGCTTCGTCCCAAAATTCTATATTCAAATTTGGATTAGGGCTTGAAATCGAATTCGAACTTGCTTCAAATGAAGGATCAAATAGTCTTTGATCAGATGCTAAGGATCATCTTTATATACAAATATAGTAATTCCTATTCGTGAACTATCTGCAAAATTTGCCAATAAAGATAATTTTTTCGGATTTGGATTTGAATACCACTAAAAATTGAATACGAATTTTAAATGAATCTTTAAGAATCAATTCCCAAATTATTCCCGAAATATTTGGTTTGCGAACAACCCAAGTTCCAGCAATATTGTCTTTTATTAGAAAAGACTGTAAAAGCCCACATATTGGCCCATTTAGTTTCTTCCTCCTTGTATTAATCTCACTCCTTGTAGATGGGATTTTTCTCTCCTCTCTTCCTACATATATGTACTCGTACATTGTTTTTACATACTGAAGAAGTATATACAATGTTTCAGCATTCTTCTACATGGTATCAGAGCCACCGGTCCCCCTTAAGCGGTCTCTGATTTCCTAACCGCTTAACCTTGGGCGGTCTCCTTACTCTCTTCCCGTGAGCTCGACAAGTTACCTCATTACCAGATAGCCTTTCTTCTATCCGCTCGGTCCTCGACTAGTTACTCCCCCTGTCTCTCAGTTCTTTCCAGTAGTTTTATAGCCATCTGCTGCTGGGACACCCTCCCTCCTCTCACGCGGTCTGCTCTGAATATGATGTGGTTTATCTTCTTGACCGTGTGGATTGCCTCATTCACGTGGTCTGCTTCTCCTGAATCACGCGGTTTACCCTTTCTAACCATAGGAGTTCGGTCTACTTCGAGTCCACTACGGTTTGTCTTCGTGATCACAAGGATTGCTCTCTCTTGATCGCGCAATCTCCTTCTCCTGGATCGCACGATTTACCTCTAACCGCTGGAGTCTATTGCCCGATGTGGTCTCCTCCTATTGATCACCGCAATCTCCTTTCTTGACCGCGCACTTTCTCGTGGTCGCCGCTTCTGCTGGCCGCCGCGGACTCCTGCCGCTTAAGTGTTGATTACTTTGTTTTCGCGGCGATCTGCCCCAGTCGGCTGCAGCCTGTTCGCAAATCTGCGATTCTTCTTGTCTGTTGCGGTCTTCTCTCTGCTTGGCGCGGTCTTGCTCATGTCGTCGTTCTTGGTTTCTCTAGCTGCTGCTCGCTCAGCACGGTATCCTGGCTTAAGGATCCTTGTCTGCTGCTCTCTTGTCGGCTTCTTATGTTGTGCGAAGTATCCCTCTTCTCCTCTACTTTCTGATCGTGGTTCTTTCTTGCCGCATTGCTTAGCTACGTACCCACTGGGTGTGCCTTGCCGCCCGTTGCTCATGCGGTTTTCTTAGCCGCCTACCCGCCGGGTGATCGCAATTCTTTCTTGTTTGCTTAGACGCCTACCCGCCGGGTGATCGCATTGATTAGCCGCTTACCCGCCGGGTGTGCCTTCCCGCCTAGTACACTTGCGGTTTGCTCCCCTTGCCGGCTAGCAGTCTTGTGTAACTGACTACCCTCTTGATCATGGATACGTCTACTGCGACTTCCACTCCTGCTGCTGTGGTTGTCTCTATTCCTAAACTCCATGACGAGTTGCACATTACCACCATCAGTCTTACTGGAAAGAAGAACTTTGTTGAGTGGGTGCACTCTGTTCGTCGGGTTCTTCAGTCAAAGGATTTTCTGCATCATTTAACTCAGGATGTTCCATATGCCCCTATCGATGACTAGATTCAGAACGATGGTCGTGTTCAAACATGGCTTCTCAACTCCCTTGATGGCGAACCTTACCGCATTGTCATGTATCATGAGACGGTCAAGGCAATGTGGGATGAGCTTCACTCTCTTTACTCGGGCAAGGACAGTCTCCAGCACTTGTATGATATCATCACCGATCTTCGGACTCTTGACACCGTCAGTGCTTCCGACTTAACTTCGTTTGTTGCTAGGTCAAAGACACTGGTTGAAGCCTGAATTTAGCATCAGCCCCCAACTACAAATCTCGCTGCCCAGCGCGCTCAGAAAAAAGTTGTTGGTATTGCCATGATGATGGCTCGTGTCTCGCCACATCTATAGAGTGTTCGGGCTCAGATCCCCTCGTCTGTTACGACCCCCTCATTCTCTGATGTGTGCTCCATGTCGCTAAAGGTTATACCGCCTCCTGATGTTATCGGCCCGCCTTCACCAGCTCTGCTCCAGCATTCTACCACGCCATTACTACCTCTTCCTCCCCCTACCCGTGGAGGACGCTCAGGCTCTCGGGGACGGGGTCGGGGTGGCCGATCGCGGCTTAAGTGTTCTTTCTGCGTTAAGGATGGACACCTTGAGGCGACCTGCTACCGCAAACATGGTCTTCCTCCTCGTCCGACTGCTTTTGTTGCTGACCATAGCCCCTCTGCCACCCGTGCTAATCTTGAAGAAGTACACCTCCAGCTCCAGCAACTTCACGGGCTACTCTGTCACCCGCCTGCCTTTATTGTCTACGTCTCTAATGAAGGTATCGCTTGTCTCTCCACTAGTCCACGTTGGATAGTGGATTCATGTGTCACTCACCATATCACCTCGCTGAAGCCACATCACTACTTGAATTCTTCATATCCTAAGTGTAACACTGTGGCCAATGGCGCTACCGTTCCTGTCTCCGGCTCTGGTGATATCCCTCTCAATTCCTCTAACTCTCTCCACTCGATTCTTCATGTCCCGGACTCTCCATTTAATTTGTTTTTTGTTAGTAGCCTCACAACAGATTTGAATTACTCTATCACATTCACATTTACTTCTTTTCTGATGCAGGATCAACGGACGCAGAGTATCATTGGTAAAGGATGATTGCAAAACGGGTTTTACCTTCTTGATGTTTCTCCTACCATCCTCTCCGCAGTCTCCTTCGTTAATTGGCATCGGCATCTTGAGCATGCTCCTCTTCCGGTCCTCCAGAAGGCCCTTCCTGATATTTCTCTTTCATCTTTTACATGTGACTCATGTATTTTGGGAAAATAGCATCGCTCTTTTCCCCCTCATTATACTCAGAGTTCTGCTCCTTTTATTTTAGTGCACTCTGATGTTTGGGGTCCATACAAAATAACAAATGTGTCAGGTTATCGTTACTTTATCGCCTTTATTGATGATTATTCTCGGACGACATGGTTATACTTACTTTTTGATCGCTCTGAACTTCCTCGTGTTTTCTGGACTTTCGTTCTTGATACTCGCACACAGTTTCCCGACAAAATTAAAATTCTCCAAACAGATAATGCCCGCGAATACACTAGCCACGAGTTTGCAAATATCTGCTCTAAATTTGGAATTATTCATCAGACTTCGTGTGTCTATACCCCCAACAAAACGGAGTGGCTTTGGATATTGCTCGCTCCCTCATGATTCAAATGTAGTTACCCAAGGCTTATTGGCACTTTGCGTTTTCGACGGCATAATATCTCATTAACTGACTCCCTTCCTCCGTCCTCCAAAATGCTACTTCGTTTAGTCTCCTCTTCCTCTCTACTTCGTCATTCTCTCTCACAACTCGCATATTTGGATGTACCTACTATGTTCACTTACTTGGTCTGTCCACGGACAAGTTGGATTCTCGGGTAGCCAAGTACATGTTCGTCGGTTATTCTCGTACTCAGAAAAACTATGTTTGTTACCCGCCTACTACCCGCTAGGTGACTGTTTCAACTGATGTTACCTTCCAAGAAGATCAACTGTTCTTCTCCGCACCAAACCCACCTCTTCCAACACAATCTTTACCAAGACCTGTCATCCCAGTTACCTCTCCACCACCACTCCTCCCTGACCCGGCTCCTATTCTCCACAAGTCACCTCTTCTTCGTGTCTATACTTGTCGTCCTCACTCTGCCGCCTTGATTCAATCGGTTTCGACCTCGGACATTCTGCGACCTGTTGATCCGACACCGGCCTCCACTACCCATCCCACAACGAACTATGTATCCTTACATTGTCTGTCACCGACAGTTCATACATTTGCTACTTCTAACTCTATGCAGGAGGCTCTCCAACAACCGGGCTGTCAGGCAGCCATGGACAAAGAAATGACAGTCCTTTGGGCTAACCAGACATGGGATCTGGTTCCTCTCCCTCCAGGCCAGACCACTGTTGGTTGTAAATGGGTCTTTGTCATCAAGCATGTTGATGATGGGACAATTGACTGTCTTAAGGCCCGACTAGTGGCTCGTGATTTCACTCAACAAGTTCTTGATTATGAGGAAATATTTTCTCCAGTGGTCAAACTCAACACAATTCGAGTTCTCCTTTCGGTGGTTGTGCATCGTCAATGTCCCTTACATCAACTAGATATCAAGAATGTTATTCTAAATGGCAATTTACAAGAAACAGTCGACATGCGCCAACCTCTGTGATTTAAGACCACGGGGGAGTCTCGGGTTTGTCACTTCAAGAAGTCAATTTATGGTCTCAAACAATCCCCTCGGGCATAATTTGACAAGTTCAGTAGGGTTATGCGAGAAGTTGGTTTCACTCGGAGTTCGGTAGATTTCTCTCTGTTTACTCGACAACACACGACAGACACAGTTCTTCTATTAGTATATGTCGATGACATCCTAATCACAGATGATGACTCAAAAGGAATACAAAAGATCAAACAACACTTGAGCTCAGTCTTTCAAACCAAAGATCTGGTGAACCTCTGATACTTCCTCGGCCTTGAGAACGCAAGACATCCTGATGTCCTTGTCCTGTCTCAACGGAAGTACTGTCTCGATCTTCTTCAGGATGTTGCCTACTCTGGATGCAAGGCGACCAATACTCCTATGAACGTCAATCATAAACTTTGTGCACATACCCCAGATACAGATCTGCTTCTTTCTAATCCTGAATATTATCGACGTCTTATTGGAAAACTGATCTACCTATAACAGTCACGAGACCAGACATATCTTTTGTGATTAGGATTGTCAGTCGGTTTATGCATTCTGCTCGTATGTCTCATCTCCAGGCCGTTGAACGAATCCTGAGATATCTAAAAACAATCCCTGGTCAAGGGCTAGTATACAAAACCGCGTCTTATACTTCAACATTGGGTTGTGTATTCAGATGCGGATTAAGCTGGTTCCCTGGATGATCGGCATCTCGGCGATCTACCATCGGATTTTGTACCTACTTTGGAAATCACCTTGTTACCTGACGCAGTAAGAAACAAGTTGTGGTTGCTCGATCTTCGGTTGAAGCTGAATACCGTTTGATGGCGTCTGTTCTATCCGAGATTACATAGCTTGAGACTCTTCTAGGTGATATGAGAGTGAAACTTTCCTCACCAACTACCTTACTCTGTGACAGACAAGCTGCTATACACATAGCTAAGAATCTAGTCTTTCACGAAAGAACGAAACATATTGAAGTTGATTGTCACTTCGTCCGGGAGAAAGTTCAAATGAAAAAATTGGAATTGAAACATGTTTCGGCTACTGAACAAGTTGCTGATCTTCTCACTAAGGCCCTGCCGAGTGCTCTATTTTATAAGTTCTTGTCCAAGCTAGGTGTCTACGACTTGTACGCTCCAGCTTGCGGGGAAGTGTGGTAAAAGACTATGTAAAGGCCCGCATATTGGCTCATTTAGTTGCTTCCTCTCTTCTTGTATTAATCCAACACCTTGTAGATGAGATTTTTCTCTCTTCTCTCTTCCTATATATATGTACTCATATATTGTTTTTACATACTGAAAAAGTATATACAAGGTTTCAGCGTTCTTCTACATCTTTCAAGGGAGAAGTTTGTGCTAGCCTTTTCCCGAGCGCACGGGGATTCGCCCATGCACGACGTTACTCTCATAGCATGCAGTCCCCCAAGTGTGATAGGAAATCGAGCGATAGCTAAAGTACTGTGTTGGAGGGGACTGTGAGCGGACGGAGTACCATTGGTCATGGGAGAAGGCAATGCGCCTAAGAGCAGGTTAGTGTAGGGGAAGCCCAAGTGAGAACTTATCTTCTCAGTTTTCCCCATCAGATCTCAAAGAAAAGTCACAAGACTCAATACCAAGCAAGCTTGAAATCAATTCAAAAGCCCTAGGATTGAGTGATTTCTAGGTCAATCTGATTTCGAGCTGAGATCGAATGGCATTGTTCGCTGAGATTATTGTTGAATCATTCACCATTGTTTTCAAATGGAGGAAATGGAAAAAAAAATTTCAACAAAAAAATCCCAAAGTGCGGACTTAAGAATAAGGAGAGGCTCAGATTGTTCCAAAACTAGAAAAGCGAGAGATAACAATCCTGTGATATTCAGCAATCCAAAACCTAGTTCAGCCACACAGGTTGCCTGAAAATCTCAACAGGCCGTCCATGATGCTTTAACCATTATTCAGCAAATGTTTAGTTCTTGATTCAATCATCATCGCCTCTCGAAGGAAATCATGAAAATGCAACAAATATCATTTCATAGTACTGTAATGCTCCGGTCTCTGTAGGTGCATCACAAGTCTGCAGACCAATGACCCAAACTCATCTCATGGATCTGAATGGACACAACCGCTAATTCCAATGGTGGGTTGTTGAGCTGCAGCTTAATTGGTCATGAGGATCAATTTAGAGCTCTCTTATGTAGGAGGTCTGAGGTTCAGTTGTAGCCTCAACAACCCTCCCTTGAAATTAGCAATTATGGGCAAATCAAATCCGTGGAGAGAGGTTGGGTCACTAGTCTGCAGACCTATAGCGCACCCACAGTAGACCAGAGCACAACAAAAAAAATTGCACGTGAACCTATCTCGGCGGAGGTTCTTGATGTGAAAAAACACAATAATGTTAATATTATGTCAGCTGAAATATGCTGCACTAAATGACCGAACAAAATCCCTAAATACACACAACGAGGATGAATATAAAACAACTAATGCTACAAAGAAAAAACATGATACAATATAGGCCTTTTTTATTTCTCGCTACCATTTACCTTATCAAACAACTTTTGAAGAAATATATCGGAACTCCTAGGCACATAGATAGGACGAGTAACAGAAGAGGGATAATGCAAGGTGCATTTCTTATGTTGCATATAAGAATCATCAATATGCTCTTTAGCTAGAAGACTTCATCCACTTTAGCTAGAATTATCAATGCCCCAAAAAAGGCATGCATAGCATTTTAAAAGGATCAACTCAACCTTAGAACCTGTTGAAAAAGAGGAGGGTGAGGAAGGGAAGAGGGAGAGAACGAGAAAGGTAGTACTGACAACTAAGAATCCAAGCTCAGGCCTCTATCAATACCTTCACATTTATTTAGTATGCCCCCTGCCAATTCATGATATTTTATTGCCTCTCTTTGAATCATTTTGATTTGATTTTTAATGGGGGTTAAATTGTAATTCGACAACGCCCACCTAAGGAACTTCATCCACTTTTATGTTCAAATGATTGATGTTTGTTAGGTGATCCTTAATGAATGACGGTTTAACCCATGCATTTACGACCGCCAGCACCGTCCCAAATGGAGCCTGAGTGAGCTGTCTATCGTCCGGAAACAACTCCGGAAACAACTAAATTAAAAATACATGATGAAAGGAAATTTATTCATGATGAATAGCACTGCATTAATTTATAATGACAACAATATTAGCTAAGAATATTTATGAATGATCAAAAAAAATATTAAATATGAAAGTTAAAATGCATAGATAAATTAAAGTAGCAGAGGAAATATTGAAAACAAAAAAAAGTCAAATCTATCCTTAATACACACACAAGATAAAAAATACTAAATATAAAAAATAAATAAATAAACACATTAAAATATAGTTCAGAAAAAGAAAATGCAATCCGATCTAACAGGTTCTTGAAATATATACTATACATAGCTATATATAACAAGAAAATTAAAGAGGATTCAAATCTAAATTCCACACAAGTTGTTTGTCAAATAGAAGAAGGCTCGGATGTTTCCAAAAAAACTTCATAGAACAAAGAGAAGTCTCACCCTTGAGCTTCAATCTTCGGATCGAATAATGATTGCACAGGTTGCCTGGTTTAAATTCCACACTTAGAGCGTCCTCAATACTTTTATCAGTTTTATACACATGAATTGTCCATATATCGTCACAGCCTTTCTCAAAGGAAAATAAATAAATAGCAAGCAAAACCAATTTGAAAATAGAAAAGATCTATTTGTAGACCACTAAGTGGGTGAGGGGAGCAGGAGAGAGGGCGGAGGGGAGAGAGAGAGAGAGTTTAAAGTAGACAACCACCCATCATTATGTGGAATATGGAATCCCACATTATTCCTCAGAATTTTTTGTTAAAAATGTTGAAGTAGGAAGTGGACGGTCTGAATGTGCAGACCGCGCGGCTTGTATCTCAGATCACGTGACTGTTGGCCATTTAAAGAGCATGCGGTCTGACTTGGTTGTCCGCATAACTGTGTGGTTTGATGGTGCTAACTGCCCATGCGGCCTGGTTTTGGAAGTGCGCACAGTTGTGCGATCTGATGTTGTTGACCGCCTTTATGCTGGCGGTTTTCCCATCCCCTTCAGCAGTGACCGCATCCCCCTCCCCGCCTATAAATTGGGGTCTTGACCCCGTTATACATAACTGGAACTGTGATAAATGTAGATTGTATTACAGCTCACAGTTAGTTTTTCTTTAACCACGCAGCAAAGAGAAGTAACCAGTGTTGTTGTGTTCAGACTGTGCGACTAGCATTGGGCAACTAGGCGACTAGTTCTGGCGGTTAGCCGGTGAAGGCTCGGTGTGGTTTAGCATACAACAATGGTAATTAAGTAGCAGATAACGGATTGTGCGATTAGGCGGTCTTCTTCCTTGGATGTTTCCCAGTTCAATAAGTCAGCTCGCCGATCCTGGCGGGTTAATTGACTGTCAGTTCGAATAAGCTGTTCGCGCAACTTCGGCGGTTAGGAGACTTGTGCGGTTAGGCGACCAAAGGTGCGACCAATTGGCAGTTCAACAGTGAAATAAGCTGTTCGAGCAGATCGCGGTTAGGAGCGGTTTGGCGGCTAGGCGGTTTCAGAATTCAGTCTGCCTGTTTTGTTTGTACTTATCTATTTTCTATCTTCATCGTGTGCGTTGTGAAATCATGTCTCACAATATATGTCTCGTCATGTAAAACAGTCAGATAATATAAGCGTTGTTCTTACATCTACTGTTTATTAGTGGTTTACTTTACTTGGTTGGTTGAGAGTGGTCCTGCAACCTGCTATTTTACAAAATTTAGCATTTTGTCTTGGGAAGAGGTGTCACATGGATACAAAACAAAACAACACTCAAGCCCTATTATTCCTCATAATCTGTTTTGCTTGAGAATCTGATTTGTGTTTGGTTTAAACGCACAAACGGAGACCATTAGAGGCACTTATTAGTCGTTGTGAGAGTATAGCCACAAGACATATTAATTGGGGGAGTGGTAGACCAAAAAAGACTTGGAATGAAACTGTAAGGAAAGACATGATGTACTTAGGCTTTAGTGAATCGCTTGGTGCGGTGGCAGCGGTCGTGAAAGCGGTGGTCATGAGCTGTCGTTCGTGAACGCCTAACCTCACCTAAAAAAATTCATGTATTTTATGCTCAAAAGTCAAAACTAATTTATTTTCTTGGTAGCAGTCATAACCTTTGTCTTGTCAAACATACATTCTATGACAATGACGTTTTTGACCAAACTCACCAGAACAAAAGAGCCACGCCAAATGAAGCTTATGGCTCTGTTTGGCACATCGTTTTTGCTCTAGTGAGTTTGGACAAAAATGTCACAGCCATATAATATATATTTGACATGACAACAGTATAACATCCACGAGGATCATAAAGAAAAGAAAATTAGTTTTGAACATAAAAATGAACATAGCTCCTTAGGTGAGGTCGGCCGTTCACGAACGACAGTTCATAGCCACTGTCGTTCACAACCGCTACCACAATGTCACTCAGAGAAGAATCTAAGCTCAAGCCATCCTCGATGCTAATATTCAGTGCGTTGTGGCATGCCTATCCATAATTCTCCGTTGCCTCTCTTGAAAGAAACACACAAGAAATTACAAACCCAACAAAGTTTAATTCACAACACCACATCATCACTAAAAGCTTCCTACATAAATGTGTGTGTATAGCATAGCTAGGAGATTTTTTTTGCATTCATGTTATGAAATGTAAGCTCAAAGGGGAGGTCTTTGTAATTTAAAAAGATAGAGGGGTGCAACATGTAATTTTGCAAACTCATATATATATATATATATAGAGAGAGAGAGAGAGAGAGAGAGAGATCATGATCCATCATTCCTATAATAATGAATTCCTTGTGCTAATAGCAATGTGGAAAGAGTCCAAATCAAAATTTAATATAGGACTTCTTCCCCACAAAGAAAGGCTCAGATGTTTTCCAAAATCTTCCATGAAGAGGTATAACTCACATCATTGATATCCAGCCATTCCAATTTCAACAATGATAGTACGGGTTGCCTAATAAGAATCCAAGCACTGCGCCATCCTCAATACTATTACCATTGGACATGGCCTTATCCATGAATCTTCATTGCCTTTCTCAAAAGGCAACATTCAGAACTCACCAAAAAGGTAATTCTACACATCTCAAAAAGTTCCCTAGATGATCCAGAGATTAAGAAAGAAAGAGATAATGTGAATGTAATAAAAAAGGGCAGCTCGGTGCACAAAGCATCCCCACGCAGCGAGGATCTGGGGAAGGGTCCCGCCACAAAGGGTGAAATGTAGGCAAACCTTACCATGCATTTTTGCTAGAGTCTACTTCCAAAACTCAAAATTGTGACCTCAAGGTCACACGGCAACATTTTAAACAATGCTCCAAATTTAATAAATAAATATATATATATATATATAATGGTTGGACATAAAAAGAATCAAGGCAGAGAACTAGAGGCTCAGGTGACTTCCACCGTCCTTCCAATGCTATTCCATGTATGGAAAACTCCAATGTCAACTACATAGTAGGAAAAATTCCATTTTCATTTCATTTCAGGCAATCATTCATCATCACCAAGATAATGTGAATGAAATAATGCAGGAAAATCAATCATTGCCTGAAAAAGATAATTAATTAGAAGGATTAAAAAAAACAAATTTCAAGCTAGCCAAATGCTCAAATTCAGTAAATCACGGCCACTTTTTCTTTTTTAGTGTTTTCCCCCCAATGGAGATAAAACAAAAACACCCAAACAAACAGAGCTGTAAGAATCCAAGCTCGAGCCATCCTCAATGTTCATATTCAGCGTGATGTGGCATGCCTATCCATAATTCTTTCATTGCCTCTCTTAAAAGAAACACAAGAAATTACAACCCAACAGAACATAATTTATAACACAACACATCATTACTAAAAGCTTCCTACATTAATGTGTGTGTGTAGCATAGCCAGAGGTTTTTTTTTTACATGCATATTATGAAATGTAAACTCAAGAACGATGTCTTTGCAATTTCAAAAGATAGAGAGGTGCAACATGTAATTTTGCAAACTCATAAGGAAGCTTTGAGCATATATATATATATATATATATATATATATATATATATATATATATATATATATATATATATATATATATATAGGAATAATTACCAAAACTTCCCCTGAAAGTTGGCAAAATTATAGGTTGCACCCCTCATATTTGTGAAATTAAAATAACCTCTCATGAAGTTTACATTTCAAAACATCCATGTACAAAAATATCCCCTAAGAGTAAATTTTCAGGTGGGTCTTTTTGTGCATGGATGTTATGAAATGTAATTTTACAGGGGAGCTTTTTGTAATTTCAAAAGTAAGAGGGCAACTGGTAATTTAGCAAACTTAGATAAGAGGTCCCGATAAATTGCCCTATCTATCTATCTATATATTTATACTATATTAAAGGGGGAAAACACCCTCTAGTTAAACATACACTTTCCGATTTTACCCCTCTTTATTAAAATAAACGAGTTTTTAAATTTGTTTTTCCTTTTATTTTAAAAAAATGTGCTCTCATATAGACAAAGTCCTCTACCTACAATAAAAAATGTGTTCTCTAAGCCGCTCACAAACCTCAGTGCACACCGCAAAATAAGCGATGAGGGGAGTATAACACTCAGGGGCTTGCCAGTGTATATATATGTGTGTGTGTGTGTGTGTATATATGTGTGTGCATATATATAAAAAGAGAGAGATCATGATCCATCATTCATATAATAATGAATTTTTTCGGAAAATTGAATTCCGCCAACTTTTTGTAACCACAGATGTTCTTGAAAAAGCGAAAAACAAACTTTGCTACCTGTGGGCATAGCCCATTTTGGGAAGAACCACGTATATTTGTTGCTTCTGTGTTGTTTTTTAGTTTTTTTTTTCCACATTCTACTCGAGTTTTCATAATAGAAAGCGTTCAAATCAAAATTTGATATAGGATTCATTCCCCCCACAACAAAAGGCTCAGATGGTTTCCATAGTTTTCAATGAAGAGATAAAACTCCCATTCTTAGAGCACTGGCCATTCCAACTTACCAACTATGATGGCGCACACGCATTAGGCCATCCTCAATGCCATTACCACTGGGCATGGTCTATCCATGATTCATCATCGTCATTCTCAAAAGGAAACATTCAGAACTCACCATAAAAAGGTAATGTCGCACTTCTCAAAAAGTTGCCTAGACCCCTCGATCAAGAGGTTATAGAAAGAGAGGAATAATGTGAATGAAATAAAAAAGGGCACCCCGATCCACAGAGCATCCCTGGGCAGCGAGAATCCGGAAAAGGGTACCACCGCAAGGATGAAAAGTACGCAAATCATACCCTGTATTTTTGCAAAAGGCCGCTTCCAAAGGACAGCCTGATTAACCACATAGATCTCGCAGCTGCAATACGCTTTTAACCGAGATGTGTCAGCTCCCGAGATCCGTCGGCTCCCGCGAGTTGCAGGAAGAATTGGAAAAGTCGGGGCCGATAGATTACCTGTGAGAGAGAAAGCTATTATGCGGGAGCAGAAGCTATTCCGAAAAGCTGCAAAACAGCTCCAGATTTACGAAAAGCTCTTCATAAGGAGCTATCCCAAACACAGAAAAAACAGCTCTGGCGGCTGGAAAAGAGATTCTCCAGCCGCCAGAGCTGCGCCAAACAGACCCAAAGTCGCACTGCAATACCTTAACCAATGAGCCAAATTATATATATATATATATATATATATATATATAACGGTTGGAAAGAGAAGGATGCAAATGGACAAAAAAAGAATCAGGGTAGAGAACTAGAGGCTCGGGTGACTTCCAGCGTCCTTCCAACAATAATAGTTGCACGAGTTGATTGAGAAGCAACTTCCCAAGCCATCCTCAATGTCAACTACATAGTAGGAAAATTTTCATCTTGCTATCATTCATCATCTCCTAGATAATGTGAATGAAATGATGCAAGAAAATCAATCATTGCCTGAAATAGAACATCATTCATCATCGCCTATATGTTGGAATTCATAGTTGCATTATTTCAAAACCCTCTAAAAATCAAAACATCACTGAAAAAACTGACATTGGAGCTCCGTTTTGCGCAACAGTCACGATCATCAACGCGGCGGTTATGAAACATCATTCGTGAAAAAACCTCACTTAAGAAACGCCATCCACTTTTACGGTCAAACCCAGTTCTCTTTTCTTTTAATCAAAATACTCTGCACTAGGGGTGTGCATAAAAACCGGGCCCGGGGGGCCGGCCCGGGCCCGGCCCGGTAAAAGCCCGGCTAGGCCCGCCCCGGGCCCAGGCCGGGCCATGGGGCCTAACAAGGATATGAGCATTTGCACGACCCAGGCCAGGCCGGGCAGAGCCCGGTTTCTAGGCCCGGGCTAAGCCCGGGGCCGGGCCGGGCAAAGCCCGGGCCCGGCTCCTACGCGGCTTTTTGAACTGCGTCTTCTAGGGGCATTTTCAGGAGAAGTGTTCAACATGAAAGTTGTAGATCTCGATGATATCTACAACTTTCATGCTGAACACTTTTTTATTTGAAATGTTCCGCCTGATTTTTTTCGGGGGCCAAATCGGGGACCTAAACGGCTTCAAATAAAAAAGTGTTCAGCATGAAAGTTGTAGATATCATCGAGATCTACAACTTTCATGTTAAACACTTCTCCTGAAAATGCCCCTAGAAGACGCAACTCAAAAAGGCGCGTATTTTGTTTTAAAAAAAATTTATTTAAAAAAAACGGGCCCGAGCTAAGCCCGGGCCCGGCCCGGCCCTGGGGGCCTTAGCAGGCCCCCTCCCGGAGCCAGTGCCCGGCCCGGCCCGGCCCGGCTGTAATCAGGGCCCGGGCATCCCGGTTTGGGAAAGCCCGGGCATGGGAGGCCCGGGGGCTTTATGAACACGCCTACTCTACACCACTAGATCAAGTGAGAATGCATGCAGACCATGAAATGGACCTCCATTTGAGGTCCCAAATGTAGAGAATCCCGGTCCCAGGATTAATGCAGGATCTCTTATCGCCCTTCTTGAAGGGCAAAAAGAGAAACGTTCCCACACTGATATATATTTATATAAAAGAAACTTTCATGGAGTTTTTAGAGTGATGTTATAAGGGCGCTGATATTGGCAATTCACAGCCACATTATGGCTGCATTTAGCACGGCTTATCGTGAGTTATTTGCTCTGGTGAGGTTGGACAGAAATGTCATTGTCATATCAAAATTGTATGTCTCGGCTCAAATAAGCTAAGCTAACATGCCAAAATCAAATTTACCTTTTTAAAAGGCCTTCTTTAGAATGTTTTTCTCAGTAGAAGGGGAAATGAGAAAGGAGAAAGATTTCCAGATCCATCACCTTTTGGATCGGTAGAACCTCAGCTAACTAAGGATGAAGAATGGAAGTGAAACCCACGTTAAATTCACTTCACTGCAAGAAAAAAACCCTGTTACACTGAACAGGAAGAACAACTAACTAACAAGCCGAGAGAAAAGTCTCCTTTCATTTCGATTTCAAAACCAGGCTAATGAAAGATTCCAATCAAGGCAGATCTCTGAAATTTCAGCCCAATTGTATCATTAAATCCTCATCACAAACTGATTAGCAATCTAAGCAACCGAAAGTGGAAGCCCTCCCTCATTCCCTACTTACATGATGGCATGGTTGCCTGAGAATTCAAAGTTTTCACCATACACAAGAATTTGGCAGTTTTCCGTATGTGGCCATCAATGATCTAGAGAGAGAGAGAGATTACCTGAAAAATTCCTTGTCGCTAGCTTAGGCTTATGTGTGGGACAGTTTGGGGAGTGTAATGGCGAGGAGGAAGTGGAGGAGGCGAAATATGATTACGTTCAGGCATTCTAAATCAAGTTTCAATGGCTTTTTGGCACTTTGCACCCCCAAAATACGGATTTTTGGCATTTTGCACCTCAAATCTTTAAAATTGGCACTTTGAACCCATCAATTACCGATTTCAGGCATTTTGCACCAAAATTTCAAGGGTATTTAGGTTTGGGCAGCACCAAAAATGCTCCTTCAAGTGTATTTAGGTCCGGACAGCACAAAAAATGCTCATTCAAGGGTATTTAGGTCAATGCAGCACCAATAATCTGGAGTGCAAAGTGCCGAAATGAGAATTTTGTGTTGTTCTGACCTAAATACCCTTGAAATTTCAGCCTAAGGGTGCAAAATGTCATAAATCAGTAATTAGAAATTGCAAAATGCCAAATTTAAAGATTCATGGTATAAAGTGCCAAAAATCCCGTATTTCTGGGTGCAAAGTGCCAAAAAACCAATTTCAACCCATCAGAGAAAATAGCAACATCTAGAAAGCTTCTTCTTTTCCTTTTCGATCTTTAATCTTCTGCCTTCAAATCCAAATAATGATCGCATGGGTTGCCTGAGAATTCAAAATCTCGGACCGTCCTCACGCATTTGTCAATTTTCAGTACGTGGACATTAAGCAGCAACATTCCCAACTCCTCTGTAGAGAAGGATAGAAAGAGCTAGAGAGAAAGAGAGCGCACGGGAGGGAGAGATAGGGAGGGAGATATGAGAAATTACTGGAAAACTTCTTTGTCACAAAGATGTATGGGTCCATTTGGGGAGTATACCGGCGAGGAGGAAGTGGAGAAGCAGGAGAAATATGACTGCGTTCAGGCATTATAAATCAAGTTTCAACCTATCCATAGAAACAAAGAAAATAGCAACATCTAGAAAGCTTCTTCTTCTCCTTCTTTTGTATTTTCTTTTTTGAGGGGTAGTAATAGAAGGAACTCGCAGGCTCCATCTCTAATCTTCGGCCTTCAAATCCCAATATTGGTTGCATTGGTTGCCTAAGAATCAAAGAACTCAAACCATCCTCATGCATTTGCGAGTTAAGGGTACTATTTGAAGAAAATGAAAATTAAAGGACCTATTTCAAACTAGGCCAAAAGTGAAGGAATCAATTTGGATATTTTGCCTATAATTTATAATGACAATAATGTTACATAAAAAAATTTATTCATGATGAAAAATTATTAAATATAAAAATTAATATGTATAGATAAGTTAAAGTAGCATAGTAAATATTGAAAACAGGGAAGGGGTAGACCAATAAAGACTTGGAAGGAAGATGCGAGTAACTCGACTAAGATGGATTGGACACGTACAAAGGAGACCATTAGAGACACATGTTAGTCGTTCTAAGAGTCTAGTCACTAAGCATGTTAAACGAGGAAGGGGTAGACCAATAAAGATTTGGAATGAAACCGTAAAGAAAGACATGATGTATTTAGGCATTAGTGAGATTATGACCAAAGATTGGGCACAATGACAGGCAAAGGATCCATATAGCCAACCCCACTATAGTGGGATAAAGGCTCGAGTGTTGTTGTTGTTAGTAAATACTGAAAACAAAAAATAGTCAAATCTATCTTTAATATGTTGAGAAGATAAAAAATACTAAATATACAGAATAAAAAATAAATACACTAAAATATTAAAAGCAAAGTTCGTAAAAAATGCAATCTGATTTAACAGGTTCTCCACATATAAATAGTATACACAAATATATATAACAGATGCCCCATTGGAACTTCTCATGCAATTACCAAGAAAATAAAAGAAGATTCAAATCAAAATTCCACTCAAGTTCTCTGTCAAATAGAAAAAGGCTCGGATGTTTCCAAAAAAACATCATAGAATAGAGAAGTCTCATCCTTGAGACTCAATCTTAGGAACCAATAAAGATTGCACGGGTTGCCTAATTTAAATTCCACTCTTAGGCCGTCCTCAATGCTTGTACAGTTTTATACACATGAATTGCCCATATATCGTCATTGCCTTTTTAAAAGAAAAAAAAAGAGAAACTAATAACATGCAAAACCAAATTGAAAATTGAATAGCTCTATGCCTAGGTACATCGCATCTTTCCTTATAGTTTCTATTAGAAAAGAATTTGTAAAGACACATATTAGGGCCCATTTTAGGCTTCTTCCTCTTCTTGTATTAGTCACACATCTTGTAATTGGGACTCTCCTCTCTTCTCTCCCTATATATATGTATTCATACCTGTATTTACGTACACAAGAAGTATATGCAAAGGTTTACAATTTTTCCAAGTCTTCTTGCTCTTTTCTCTACATGGTATCAGAGCTCGCATGACTTAAGAGTCTCCTGAGTGATGTGGGAGTAAAATTTTCCTCACCAGTCACTTTACTCTGTGACATTCAAACTGCGATCCACATAGCCAAGAATCATGTCTTCCATGAAAGAACGAAGCACATTGAAGTTGAATGTCACTTCATTCGGGAAAAAGTTCAAATGAAGAAGTTGGAACTGAAACATTTTACGTCTACTGACCAAGTTGCCGATCTTGCCACTAACGCTTTGTCAAGTGTTCTATTTTATCAGTTCTTGTCCAAGCTGGGTGCCTACGACTTGTACGCTCTAACTTACGGAGGATTGTTAGAAAAGAACGTGTAAAGGCCCATTTAAGGGCCCATCTTAGTCCCACATCTTGAAATTGGGACTCTTCATTCTCTTCTCTCCCTATATATATGTATTCATACTTGTATTTACATACACAATAAGTATATGCAAAGTTTTACAATTTTTTCAATCTTTGTGCTCATTTCTCTACAGTCACATATAGACTTATTCTTTTAATCTTATTAAGTTGCTTCTTCTTTTCCTTTTTAAGGGATAGTAACAGAAGGATAAAAGAAGATTAATAAAAATAAAAGAATAAGACTATATGTTAAGCCATTAAAATAAAAGAATAAGGGTATATGCGGCAATTTTGAATGTTATATCAAAGCTAACTTTTTCCTTATAATAATGAAAGATATATAAAAAGAGATGGAGAGAGAAATCATATTACATCATTCCTATAATAATGAATTCCTTGCGCTAATAGCAATGTGAAAAGGGTTCAAATCAAAATTTCACGTAGGATTTCTTCCCCCACAAAGAAAGGCTGAGATATTTTCCAAAATCTTCCATGAAGAGTTATAACTCTCATTCATCGATATTCAGCCATTCCAATTTCAACAATGATAGTATGGATTGCCTAATAAAAATCCAAGCACTGGGCCATCCTCAATACTACTACCATTGCACATGGCTTATCCACGAATCGTCATTGCCTTTATCAAGAGGAAACATTCGGAACTCACCACAAAACAGGTAATGCTACACTTCTCAAAAAGTTGCCTAAACGCCCCGATCGAGAGGTTATAGAAAGAAAGAGATTATAGTTGCACGGGTTGCTTGAGAAGTATCTTCAGTTCATTTCAACTACATGGTGGGAAAATTTCCATCTTCATTTCATTTCAAGCAATCATTCATCATCACCTAGATAATGTGAATAAAATGAAGCAAGAAAATCAATCATTGCCTGAAATAGACCCGTCTATTGGAGCCTTGAGTTTGCCCACAACCCTAAACAGAGAAGAACATCTAACTAACAAGTAGAGAAAAAAGTCTCCTTTTATTTTGATTCCAAAACAAGAATGATGAAAGTGTTAGTGTATATTTGGACAAATAACGGGTTCGGAGGCTTAACGGGTCAGAGCGACATATCAGAAAAATCTCTATCAAGGCAGATCTCTGAAATTTAAGCCCAATTGTATCATTAAATTCTCATCACAAACTGATTAGCAACCGAAAATGGAAGCCCTCCCTCATTACCTACTTACATGATCGCATGGGTTGCCTGAGAATCCAAAATCGCAGACCATCCTCACGCATTTGCCAGTTTTCAGTGCGTGGCCATCAAAACGAAAACTGACCAAAACAGAGGCAAAGGAACAACAGCATTTGGGACTTCGAAAACTCAAAACGAAAACGGGCTATGAAAACGGTGCAAACGAACGGGCCCTAAGAGATTCCAAGAGAAACCTAGAGCAGGAGAAACTTATTTCTCACAAAGCAGCAACATTCCCAGCTCCTCTGTAGAGAAGGATAGAGAGAGCTAGAGAGAAAGAGAGCGTGCGAGAGAGAGAGAAAGGGAGATATGAGAAATTACTTGAAGACCTCCTTGTCGCAAAGATTTGGAGAGTGTGCCGGCGAGGAGGAAGTGGAGGAGCGGGAGAAATATGATTGCATCGGCGTCTTAAGCAGCAAAGAGCAGGTGTAGGTCTTCGTCGTCGTCGTGCTTTCTCTGGTTTGATTCTGACACCAACACTCCCATTTCTCCTCACGGCTCCCCGAAAGCTTTCAAGGATCGGCTTCGCGACCTTGAGGCTTGAATGGCGAGCTGGTCTTTCCCCGGGATTTGCGTAAAAATTAATCTCTACCGTTGATTTGAGTTAGGACAGGATACCCGCCGTACAAAGTGCCTTTACTTAAAAATATATTCGTAATTAATTATTAAAGATAAGAATTTTATTTTCAAAACAAAAATAAACACTTAATTGTTGCTTTCTCTCTTATTAATTAAAAAATAATAAGATTAATTTCCAAACTTTTATATTAATATGGGTTATTTTATAAATAATATAGTTGTTGCGTGTCACACGATTTTTCCCCTGTTGAAGTCTGGAAAATCCTTACTTCGAAATTCGGATTAAGCAGTCTAAAGTTATCGATTCAGCGATCGACCTTGACGGCTAACGGGCTAGGACGCAAAAACTGTCATGCAACAAAAAGAATCATAGACGCTGCGATAGGGAGGTCACACCACGTACTCGGATGCTTAGAAAAAGCTTCACTTCCACAACCAAAGATGGTCGAGTAGGGTACGAGGTAGATTCTAGTTGGCGACAAAGTCAAGACGGCGACTAAGATGGATAGTTGCTATCTTGCAACCTGTCTCCCTGAAGAAAGGATTCAAAGGCTCAGCTCGAAGTCTAGGCGACATCTTGGGGGCGCTCGCTCAAGTTGGGAGTGTATCTAGGCTCAGTCACCTATCTGGCGAGTATGTGAGGGGAACTCGTCATACTTGCTCAAGCCTTCTACTGTCTTGTGTGTTAACTCTGACTTCTATCTTGACTTGTTGACCTTTACTTTTGCTGACCTGACACTGGGAGGGTACACCCTCGATGAATATGAGTTGTACATCCCCTAGTCTGCAGAATCGGACTACATTAACTCGGAATTGCACATGTCTCGCAAACAGACAAAGAAAAACAATAGCAAATGAAAAAAAAATTACGCGGAAAACCCAAAAAGGATGAAAACCATATGATCGGATTTATGCCGAGCCAAAATTCATTATTTCCTTGAAGTTTATAAGAGTTTGAGATAATCTCTCGGAGGGTGACAGGTGATCAACTCTCCGCTACAAGCGTAAGGTACAAAAATGACGAAAAATAATTAAGTCATTGGAGGCTCGATGGAAGCGCTCATGTACGTTGAGCTTGAGCCTTGATGATGTTATATTTTGACTAAAATATGCATATCATAAATATTAAATTTTAATATAAATTATACATATTTTTTATAAAAATATATTAAATAGCTTGTTATTATTATTTTTATATATTTTGCACTAATGTTATTTTTATTTTATTTTATGACAGACTTGGGGGATTTCGGCACAACTTAACGTAGAAGCCCGTTGTCAACCTTGTTGGCGAAAACAATCTCATTCTGTCACCTTTCTCATGCATGAAACTATTTGATGCATGGCCACATTTTCTCGTGCATAAAATATTTTACTTCTCCAATACACGGGCACACGCTCTCTCCTATTTTATTTTCCATTTTAAACTTTCATGTGGTCTGCCACTATTTTATTTCTCCAATTTTTGTGTGGTCGGCCACCTCTCTCTCTCCCCCTTAATTAATTTTTCATTTCATTTCATTTGACTGACTCTCTCTCTCCTTTTCTTCATTTTCTTCTCTTTTATTTCATTTAAGTGTGTTGAGGATGAC
Source organism: Platanthera guangdongensis (assembly GCA_039583875.1). Classification (NCBI taxonomy): domain Eukaryota; kingdom Viridiplantae; phylum Streptophyta; class Magnoliopsida; order Asparagales; family Orchidaceae; genus Platanthera; species Platanthera guangdongensis. The sequence continues at coordinate 142,674,238 of CM077155.1, forward strand.
CCCCATTTTATAGAAATCGGATATGCACATAACCGCACACTCATGATCACCACCTCAAAGAAAGTGGAATCATGGGATCAACCGCGCGTGCGATCACTGAGCCTGATCCCCCGTGCGCCGATCACATTATGCGTAATGGGCAAACCGCCGCGAGCCCCACCTCGTCGGGGGCTGAAAGCTGGCCTCCTCCCCGGACGTCGGCCGCCCGCCCTCCTTCGCCACGCCGGCTGCCGGCGCGACCGAGGGGGCGGCCGCCAGAGCCACCCCCTCCCTCGGCTGTCGGTGCACCCAAGGGGCGGTCGCCCCCCTCCTCGGCCATCGGCACGCCCGAGGGGGCGGCTGCCCGCGCCGCCCCCTTCTTCGGCCAACGACACGGCCAAGGGGGCGGACACCCGGGCCGCCCCCTTCATCGGCCATCGGCACACGGCCAGGCGGAGCGGACGCTCCGTCCCGGCCATGGTCAGCGGTCCTCCCCTCGCCCATGAACTTGGCGGCGAGTTCGCCGGCCGCCCGTGGAGTCCCACTCCCGCCGTCCGATCGTCGGGGAACACTCCCGGTCGTCTTATAATTTACGCGTAACCACTCATTAACCACCGGATTAGTGGGGGATTTAATTAATATTTTATATAATTTATTTAAGTGGTCTCCAAATAGCGAAACACGTGCATTTAAACTATACCAAAAGCAATTATGAGGTTGGTTATGGTGTGCGGATAGCCGCGTAACCACCATAACTACCACTCGTAGCCTATAAAAAGAGCTTTATGTCTCCTCATTTCTCACTTTTTTTCCTCTGAGTCTTATTCTTCCTTAGGTCAAAGCTCTGTCGAATTCCTCCTACGAGTCGGACCCAAGCCACACCCGAGATACGAGCGAGTCAAATCAAAGCCAGCTGACGAAGCCGAATCTCCCAAGTTTCAAGTGGCCCCCGCAACCGCGCGTTCAGACACTCCGCTCCAGTGTTCAGGAATTAACAAGTCACTATCATAAGACCACCAGCGCGTAGCGCAATTTGTAATAACCCCCGGCGCGACCGTCTGTCGTCCGTCGCGTGCTAAGTGTTCTCTCACCCCAAAGCTGTAACGAGAGATGGCATGTCACCCTCGACTTCACGAACAAGTTGTAACAACCCGAATATAGTGGACTTTGACCGACACAGATCCAGTCACGTGGTTTTTTACCCAGTTGAGCGGTTTTTCCACGTTAAAACTGCTTGTGTACAATCGACCTACTCTATTGATTGTATGTGCGCTCGACCGTTCTGAGAGCTAAGACGATCCAAGTATTCTGGTCCGAACGGGACGTCGAGTTAGACCGCAACAGTTTGGCGACGTCTGCGGGAATCGAATTCTCAACATCATCAGAGGATCATACCCCCAGCACAGCGGTACTCAGAATAGAACTTTCAACCCAACAGTTCCCAATGAGACAACTTCAATGGCAAAGAGAAGTGCCCCGACAGCCGAAACATTCATCCCAGGAGAGCGCACCGAGCTAGCTCACTCCCATCTACCCCTAGATGTGCCCCTCGACGCAAAAACTGTTCTCTCCCCGGTGACAGCATTGGAGGGACAAATTCGGCAGGTAAGAGATCAACAGGATTCCCTGCAAGAAGGAACCACCAGCAAGAGAACTGTCGGGAACATTGAAACCTTCTCCGGCTTTCTGATTTTCCCCACCCAGGTGCTCTCAGTAAGCATACAAGAAGACGACCACGAAGTGAAGAGGTCCAAGCAAGACTCCACCATAACCTTCAGGGACGTGGATATTGAGGGAATCTGGACACCTCATCGGGATCCCCTTATAATCTATGCAGGGATCGGCAACCCCTGCTATAATGTCAAGTGAATACTTGTCGACAACGGGAGTTCGGTCATCCTATTCATTTCCGCCCTCCGGAGCATGAATCTTGTTAACTAACACCTCGCTCTGGCAACAAGGCCAGTGTATAGCTTCGATAACCGCCCAGTCCCAGTACAGGGGACGATAACTCTACTTGTCACCATTGGAGAGTTTTTGAAGCCAGCTACGCGCGAAATCCAGTTCGTCGTGGTGGATTCAAGCTCAGCTTACAATGCGATCTTCGGAAGACATATTCAATCTGTGAGCTACGAGCTCCTAACGGCCATGAAAGCCACTGTACATAACATTGGTTGTGTTTTGAGATACGGGAAAGGGGAAGCTGACCCGCGTCTTGTCGACCAGCCTGAGAGTGTGATTTTCGGCGAGCGGGAAAGGCGATTTGAGCAACGGGAAAAGGTTGATTTGTACCTGCTCGATGTCGATCAGTTAAATAGACCTAAAGTACATGAGAGTTACTGGTGGCAACGAGAGAGAGGGAGTCTTAGGCTATAAGTCGATAAGACTAAAAATGCTCATAAATCGACCACCCAGTCTAGAACTCTGAATGATGGTGTTATCCGGGAAACTGACACACCGATAATGTGCCCTGAGTGCACGGAGCGTCGGCTGTTAAGGACGGCGTTTGTGAGATATTGAACTATGTGTGAGTGTACGTTCTTGTGATATATCTACTTGTGATAATGCTATGCCGACAAGGAAGGAATACCACTGCCCTGGGAAAGAGGTCGGGTCGTTATAAATCGGTCAGCTAAATGCTGATCGTTGCCTTATTTGCCATCCTTGTGGTGGATTGTCCCTATGCAAGTGCTGGAGAGCCGAACGGGAAGTAGCGAGCTAAAGCCTGGGAAGCTATGTCGGCACTCAAAGGCCAAGCGAAGTTTTATTGCTTCCATGTGTGGTCGCCCTGCGTGCCGATGTCTGCAATCTACACCTTGTAAAGAGTAAATGTAAGGCCTTAAAGCTAGAACAGTTTTAAGCTACTGTTAACTATCGCCGGACGACAGTGACTATCACTGGGCGATAGTAACTTTTGTGTATTTTTGTAATAAACATTCATGTGCTTATATAGTGGACATTACAGTTGTACTTGAGTTCAAATCTTAACCCCTGAAGATACCGCTAGAATGCTTTGAGTTAGGATGTGTGTAGTCTTTTGATATTCATATGTAATTGAAAGTCCACCTAGTGTCAACTATGTTCACCTATGGGGGGGGGGAATAGGTGACGTGCAGCGTTTTTGCGGAATTTAAGATTGTACCTGCACAATAAAAATAAACAGCACAGCACACAGAATACACAGGCAATTTATAGTGGTTCCCCGACTTGGGTACATCCACTTTCCCCCTTCGACCTATCTCCCAACAAGGGACGACTCGGTCTCTTCACCAATAGGATTGAAATCCAATCCTTGCACTATCGAAAGGAACCCTTCCACACGTAGGAGTCAACACTCCCACACCACGGGTTGCACCCAACCCTTACACCTCGGAACAACCGTTCCTTTACAACAAAAATAAATAGAATGTACAAAAGATACAAACTACGTTTGGAGACTAAGGTGTTCCTCTTCGTTTGACGACGTGTTCGTGAAGTCAACGAAGAGTCTACAACCCTAGATCTCTCTTGGAGAGAATCTCCCCGGAACCGGCGGCGGCAAGACGAGCGACGGCTTGGTTCGGGATCGGCGGCAACGACGGTGCGCGGCTGATGTACTTTGGAGATCCAAATTTCGTAGAGAAGCTAGCTAGGTCTACCAACGGTCACACTAGGATCAATCGTCTCAATCGATTCGGATGGGAAAGATTTTCCCGATCTACAAATCAAAAGACAAGAGATCTCCGGTTAGACACGTGAGACTCTGAGCTTAGCTAAGCTTCTATCGACCGGAGATCTGGAAGAAACCACGATCAAGACCGGCGATCTACACTTTCGCGCGGCGACGGAGGCGGCGGCGGAAATCGCGAACTAGGTCAAGTCGCGGCTCGCGTTTCTCTTTTCTTCTTCGCTGATTTACTGTGCAAAAATACTCGTGTATTTATACACTGTAGATACTAACAATATGACCGTTGTGGGTCCCACAAGTAGAAACCCGAAATCTGGTTCAAAATAGTCCAGCGGCAGAATCCGGTCCAGCAGCTTCCAGAGAAATCGCTAAGTAAAGATCGGCGAGATACGCAGGTGATTCTTGACGAATCGGCGAGAATCAGTTAGTGATTCTCGACGATTCGTCGAGAATCACTTGTGATTCTCGCCGAATCACTTGTTGATTCTCAACGAATATAACTTGTATTCAAGATCTGCTCAACGATGGGTTCGGCGAGAATCACTAGTGATTCTCGCCGAATCTTGCTTGGCACCGTTTTGAGGTAGCTGGAAAGAGTCGGCGAGAATCACTAATGATTCTCGACGATTCGGCGAGAATCACTTGGTGATTCTCGTCGAATTACACTTAGACGAATTTTCGTCTTTCCACCCAAGAGCTGCTCCTTGACCCATCCTTGCTCCTTGTCTTCTCTTGCATAAACACGGCCCTGTACTTGAAAGTAAGTGCACTCCAATAGAGAGAGTACACGTAGGCCAACACACTGATCTGCTCAACGAGGGATTACGTCGTGCAGACCCGTGTATATTGACCTACTGCACCCTGACATTGGTGTGCACTTAGCGTGGAAGAACTGCAAGCACAACTTAAGAGGTTTCATCAAATACATTGTGAATTCATCTTAGCTTGACAGGTGGCTTCCTCAAATCCAGGTAATTGTGGATACAATACCCAACAATCTCCCCCTATTTGACGAAGCCAAAACCCTACTAACTAAGATGAATAACACCAATCAAATAATATAAGCAACATTCAGAATTTAAATATTCAGCACAAAAGAATATAAGTAATCAGATCAAGACTTGAGTCATTCACAAATTCAATTACATATACAAATATATATAAATATATATATAATCTCAGAATTGTTCATATAATCAACAATAAGCATTAATTGTTCTAAAGAGAAAATGACAAGCTATAAATTGTTGACTATTTTTCCCTGGCTAAGTCATCCTTGAGTTTTTGCGCCAAATACTTCTTCCTTTGCCTCTCCATATACTCTTTAGGCTTCGGATAATATCTGGGAGGCGGAACTTTATCTGCTGTCGTGTTGTTCCTGAAGAAGATGTTTCGTTTCGCTTCATATGTCTTGTACATTTCCCACTCATACTGGCTGTATACTTCGTTTCGATTGAGTTCTCCTTTTTCTTGTAGCCAAAAGGTATCCAAGATGATATTCTTTGAAACTGGACTCCACTTTTCGTTTCGTACCTCCTCCTCACTCAGTCTGAGTATCTTCTCAGCTAGTGTCTCCTTGGAGGTCCCTTCTTGAGCTTGTCTCTTGCCCCTAGCTTTTGCTAGTGCCTCTTGGTCAAACATGCTCCTCAGTTTAGCTTTGGAAATAGCCCTAGCATCAGCTTCACTTATGGGAACATCTGCAACACTTGCACTTATTCCCTCAGCAGCACTTACTCCCTCAGCGGCCGTAGAAGTCTCAGGAGCATGAATACCCGCAGGATTTTCAGGCAAGGCGACGCCTAACGCCTGGTGGAGCATCCACCAGCTGCTGTCATAGATGTATTTGTTTGACTGTTCGAAGTTTGTGATCATGATTTCTTGAAGCTCAGCCATCTTAGCTATATACTCTTTCTCCCCCTTTTTGGCTTCGACTGCGATAGAGTTTGCATAAGAATGCAGTGACTCATCAATATGCTTTGAAGTCCTGGAGAATTCATTGGCTAAGGCTTGCTGATTGGCGTTGAGAGTTACCATATTACCGTCAAACTTTTGAATGTTGTTTGCTACAACATGAGCATTCTGATTTACTACGACGAGAGTGTCGGTGTTCTTTTTCAACCCGTCCATAAGAAGAGTGACCGCTTGGCTGGCCGCTGTATACTTTTCTTCAAATTTCTTTTCCATCACGTCAAGTTTATGATTGATCTCCACCATATTCTTGAGCATGAGATTTTCAGATTCCTTAATCCTTTTCACCATTTTATTTTGAGCTTTTTCAAAAGAGGCCTTAAGCTCATCCACTATGCCCTGAATGATATTCACGGTGTGAGAGGCTATATCATCTCGGAGAGGAATATTCTGAGGCACTTCTTGGCCTTGCTCTTCAGCAGAAGAACATGTAGAGCTAGACACCAGCACAGTCTCTACTGGGGGAATGTTAGCGGCCTCTGTAGATTTCTCTGACTCCCCCTCCACTCGTGCACCAGTGTTCTCAGGAACCATCTCAGGTGCGTGCTTGTCAGATGGAGGTTCAATGATATCCTGAGTCTCCACTGCGTCCTGTCCCTCATTCCCGTCTTCCTCCCCTTCATCATCCATGAAATCATCTTCATCAGCATCATCTTCCAACTCTTCATCAGCAGCCTCCTCTACCGCACCTCCGGCTCCTAGATTGTTCAGGTTCAGGGCCTCCTCATTCTCCGGCACAGCTTCACTGTCTTCTTGTATAGCTGCCACCGCATCTCTGGCTATCTGGGAGATGTCAGATACGATGTGAGCATCAGTGGGTAGAGACTCCCCCTCAATTCCTGTAGTCAAAGTATCAGGAATTTCACTGGGGATTACAGCTGGAGATGCTTCCAGTTGTTCTTCCATGGCAGCCTGCCCAATTCGCCTCTCCCATCTGTCAAAAACACTTGCGTCCATTTTCTTCAGGTAGTGTAAAGGAACACCTGTACTCATGTCAAACTTGTCTCCATTCAGCTGATTGAGATACAGACTTATGATTCGGCCAAAGCTCGGAGATCTCAGGGTGTCCTTTATTTTCTCAAACAGCAATGACCCCCAGTTGAATCTTTTTCGGCAGACAATAGCCACCAGGATCTTGAACATATCCGCAGAGATATGGTCATGAGATCCTGGCTTGCAGATGAGTACCTTTCCAATTATGTCAGACAGAAGCTTCCCTTCTTCATTCATATCCTTGCGCTTGATCGACCGAGTTCCTCGTGGGAGACCGCAGAATAAGAGAGTCCTGGTCTTGTCTTCGTCCTCCAGATAGTCCTCGTGCTCCGAGCTAGAGAGCTGCAGGAAGCGGGTCAGCTTGCTGGCAGACATCCTGACCTTTGACCCAGCCACCTTGCTTTTTATTAGAGAGTCGCCATTCCGGAGTTTTGCGGTAGCGAAGAACTCCAGCACCTCTTTGTCCAAGATTTTGCACGGGTGCTCCAGGACGAATGAGAGCCCAGCCTCTTCCAGCATCAGAATGATGTTTCTGAATTCGTCAGAGGCATGAGAGAACCCAGTTCGAACTAGCTCGCAACCAGTAACCAACCCAGCAGTTGTCCTTGGAGCCATTGCAGATCTAGGGAGAGAAGCCCTATTCTACGCTTAATCAAAAATCAAACAGGAAGCGACACTAGTGATCAAGTCCAAGTAAGGGTGAGGGGGTGGTTACCTAAAGGTGTAGACGGTGAGTTATTTCGATGAAGACGAGGGACACCCGGGAGAAATTCCTGGAAGCAAGAATCGAAACCGGAAGAGCGTCCAAGAGCAAGGCGAGCGTCCTGCGGGAACTTGCGGTGAGAAGCGATGAAAGGGGAAGACGATTAGGGGAGATTCCAGCGGGATTCGGCGGGAGACCTTCTGTAACACCCCCTATCCGTCGCATAGCATATAGCAGTAGGTCCGGCCGGGGCCCGACGCCATATACCACAGACAGACCGGGTGGTTACTTATGGAAACCATCCAACCAATCTCAACGTCCTACACAGAGCATTCTAGCGGAAGCAGTTTATAAAGTTGTAAACAAGAACCCAGCATCAAAGCACGAATGTCCACTAATACAAAATAGGAATGTTATACAAAATACTCAAAACAAGCCTTAAGGCCTTACAAAATGGTTCACTTGAATATTACATGTTTTACAAACCACGGCGCGCAGGACGGTCATACATGAATAAAACAGTAAACACTACTACTTGGGCCTTCGAGGGCCGGCTTCGCAAAAAGGGCTTTAGCCCGCTATTGACCGCTTGATCCAGCTGCACCTGCAAGCAACAAACCACCGCATGGTGGCAAAACAAGGCAACGGTCAGCAATGCTGACCAAATTATAACGATCCTGCCCCCAACTCGGGGCGGCGATGCTCCTTCCCTGCATTTCATTAATATAAGCGAGTAATATATAACCATAGCCATAACATCACAAACGTTGACTCGTACGGCCACACGCCCCGTGCACTCAGGGCACATTCTCGGTGAACCGGTCGATGTCATGTCAATTAAAGCCATTAACATTCCGGACTCACCACCGCCACTAAGACGGCCAAACCTATGAGCAATTTGTCTTCTTGGCATGGGTCACGTCAATTTAAGCCATTGACCGCCGAAGACTCACATCTATGCCAACGGCAAGTGCCACGTAACCTTAGGTCTCTTTAACTGAACGACATAAAGCGGGTACGGTTTCATCTAACCCGTGCTCACTTCGCAACGACAATTTAAGCCATTTGCGCGGGTCAAACTTCCTCCGAGTCCCATTCTAACGCAAGTCACATAACTCAGTTATGTTCGAGTTGGCTCTCAGGCCACCAAGTTGGCAAGATCTCGTATCCTCCCAGTTTTCCGGGTGCACCTTTGGGTTAGTCCCCAAGGCTCCCTGCTGCAATCTACCGCGTAGAAAACCCGAAAACAACCAATAGCACGGAGTCTTCTCCGGCCTTATGCAATGCAACATCACCGATCCAGACTAACATGTCCGGGTAGGCTTCACACATCATGCCTATGTCCGTTCTCGCATACGGACTCTAAACAACGGGGACTTCACATATCTACCCGAAGGAACGCCTCCAACTCTCCGCAAACTCGCGAGAGCGGGCTTCCTATGCTAAGAAAGAGAGCGACTCATGCTCAAGATGAGGATCGTTACCCTTGAGTTCCTCTTTGGCGCCATTGAAAAGTAATCAGATGAAAATCACTGCACTAGCGTTGCCTCCGTGGATCCGGAGTCGGCTTGCGATTCAGAGCTCCGAAGCTCCTCCAATGGCGGATCTAGCTCATTCTTCTTCCCTTAGCTCTCCTCTCTCTCCAAGGATTTAGAAAGAGAACAAGTGAAGAAAAGTAAGAGTTTTCTAAGTCAAAACCCGGGTATATCCCTTCAGGAACAACCCCCAGCCGTTGGATCTTCAGTCAAAGAAATGAACGGCTTCGATTCGGGACTGAAATGCCCAATCTGGACCGAACACGGCCTGGCACACGCCCGTGTCCAGGGCCGTGTGCCACATTCGCCGTCAAAATCGAATCTCCTGGACCCTCACACGGGTATCGAACACGCCCGTGTTCGAGCTGACACGCCCGTGTTCCACCTCACACGGCCGTGTGGTCGGCCGTGTACCCCATGATTTTACCCCATTTTCAACCCGAGCACTGCACGGGTTCTAGGACACGCCCGTGTCCCTGCCCGTGTCATATTGACACGCCTGGACCCCAGGCCGTGTACACGGTCTCGACACTTTGCGGCTAAGTGTCGACACGGGTCGACACGCCCTGCGACACGCCCGTGTCGCAGGCCGTGTGCTATGCCTCGACACATTGTCGACACCAAAGTGTCGACTTCGCGGGACGAGTGTCGACACGGGCTGACACGCCCTGCGACACGCCCGTATCGCAGGCCGTGTGCCATGTCTCGACACTTCGTCAAAGCACAGTGTCGACTTCGCGGCTAAGTATCGACACGGGTCGACACGCCCTGCGACACGCCCGTGTCGCAGGCCGTGTGCCCAGTCTCGACACAATGTCGAGATCAGAGTGTCGACTTCCCGCCTTAGTGTCGACACAGGCTTGACACGCCCTGGGACACGCCCGTGTCCCAGGCCGTGTGCCTGCAGCCAGAACTCAAACTGGCCCAAAACATCCCCCTTCGCTCTTTTGAGTTTCGGGGCGTTACAACTCTCCCCCTCTTAAAAGAATTTCGCCCATGAAATTACATAAGGAAAGGCATACAAAACAAAACTTGTACCTGAGCGGAACAACTCCGGATACTCGTCAAGCATAGTCTGCTCTCGCTCCCAAGAGAGCTCCTCACGACCGCAATTGTCCCACCGGACCTTGACCATCCTGATCTCTTTTTTTTTTGCGTAGCCGCTTGACCTCCGAGTCCTTGATTCGCACTGGCTTGACTTTTGTCGTTAGCCCACTAACCACCGACACTTGATCAACCGCGATCACTTGCGTAGGCTCTTGCACCACCTTCCGAAGCACCGAAATATGGAATACATCATGTAAACCACTTAGCTCCACTGAAAGCTTCAACCTATAGGCCGCTTCTCCAACTCGCTCCAGAACCTCAAACGGTCCAAGGTACCTCGGGCTTAGCTTTTTTTTCAATCGTCGCACCCGCGAGACACCCTTGAACGGCTTGATCTTTAAGTATACATAATCGCCCACAGCGAACTCCACGTTCCTGCGCTTGGCATTATAGTACTTTGCTTGTCGGTCCTGAGCGATAAGCAACCTCACCCGAATTATTCTCACCAAAGAAGTAGCATCCTCCACTTCCGATCGCTTATACAACTTTGACTCACCCGTTTCTAACCAAGATAACGGCGTGCGACATCTTCTACCATATAGGGCCTCGAAGGGCGCCATCTGAATACTCGCTTGGTAGCTGTTGTTGTATGCGAACTCCACCAAATAAAGGTGGTCTTCCCATTGCTTTCCAAAATTCAAGACACACATGCGGAGCATGACTTCCATGGTTCTATTGACCCTCTCGGTCTGCCCATCCGTTTGCGGATGGAAGGCTGTGCTGAACTTCAGCTTTGTTCCCAACATTTGCTGCACCAGCCTCCAATCATTGGACGTGAACCGCCCATCTCGGTCACTCACGATGCTGCAGGGCACACCATGAAGCCGTACTATGTTATCCACATAAAGCTTTCCTAACTTCTCCACCGGATCATTCTTCCTATGCGGAATAAAATGCGACACCTTCGTTAATCGATCCACGATCACCCAACGACGTCGTTCCCCTTTTGCGACCTTGGCAAACCGTGCACAAAGTCCATAGAGATGTCGTCGAATTTCCACTCCGGAATAGGCAAGGACTTAAGAAATCCTCCCGGCTTTTGGCACTCCGCCTTTACTAAGGCGCAGGTTTGGCACTTCGCTACGTATAGCGCCACATCCTTCTTTAAACCCGGCCACCAAAATAGTTTCTTCACATTACGGTACCACTTCGTGCTCCCCGGGTGAATCGAGTACTTGGTATGGTATGCCTCGTATAGCAACTCCACCCGCAAATTGCCCACACTTGGGATGCACAAACGACCGTCTCTCCAAAGCAATTCGTCCTCCACGACGAATTGGGAATTTGACCCATCCAGAGCCTCTACCATGAACTGCTTCAGCACTTGATGACTTGTCCACACAAACGATCCCCAACGCCTCCAACTCTCGCACCAACCGCTCATCTTGCACTGCACTGACAGCCAATTGGCTCGAGCTGGGGCTTGGCGACTCACTGCGTCAGCAACCGCATTCCCTTTATCAGGCGCGTAGTGGATCTTGAATGTATAGTCTCGCAAGAACTCCATCCATCTACGCTGCCGTAAATTCGGATCCTTCTGATCAATCAGATACCTCACGCTCTTGTGACCGGCGTAGAGATCCATTTTCACACCGTATACAATTATGCCTACATAGCTTCAAGGCAAAACTCACGGCCATACGCTATTACGCTTCCGTGTTGCAGTAGCACGCAACCCAAACCGCTGCCCTAAGCATCATTATAAATCTCATTACCTTCGGTTCCACTCGGCGAAGTCAGCACAGGCGTCGTAGTCAACCGACATTACAACTCCTCAAAAGCTCGCGCGCACTCGGGCGTCCAAAAGAACTTATGCTCCTTCCTCGTCAAAGTAGTGAGAGGTAACGTTATCCGTGAGAAGTTCTCCACGAAGCGCCTATAGTAGCCGGCAAGCTCCAGCAAACTTCGGACTTCCGCTACCGTAGCCAGCTCAAGCCACTCTCGTATCGCAACAATCTTCGTCGGATCCACTGCAATACCTTCCTTACTCATTACAAGACCGAGGACACCACTGAGGGTGACCAAACTCGCACTTCAAGAACTTGGTATATGACTGATTCTTCCTTATCATCTCAAAACCAAGAGAAGATGCTTGAAGTGATCTTCCTCACATTGCGAGTACACCAAAATATCGTCGATGAAGACGATCACGAAATGGTCCAAGTACTCCCTGAACGTCCTGTTCATCAAATCCATGAACACTGACGGCGCATTAGTCAGCGCAAACGGCATGACTGTAAACTCATAATGCCCGTATCCTGTACTGAACATTATCTTAGGGATATCACTGTCCCTTATCTATTTAGAGTACGCTGTTGACCCTACCAACTGATCACAAAGATCATCGATCCTTGGGATTGGGTACTTGCTCTTTTCCGTCAACTTGTTGACCTACCGATAATTAATACGTAGTCTCAACCTTCCATCCTTCTTCTGAATAAAGAGGGTCGGTGTGCTCCAAGGCGAAGGACTTGGACGCACATACCCTTGATCCAACAACTTTTAGAAGTTGCACCTTCAGCTCCGCCATTTCCGTAGGCGCTAGCCGACAAGGAGAGCGTGACACAGGCCTTGCACCTGGTACAAGCTCAAACATGGAATCTATCTCCTGTCGAGGAGGGCTCCAGGAAGATCTCTAGGGAACACATCAGGGTACTTCGACACCACTGAAATACAATCCAACGTGGGCTTCGGCTTTGCAACCTCCACTAGTGTAAAGAACAGTTCTGCTCCGGCACGAACCGCCTTCACCACCTGAAGAGCAAACGCCAACGTCTTGCTCGACCTCTTCGAGCCCGTAAAGGTCATCTCACGACTTGCTCCCGGCTTGACTTCCTTGCTACCGCATCTATATTGGCTTGCTGCTCCGAGAGCCAGTCCATACCAAATATAACGTCGAACTCCTGATTCCCAATCCAAAACTAAGCGCAACAACGTATACCCGCGCACAATGAGCACCATTGGACTATAACGCATCCAATTTGTCTTTTACCATCGAAGGAGGTACTCCGACGCACAATATAATTCCTAATAAAGGAATGCGAAGCTCCCTAAACGAACGGTGCTCTCGCAGATAAAGTAAAGTCGCAACAAAGCTTAGCACAGTAGTTCTAAGCTAATATGCATAAGGGTGACAAGTATTTAAAGCAAAACTATCTTTAAACCATACATGTCCTCGCGACGGTGTACTTTCTCTCGGACTTGGGACGTCCGCACCAGCATTCTCGGGCAAAGTGCCCCGATTTTCCACAAGTGAAACATGCACTCGGGGTTCGACCCGTAGTCACCCCAGAAGCACCAGCAGAGGGGGCTGGACCCGCAGTCCTAGCCTTCTTATACCATTTTTGATATCCAGACTTTGAGGTGTTCGGCACCTTGAATGCTATTTCCTTTGCACTGAAGTCCTTGACTGCACCTGACATAGCTTCCTTACCCTTCCGAGCACCATTCCAACAGTCTCGGGCAAAGTGCCCTCTCTTTCCACAAGTATAACAAGTGTAAGTAGCTTTACTAGTCGATTTCATAGCCCCTTTCTCCAGCATTCTGCCGGATGCAGCTCTTATGGGGTTTGTATAGTTCGATACCATGGTCGCTGGCATCGGGAGGGTCTTCCTCAGATCTGCCTCCAAAGATCTAGTTGATTCCACCAAGGCTCGGAATCCCAATAACTTTGGTCCTAGCAGTAGAACTCGTAACTCGGCACGCAGGCCACTATAAAACCTATCGACTGTAGCTTGCTCATTATCCACCTCGAAGCATGGGTAGCGGCTTATCATAAGAAATGCTTGCAAATATTCCTCAACTGTGTGCGCTCCCTGCACTAAATGCATATTCAGCTGCTGCCCCAAAGGTCTACCAAAGGTCATCTGCTGCATCGCGCCCACCGGCGCTTCCGCCACAACAGGGGCGCAGGGTTGTACATTTCCTCCAAGCTGTGCACCCGTCACAGTGAACACCGCTTCTACGATCCTTCTAACGGTTTCATACGAAGGAGGAGGCTCAAACACCTCACCGGGTGCACTATGCTCCTCAGAAACCGGACATTCTGGCTGTCCAGCACCGCTTCCGGTTACAAAACACTGTCAAGCGACCAAATAAAATTGCGAACATCAATTATAGGACCACGCAGGTTCCTCAAACACGAGTATTTTCATTCCTAAGTGGACATGCATGGGTTCTTTTACCATTATAACGATGACGCACACAATGTGCTCACCACCCCTTAAAAAGAATTCGTCCACGAATTCAGCTTAAGTCCGACCAAAACCAGGAGTCTGATACCAAATTGTAACACCCCCTATCCGTCGCATAGCATATAGCAGTAGGTCCGGCCGGGGCCCGACGCAATATACCACAGACAGACCGGGTGGTTACTTATGGAAACCATCCAACCAATCTCAACGTCCTACACAGAGCATTCTAGCGGAAGCAGTTTATAAAGTTGTAAACAAGAACCCAGCATCAAAGCACGAATGTCCACTAATACAAAATAGGAATGTTATACAAAATACTCAAAACAAGCCTTAAGGCCTTACAAAATGGTTCACTTGAATATTACATGTTTTACAAACCACGGCGCGCAGGCCGGTCATACATGAATAAAACAGTAAACACTACTACTTGGGCCTTCGAGGGCCGGCTTCGCAAAAAGGGCTTTAGCCCGCTATTGACCGCTTGGTCCAGCTGCACCTGCAAGCAACAAACCACCGCATGGTGGCAAAACAAGACAACGGTCAGCAATGCTGACCAAATTATAACGATCCCGCCCCCAACTCGGGGCGGCGATGCTCCTTCCCTGCATTTCATTAATATAAGCGAGTAATATATAACCATAGCCATAACATCACAGACGTTGGCTCGTACGGCCACACGCCCCGTGCACTCAGGGCACATTCTCGGTGAACCGGTCGATGTCACGTCAATTAAAGCCATTAACATTCCGAACTCACCACCGCCACTAAGACGGCCAAACCTATGAGCAATTTGTCTTCTTGGCATGACTCACGTCAATTTAAGCCATTAACCGCCGAAGACTCACATCTATGCCAACGGCAAGTGCCACGTAACCTTAGGTCTCTTTAACCGAACGACATAAAGCGGGTACGGTTCCATCTAACCCGTGCTCACTTCGCAACGACAATTTAAGCCATTTGCGCAGGTCAAACTTCCTCCGAGTCCCATTCTAACGCAAGTCACATAACTCAGTTATGTTCGAGTTGGCTCTCAGGCCACCAAGTTGGCAAGATCTCGTATCCGCCCAGTTTTCCGGGTGCACCTTTGGGTTAGTCCCCAAGGCTCCCTGCTGCAATCTACCGCGTAGAAAACCCGAAAACAACCAATAGCACGGAGTCTTCTCCGGCCTTATGCAATGCAACATCACCGATCCAGACTAACATGTCCGGGTAGGCGTCACACATCATGCCTATGTCCGTTCTCGCATACGGACTCTAAACAACGAGGACTTCACATATCTACCCGAAGGAACGCCTCCAACTCTCCGCAAACTCGCGAGAGCGGGCTTCCTATGCTAAGAAAGAGAGCGACTCATGCTCAAGATGAGGATCGTTACCCTTGAGTTCCTCTTTGGTGCCATTGAAAAGTAATCGGATGAAAATCACCGCACTAGCGTTGCCTCCGTGGATCCGGAGTCGGCTTGCGATTCGGAGCTCCGAAGCTCCTCCAATGGCGGATCTAGCTCCTTCTTCTTCCCTTAGCTCTCCTCTCTCTCCAAGGATTTAGAAAGAGAACAAGTGAAGAAAAGTAAGGGTTTTCTAAGTCAAAACCCGGGTATATCCCTTCAGGAACAACCCCCAGCCGTTGGATCTTCAGTCAAAGAAATGAACGGCTTCGATTCAGGACTGAAATGCCCAATCTGGACCGAACACGGCCTGGCACACGCCCGTGTCCAGGGCCGTGTGCCGCATTCGCCGTCAAAATCGAATCTCCTGGACCCTCACACGGGTATCGAACACGCCCGTATTCGAGCTGACACGCCCGTGTTCCACCTCACACGGTCGTGTGGCCGGCCGTGTACCCCATGATTTTACCCCATTTTCAACCCGAGCACTGCACGGGTTCTAGGACACGCCCGTGTCCCTGCCCGTGTCATATTGACACGCCTGGACCCCAGGCCGTGTACACGATCTCGACACTTCGCGGCTAAGTGTCGACACGGGTCGACACGCCCTGCGACACGCCCATGTCGCAGGTCGTGTGCTATGCCTCGACACATTGTCGACACCAAAGTGTCGACTTCGCGGGACGAGTGTCGACACGGGCTGACACGCCCTGCGACACGCCCGTGTCGCAAGCCGTGTGCCATGTCTCGACACTTCTTCAAAGCACAGTGTCGACTTCGCGGCTAAGTGTCGACATGGGTCGACACGCCCTGCGACACGCCCGTGTCGCAGGCCGTGTGCCCAGTCTCGACACAATGTCGAGATCAGAGTGTCGACTTCCCGCCTTAGTGTCGACACAGGCTTGACACGCCCTGGGACACGCCCGTGTCCCAGGCCGTGTGCCTGCAGCCAGAACTCAAACTGGCCCAAAACATCCCCCTTCGCTCTTTTGAGTTTCGGGGCGTTACACCTTCGATGGAGACCGATTCGGCGAGCTTCCCTTCCGGTGAGTTTCCCCTGCGGAGAGAGTCGGCGAGTTTTCCTTCGGGCTTCGGCGAGAATCACTTGTGGGAAGACGACTGAAGACGACTCGGCGAAGACCTTTGCGGGAACCTTGCGGGAAGACGACTCAGTGAAGACCTTTGCGGGATTAGGCGTGTTTCCTGCGAAGTTCGGCGGGATTCGGCGAGTTTGCTCCTTCGGCGGGATTCCTATGGAAGGTGAAGGGTCGGCGGGATTCTAAATATATAAAGGGTCGGCGGGATTTCTGCTCATCCGACGAGTATTCTGCGGTAAGTATCCCGTGGAAATGAAAGGTCGGCGAGATTTCTTTGCGTTAACGACAGGTTTTAATAAGGGTTTAACAAGTTATAACGGGATCCCTTTGCTGAGAGTCGGTGGGAATTTATCTAAGTTGAAATCGAAGGGTTTCTTTGTCTAAGTTGAAATCGAAAGGTTTCTTTACTAGGAATCTTCAAGTTAAGAGGCATTGCAGCATTTTCGAATTCTTCTGATGTCAAGTCAATTTAAAAATTATAAATATATATATATATCTTAAAGCCAATCTATTTGGGTTTGAACGGGACTTTTCCAAACACTTCTTGATGTCAATTGTGTGTTGTCGAGATTCACCATGACATATCTTTGTTAACTCTTTATTGATGTATAAAAGGTTTGTATGTATCGAGTTAACCTATCCTTAGATGTGCACACATATATGTATAAGCATAAGTATAAATATACATATATATAGATATATATGTAAATGTGGATACAATATGTCTCAAGTCCTTGAACTGATCAAAAGTACCTGGGATTATGAGAGTTAACATTTAGTCTCTCTGACTATAACATACCAGGTGCTCGATGTTAGTATGCTTATATAGATATCACTTCTGTCATTCCAGATGCATGTTCCAATTCAGTCTTGGAACACCCACTGTCTAGTTCCCATCATATTTATGGGAACCTAGACTACCCTGCAAGAAAGAATTACCTTACCTTAGGAACCCAAATCATATTGGGTCCTAGGTTCCTGTTAGCATAAGCACTCGACTGCCTTCCCCCAGAAAACCTGTCAGGAAGACTACCTCTATCCCGTGAATGTGGATACGCCCTTGCCTTTGGCATAGAGGGGTTGTGCCAACAGTCGATGGCAAAGTGTCCCACTTTGCCACAGCACCAACACGGGTGAATGTTGTATCGCCGTTTCCGACCTGATCTAGTGACTGAGGTAGTCACGGTCCTAGGTCTAAACGGGATAGGGCATGATCTCCTCACAAAGTTTCCTCTTCCATCGTGACACGTGGAAGGGTGGAAGGAATGCATGTTGCGAGTGTCATGAGGCCGGGGAGGTGGTGCCCTCCTTTCAGGCATCCCCCTTCCAGAGGCCCCATGAAAACTTACACCATGACTTCTAACCTCCCTATCATGTGTCCTCGGGTGGTGAGAAGTGTTCTGTGAGCTAGGACATGCAGATTCACACCGAGTTGAGGCAGTGGCAGTGAATACAAAGGGCTCAGAATGAGCCTTAGGTATTCTCTCATGGGTGGCCACGACGGCCCTTGCACTACGGGTGTCTCCACATGAGGACAGATCACCCTTGCAGTGACCACGATTGTTCCTGTGGTCATACCTGAAGGCATGATGAGTTGCCTTCCTGCTTGGAGTGGGGGGTCGGAATACCGTTTCCCCATTTCTCCACGAATTGATAATCCGGGAGATCCACCCGTTTTCTTGCTTTCTCTTTATAGCATCAACCTTGGAAAAGTTTGATACTATTCTTTTCTCATTCTCTAGATTACTCTCTAGAGCTGAGATCTTAGAGTCCTTGACCTTGTTGGACGCCAATTGGAGAACCAACAAGATCTTCAGTCGAGCAATCTCTTGAGCTTGCTCCTCAGCAAGTAGGTTGCTTTTCTGAAGGGCTCTCTTCAGGGAATCAGAATCTTCTGAAGGAAAGCAGTTCCTGTCTTCAGAAATTTCAAGAGATACGGGGCAGGATGAAGAGGTTACCTGCTCTTCTGTGTTATTGTCATTAGAGCCAGTGACCATTGTCTCATCCTCATCAGAGTTGCTTTCCTCACTGGCCTCTTCAGTCTCTGACATGGGCACTGGAGCTCTGATGTTGTCCGAGAGATCCATGCCTTCATCTTCAGAGGTGAGGACCCCCACATAGGCTTCATCCTCTGGTTGACAGCAGATTCCAGCTTTCTCTGACCCCCCCATCAGCTCTGAGATCATCTCCCACATAGATTTAGCCGTCCTACATTTTTCCAATCTAGAGCGAGAAGCTCCAGACCAGATATCCATGATAATTTGACGAATCCTTTGGTCCAATTTAAATAATGAAAGTTCCGTCTCTGACATCTCAGCAATGCACTTGGGCACTTGGATTCCAGAGTCGGAGGTCTTCATAGGGATAAACGGACCCTCTTCCAGGATGAAGGATGCTCGAGGATCGATGGCCTCCAAGTGATATGACACCCTCATCCTCCAGACGGGATAATACTCCTTTGTACATGCGGGGAGTCTTAGTGGCGATATCTCATAATCCAGCTCCATGCTTCTGACACCGGTGGCAGGATACTACTCAAGGTGTAAACATTTTTGATGAGGAACCTCCCTCTGATACCACTTGAAAGTCCACCTAGTGTCAACTATGTTCACCTATGGGGGGGAATAGGTGACGTGCAGCGTTTTTGCGGAATTTAAGATTGTACCTGCACAATAAAAATAAACAGCACAGCACACAGAATACACATGCAATTTATAGTGGTTCCCCGACTTGGGTACATCCACTTTCCCCCTTCGACCTATCTCCCAACAAGGGACGACTCGGTCTCTTCACCAACAGGATTGAAATCCAATCCTTGCACTATCGGAAGGAACTCTTCCACACGTAGGAGTCAACACTCCCACACCACGGGTTGCACCCAACCCTTACACCTCGGAACAACCGTTCCTTTACAATAAAAATAAATAGAATGTACAAAAGATACAAACTACGTTTGGAGACTAAGGTGTTCCTCTTCGTTTGACGACGTGTTCGTGAAGTCAACGAAGAGTCTACAACCCTAGATCTCTCTTGGAGAGAATCTCCCCGGAACCGGCGGCGGCAAGACGAGCGGCGGCTTGGTTCGGGATCGGCGGCAACGACGGTGCGCGGCTGATGTACTTTGGAGATCCAAACTTCGTAGCGAAGCTAGCTAGGTCTACCAACGGTCACACTAGGATCAATCGTCTCAATCGATTCGGATGGGGAAGATTTTCCCGATCTACAAATCAAGAGACAAGAGATCTCCGGTTAGACACGTGAGACTCTGAGCTTAGCTAAGCTTCTATCGACCGGAGATCTGGAAGAAACCACGATCAAGACCGGCGATCTACACTTTCGCGCGGCGACGGAGGCGGCGGCGGAAATCGCGAACTAGGTCAAGTCACAGCTCGCGTTTCTCTTTTCTTCTTCGCTGATTTACTGTGCAAAAATACCCGTGTATTTATACACTGTAGATACTAACAATATGACTGTTGTGCGTCCCACAAGTAGAAACCCGAAATCTGGTTCAAAATAGTCCAGCGGCAGAATCCGGTCCAGCAGCTTCCAGAGAAATCGCTAAGTAAAAATCGGCGAGATACGCAGGTGATTCTCGCCGAATCACTTGTTGATTCTCAACGAATATAACTTGTATTCAAGATCTGCTCAACGATGGGTTCGGCGAGAATCACTAGTGATTCTCGCCGAATCTTGCTTGGCACCGTTTTGAGGTAGCCGGAAAGAGTCGGCGAGAATCACTAATGATTCTCGACGATTCGGCGAGAATCACTTGTGATTCTCGCCGAATCGGCGAGAATCACTTGGTGATTCTCGTCGAATTACACTTAGACGAATTTTCGTCTTTCCACCCAAGAGCTGCTCCTTGACCCATCCTTGCTCCTTGTCTTCTCTTGCATAAACACGACCCTGTACTTGAAAGTAAGTGCACTCCAATAGAGAGAGTACACGTAGGCCAACACACTGATCTGCTCAACGAGGGATTACGTCGTGCAGACCCGTGTATATTGACCTACTGCACCCTGACATTGGTGTGCACTTAGTGTGGAAGAACTGCAAGCACAATTTAAGAGGTTTCATCAAATACATTGTGAATTCATCTTAGCTTGACAGGTGGCTTCCTCAAATCCAGGTAATTGTGGATACAATACCCAACAGTAATCCTATTGCCTGTTTGTGGAATATGGTGTGGGACCCCGGCTGGACCCTCTATTATATTTCATGTGACGGATGAAAGTGTTACATAGGTATTGTGCGGGGAAACTAAGAGGCCGCCAGGACTTGTTATTCAAAGCAAGCCCAGTCGGCAAAAGCCACTGCCATAAATACCGATGACTTTGATCTACGAGACAAGGCGATCTTGCAGCAAGGAACGCTAACCGAGGAATTAACTGAGGTCCCTCTCTCGCAGTTAGACCAAGGACGCACCGTTCAATTCGAATCACTCCTCCCCCAACAGGAAAAGGAAGAACTAACAGCCTTCCTCCAGGCAAACAAGGACAATTTTGCTCGGAATCCGAAAGATATGCCCGGTATAGATCCGCAAGCCATTCAACACTCCCTGAACATAAACCCGGAATGTAGATCGGTCAACCAGAAGAAAAGAAATTTCACCCCCGAATGACTTCAATCCATCGAAGAGGATGTAAGAAAGCTCCTCGATGCATGATTCATACGTGAGGTTGAATACCCCATTTGGTAGGCAAACGTTGTGATGGTTAAGAAATCCTCTGGAAAGTGGAGGATGTGTGTGGATTACACAAACCTCAATCAAGCTTGCCCGAAAGACAACTTCCCCCAGCCAAGGATAGACTAGCTTGTCAACTCAACCGCAAGACACCAACTTCTTATCTTCATGAATGCTTACTTCGATTCTAACTAGATCAGAATGAATCCCGAGGACGAAGAACATATGACATTTAGAATGGACAGAGGAGTATACTATTATAAGGTAATGCCCTTCGGTCTCAAAAATATCGTGGCCACCTACCAGTGACTGATGAACAAGGTGTTCAAAGACCACATTGGAAAATCCATGGAAGTATACATAGACGACATGCTAGTAAAATGCATCCGGCGAGAGGACCATCTGGATGATTTTTTGAAAAATGTTTCAAAATTCTCCGACAGCACGACATGAGACTCAACCCAAGCAAATGCGCATTTGTAGTGATGTCGAGAAATTAGGATTCATGGTAACGCAGCGGGGGATAGAGGCAAATCCAGAGAAGATTAAAGACATCGAGAATATGGCACCCCATCGGTCTTTGAAATAAGTGCAACGTCTAAACGGGAGGATAACGACACTCTCACGGTTTCTGGCACGAACTGGGGATAAGTATTTATCATTTTTCAAAAACCTTAGGGGAGCAAAAACCACAGTATTATAGTGGACGGATCAGTGGCAAGCCGCTTTCGAATCCCTAAAATGATACTTGGCGTCCCCGCCACTCCTCTTAAAACCTGTCCCTGAAGAGACACTTTATCTATATCTAGCAGTCATGCCAGCATCGTTGAGCACAGTATTGGTTAAAGATGAAGGCGGATTTGAACAACCAATTTACTACCTCAGCAAGATCCTTTCAGACACAAAAGCCCGATACCCTGCAGCGGACAAGACAGCTTTAGCACTCGTCTTCTCGGCCAAGAAACTCTGACCATACTTCCAAGCTCACGCAGTCAAAGTACTCAGTGAAAAGCGTGAGTTTGGGGGGGGGGGGGGGGGGAATGAGTTAACCAACGCAGGACCTGCGCACGAGCATCATGTTCGACCCGACTCGCCGAGCCCCTTGAGTCTCATTTGCCTGACCCTCTATGACCTCCTCGTTGAATATGTTGGGCTTCAAAAGTGTATGACATGAATTTGTCGAAGATTCGAAAAGGTGAATTAAATCTGAGATATGCTTTAAAGAGATTGCACCTGAACAGAAGAGCCTTGATCAAGGTCGAGGTCAGGCCGTGGGGGCTTTAGAGGAACTATCTCTCCTCCGGCTTGTTGAAACCAGAAACCTGGTCTCTGTGGAGTTCGGGGTCCCTTGAAAGGGGTGACCTCACACCTACTACACTCGAGAGAACGTCACGGACCAAGGGATCAAGAAGCTAGGAACAGACCCTCGGCTCTAGCGCGGAGGTCCCACCTCACACCCGGAAGGCTACCTGAGCACTTCCCCTCCCTAGCCAATGCTCGAGCTAGGGTGTCTTGGAGGAGCTCTCTCAACTCTACCAAGAAGAAGTCAAGGGAGGAGCAAGCAAGAAGAAGAAGATGAAGTCCCCCTCCAAAGCACCCAAGGGGGTCTATTTATAGTTTTCCAAAACCCCTTGGACCAAAATGACCGAGATACCCTCACGCCCCAAAAGCCTTGGGCCAATAGAAAACAACCACGCCGGGGGGTAAAGGGGGAATTTTCCCCGAGGGCAAGAAGGTAAAACTGCAAGTAGAGGCCCTGGCCCCTGGCCGGTCTCGCCCCGCTAGGCCGCCGAGCAAGAAGAGGCGGGGGCGAGACCCTGGCCCCCGGCCGGTCTCGCCCCGCTAGGCCGCCGAGCAAGAAGAGGCGGGGGCGAGACCCTGGCCCCCGGCCGGTCTCGCCCCGCTAGGCCGCCGAGCAAGAAGAGGCGGGGGCGAGACCCTGGCCCCCGGCCGGTCTCGCCCCGCTAGGCCGCCGAGCAAGAAGAGGCGGGGGCGAGACCCTGGCCCCCGGCCGGTCTCGCCCCGCTAGGCCGCCGAGCAAGAAGAGGCGGGGGCGAGACCCTGGCCCCGGCCGGTCTCGCCCCGCTAGGCCGCCGAGCAAGAAGAGGCGGGGGCGAGACCCTGGCCCCGGCCGGTCTCGCCCCGCTAGGCCGCCGAGCAAGAAGAGGAGGGGGCGAGACCCTGACCCCCGGCCGGTCTCGCCCCGCTAGGCCGCCGAGCAAGAAGAGGCGGGGGCGAGACCCTGGCCCCCGGCCGGTCTCGCCCCGCTAGGCCGCCGAGCAAGAAGAGGCGGGGGCGAGACCCTGGCCCCCGGCCGGTCTCGCCCCGCTAGGCCGCCGAGCAAGAAGAGGCGGGGGCAAGACCCTGGCCCCCGACCGGTCTCGCCCCGCTAGGCCGCCGAGCAAGAAGAGGCGGGGGCGAGACCCTGGCCCCCGGCCGGTCTCGCCCCGCTAGGCCGCCGAGAGTTCGAAATACTGGCGGCCTGCGACCTGACGGCCTGGGCGGCTTGCGGCCTGGCGGCCTGGGCGGCTTGGGGCCTGGCGGCCTGGGCGGCTTGCGGCCTGGCGGCCTGGGCGGCTTGCGGCGGCTTGCGGTGGCTTGCCAAGAGCGCCTTGGGGGAGAAATATTTTCTCCCCTACTAGTATGTCTTTCAAGTTCACCAAAAATTGGCCCCTAGGAGTGCAAAACTCCCAAAAAGCTTAAAAACTTGCTTACCTTGTTTTGGGCCCACTCTTCGCGAATACGGGGTTGTACACAATCCCCGCTCTTTTCGAGGTTGGCACAAGCTCGGAAAGAAACATCCAACCCAACGTATTCGCGGAGTGTAACTTCCCCTCGGGGTCAACCTGCCATGCCAGCTATGGGAGCCTGGGTGGCGAGACGGCCTCAGGGTGCAAACACTTAGCCTCCCCCGAGGGGTCAACCTATCAAGCCAGCTAATGGGAGCCTGGGTGACGAGACGGCCTCGGGGTGCAAACACTTAGCCTCCCCCGAGGGGTCAACCTGTCAAGCCAGCTAATGGGAGCCTGGGTGACGAGACGGCCTCGGGGTGCAAACACTTAGCCCTCCCCGAGGGGTCAACCTGTCAAGCCAGCTAATGGGAGCCTGGGTGACGAGACGGCCTCGGGGTGCAAACACTTAGCCTCCCCCGAGGGGTCAACCTATCAAGCCAGCTAATGGGAGCCTGGGTGACGAGACGGCCTCGGGGTGCAAACACTTAGCCTCCCCCGAGTGGTCAACCTATCAAGCCAGCTAATGGGAGCCTGGGTGACGAGACGGCCTCGGGGTGCAAACACTTAGCCTCCCCCGAGTGGTCAACCTGTCAAGCCAGCTAATGGGAGCCTGGGTGACGAGACGGCCTCGGGGTGCAAACACTTAGCCTCCCTTGAGGGGTCAACCTGTCAAGCCAGCTAATGGGAGCCTGGGTGACGAGACGGCCTCGGGGTGCAAACACTTAGCCTCCACCGAGTGGTCAACCTGTCAAGCCAGCTAATGGGAGCCTGGGTGACGAGACGGCCTCGGGGTGCAAACACTTAGCCTCCCCCGAGTGGTCAACCTGTCAAGCCAGCTAATGGGAGCCTGGGTGACGAGACGGCCTCGGGGTGCAAACACTTAGCCTCCCTTGAGGGGTCAACCTGTCAAGCTAGCTAATGGGAGCCTGGGTGACGAGACGGCCTCGGGGTGCAAACACTTAGCCTCCCCTGAGGGGTCAACCTGTCAAGCCAGCTAATGGGAGCCTGGGTGACGAGACGGCCTCGGGGTGCAAACACTTAGCCTCCACGGGAGGTACCACCGGCCATGTCAGCTAGTGGGAGCCTGACAGCGGGACCACCTCGGAGCAAAGGACTTGGGCTACCACGAGAGATCAACCTACCCAGCTAGCTAGTGGGAGCCTGGCAGTGGAATCATCATCGGAGCTAAGGACTTGGGCTACCACGAGAGATCAACCTACCCAGCCAGCTAGTGGGAGCCTGGCGGCGGAATCATCATCGGAGCTAAGGACTTGGGCTTCCACGAGAGATCAACCTACCCAGCCAGCTAGTGGGAGCCTGGCGGCGGAATCATCATCGGAGCTAAGGGCTTGGGCTACCACGAGAGATCAACCTACCCAGCCAGCTAGTGGGAGCCTGGCGGCGGAATCATCATCGGAGCTAAGGACTTGGGCTACCACGAGAGATCAACCTACCCAGCCAGCTAGTGGGAGCCTGTCGGCGGAATCATCATCGGAGCTAAGGGCTTGGGCTACCACGAGAGATCAACCTACCCAGCCAGCTAGTGGGAGCCTGACGGCGGAATCATCATCGGAGCTAAGGACTTGGGCTTCCACGAGAGATCAACCTACCCAGCCAGCTAGTGGGAGCCTGGCGGCGGAATCATCATCGGAGCTAAGGGCTTGAGCTACCACGAGAGATCAACCTACCCAGCCAGCTAGTGGGAGCCTGGCGGCGGAATCATCATCGGAGCTAAGGGCTTAGGCTACCACGAGAGATCAACCTACCCAGCCAGCTAGTGGGAGCCTGGCGGCGGAATCATCATCGGAGCTAAGGGCTTGGGCTACCACGAGAGATCAACCTACCCAGCCAGCTAGTGGGAGCCTGGCGGCGGAATCATCATCAGAGCTAAGGACTTGGGCTACCACGAGAGATCAACCTACCCAGCCAGCTAGTGGGAGCCTGGCGGCGGAATCATCATCGGAGCTAAGGGCTTGGGCTACCACGAGAGATCAACCTACCCAGCCAGCTAGTGGGAGCCTGGCGGCGGAATCATCATCGGAGCTAAGGGACCGAGCATCACAATTACACCTTACCAAATCCTACATCCTCAAATGGGGAAAATAGATGGGTTACATGATCCTCCCGACTCAGCTGGTCGGGGGTTAGACTCATTACAAGATAAAATACATACAGGATTCTGCCGGGGCGAGGCTTCCTCAGGGGGTCTGGGCCTGGTGGTCCTCATCCGCTTCCTGCTCGCCGGACACTTCCATCCTGCTCAGGCTCTCCATGATCTTCTCCATCTCCTCCGCCTTGGCCAACCAAGAGATGGTGTTGATGGCCGTGACGTAGCACTGCCTTGCCATCCTGGAGTCTCCCTTGACTCTGACCTGGATCCCTCCTGAGCTGAACTTGAGGCATTGGTGGAATGAAGACGGCACACAACGGAAGGCGCTGATGAGGGGTCTTCCGAAGATGGCGTTGTAGCTGCTTGGAGCGTCAACAATGACGAACCGACAGTTCCTCGAGACTCCTCCCAATTTTACTTGGAGCCCCACTCCTCCCTCAACCTCCTTCCTCTCTCCTGAGAATCCGAACAGGGGTCCATCCGAGGCCAACACCCTCCTTGGCTCTACCTTCATCTCGTCAAACGCCTTCTTGAAAATGACGTTGACGGAGCTTCCGTTGTCAACCAAGACCCGGGAGACGGTGTAGCCTTCGATGGCCGTCTGGATGACCAGCGCATCGCAGAATGGATCCTCATGATCCGGCAGGTCCTTCACCGAGAAGGTGATCTTTTCTTCTGGGGGTGGGGTATGGGAGGTTGAGGCAACGCTCCTTCGGTACATGACATGGAGGCTTGCCTTCCGAGTGGCCTCAACCCCCACTCCACCATGGATCACTCCTATACCACCTCGGGTTCCCACGTCGACCCGGTCCTCGCATATATCATCACCCACTTCTCTGGGTAGAACCTCTTCCACCTGCACCGGCGGCTGCAGCTGGGCAGGGCCTCTCGCGCCCCTCACTTCCAAGAACTCGGGGCAGGTGGCTGTGGCGTGCCCCTCCACTTGGTGGAAGTCGCAGTACGGTAGCGCTCCTCCCCTCTTTCGGCGGGCTGGACGCTCTCTCCTGTTACCTCTTCCCCCTCCTATCGCCAAGGCTTGCTGTGGAGGGGGTAAGAGTTGTCTTGGGGCCTGCCTCTGGAAGTTATACCTCCCTTGGCCCCCATGATAGTTCCCCCCTCCTTGGATGAGAGCTCTTCCTGGACCTTGGGCAGGTCCTCCCTGCTGCCTCCAGCCTGGTTCCGGACCCTCCTGTCCCTGGAACCCCTGAGTTCTCTGCTCCTCTCTCCTTCTTCCTTCCTGATGCCTTGAGCCACCCTGCTCCTTTGCCTCTGTCTCTGTCAGCTTTGCCAACTTCTTGACAAACACCGGGTTGGCCGCCTCCATGGCTATCTCCTCTGCCGCCCTTTCCATCAGCTCCTCAAAGGAAAGGGGGGCCTTCCTGGTCAAGCTCATCTTGAAGAAGCCCTCCTTCAGCCCAACGGTGAAGGCCATCTGGAGAGCATACCCTGGCATCTCCTGGACCTCCAGGATCTCCTCTTGGAACCGGTCAACGTAGCGGGCCAACGACTCCTCGGCCCCCTGCCTTATCAAGAAGATGGATTCAGGACTCCTCTTCCGCTTCTTGGAGGTGGAGAAGCGGAGCTGGAAGCTTCGGCTCAAGTCCTCAAACCCGTAGATCGACTTCGGAGGGAGTTGATGGAACCAGTCCCTTGCCTTCTCCTTCAGAGTGATCGCAAAGAGGCGACACTTGAAGGCATCTGTCATTGGTCTGATGGAGACGGCATCCTCGAACCATTGCAGATGCTGGACGGGGTCATCCTTCCCCGTGTAGTAAGCCATGTCTGGCTCTCTGAACCCCTCGGGAACGGGAGTTGAGATGATTAGCTCGCTGAAGGGTGACCCCCTAAGGGGTGGTCTCGCCACCTCCACTCGCGCGACCTGCTCGCCTTGAAGGTTGGCACTCGCCGGGCTGGAGAACAGCTCCCGACCGGTGAGGTCTCGCTCGACCCCATCGCCCATCGTCTCCTTCCCGGGCCTTCTTCCTGGGACACTTCCTTCTCCCCCTGCTGGGGTCATCTCGCCTAGACCCCTGGGAGTCGACTCGTCGAGGGGGGGGGGGAGCTAGCTCCTGGGGGGTCGGGGTGGAGCTGCCACCCTGAGGAGCAATGCTTCGCAGCATCTCCATGATGCCTTGGATGGAGGCCATGAACTCTTGCCTCCCCACAAAGGGTCCGGGGGTGGGGAGCTCGCCGAGATCATCACCACCTCCTTAACCTCCCGTCATGACACTCTCCTGAGATCTTCTGTGCTGGTCACTCTCCACGCTCACCGCACCAAAATGTTGAAACCAGAAACCTGGTCTCTGTGGAGTTCGGGGTCCCTTGAAAGGGGTGACCTCACACCTACTACACTCGAGAGAACGTCACAGACCAAGGGATCAAGAAGCTAGGAACAGACCCTCCGCTCTAGCGCGGAGGTCCCACCTCACACCCGGAAGGCTACCTGAGCACTTCCCCTCCCTAGCCAATGCTCGAGCTAGGGTGTCTTGGAGGAGCTCTCTCAACTCTACCAAGAAGAAGTCAAGGGAGGAGCAAGCAAGAAGAAGAAGATGAAGTCCCCCTCCAAAGCACCCAAGGGGGTCTATTTATAGTTTTCCAAAACCCCTTGGACCAAAATGACCGAGATACCCTCACGCCCCAAAAGCCTTGGGCCAATAGAAAACAGTCACGCCGGGGGGTAAAGGGGGAATTTTCCCCGAGGGCAAGAAGGTAAAACTGCAAGTAGAGGCCCTGGCCCCTGGCCGGTCTCGCCCCGCTAGGCCGCCGAGCAAGAAGAGGCGGGGGCGAGACCCTGGCCCCCGGCCGGTCTCGCCCCGCTAGGCCGCCGAGCAAGAAGAGGCGGGGGCGAGACCCTGGCCCCCGGCCGGTCTCGCCCCGCTAGGCCGCCGAGCAAGAAGAGGCGGGGGCGAGACCCTGGCCCCCGGCCGGTCTCGCCCCGCTAGGCCGCCGAGCAAGAAGAGGCGGGGGCGAGACCCTGGCCCCCGGCCGGTCTCGCCCCGCTAGGCCGCCGAGCAAGAAGAGGCGGGGGCGAGACCCTGGCCCCCGGCCGGTCTCGCCCCGCTAGGCCGCCGAGCAAGAAGAGGCGGGGGCGAGACCCTGGCCCCCGGCCGGTCTCGCCCTGCTAGTCCGCCGAGCAAGAAGAGGCGGGGGCGAGACCCTGGCCCCCGGCCGGTCTCGCCCCGCTAGGCCGCCGAGCAAGAAGAGGCGGGGGCGAGACCCTGGCCCCCGGCCGGTCTCGCCCCGCTAGGCCGCCGAGCAAGAAGAGGCGGGGGCGAGACCCTGGCCCCCGGCCGGTCTCGCCCCGCTAGGCCGCCGAGCAAGAAGAGGCGGGGGCGAGACCCTGGCCCCCGGCCGGTCTCGCCCCGCTAGGCCGC
Organism: Platanthera guangdongensis; assembly: GCA_039583875.1. Lineage (NCBI taxonomy): Eukaryota > Viridiplantae > Streptophyta > Magnoliopsida > Asparagales > Orchidaceae > Platanthera > Platanthera guangdongensis. The sequence continues at coordinate 142,703,765 of CM077155.1, forward strand.
CGAGCAAGAAGAGGCGGGGGCGAGACCCTGGCCCCCGGCCGGTCTCGCCCCGCTAGGCCGCCGAGCAAGAAGAGGCGGGGGCGAGACCCTGGCCCCCGGCCGGTCTCGCCCCGCTAGGCCGCCGAGAGTTCGAAATACTGGCGGCCTGCGACCTGACGACCTGGGCGGCTTGCAGCCTGGCGGCCTGGGCGGCTTGGGGCCTGGCGGCCTGGGCGGCTTACGGCTTGCGGCCTGGCGGCCTGGGCGGCTTGCGGCGGCTTGCGGCGGCTTGCCAAGAGCGCCTTGGGGGGAGAAATATTTTCTCCCCCTACTAGTATGTCTTTCAAGTTCTCCAAAAATTGGCCCCTAGGAGTGCAAAACTCCCAAAAAGCTTTAAAACTTGCTTACCTTGTTTTGGGCCCACTCTTCGCGAATACGGGGTTGTACACGGCTGGGTCAGGCCTCGACTTCTTGATCACTTGGTCATCCACCCATTTCGTCGGAGTTCAGGATGAATGTTCAATAGTAATAGCCATCAAATTAGCCACAACCACATTGTTCTTCTCTTTGTCAGCAGTGAGACGAGCGATAGCTGCTTTCATGATCGGCATTGTGTTAAAAAGTAGGCAAGAAATCAGGGAGGTCAAGGGATAACTCTAAGGGGTAGCCTCCCTCCCCTCTTTGGTATATAAAAGCTTCGGTGGGACCCACCGAGATATTCCCTTACCCCCACTCGCCAAATAACAGTGAGGTTGGACGGTATTTCCGAGTTTGGGCCAAAATTCGAAAAGAGCGGGTATTGTGTACAACCTCGTATTTGTCGAGTGGGCTAAACCGGCATGAAGCGAGGGACGAGTACCCAACTTTATTGGGCGCCCACTACCTAGGCGAGCATCTAGGAGTGAGTGGATTCAGTGAGTTCGCACTCACCCCTAGTAGGAGGCGAGTGGCAGGTATCTGTCTTCACCGGGCACTTGCCACCCGGGCGAGTAGGCCGAAGCTAGTTTGGCTGGCCCATCAGGAGATGTGATCCACGTGCCCCTGAGATTCCATTTTGGTCTGCCATTAGCCGTCCCGAACAACGATATTTCTCTATTGCCAGACCAATCCCGGTTGCATTTAGTAAAAACCATAAGGCGTTATTTTGCTATCCGTAGACCTCCCCCAGAAAACTGTAAATAGACCCCCAAGGACATTTTTGAGGAGGACCTCTTATTGGTTTCTCCCCCTTAAGCTAGCTTTGGTATGCAAGAGCTTCAACTCATTATTCACTGTGGTTTCCGAGTGGCTAGTCTGGAGCTCTCAAGGCCCTCCGAAGGTGCCCGGTCCAACATTGGATTGGGAGGGGAATCGATCTAAGATCTTTCAGGTTTATAGCGGGAACTTCTCACCACGGCATGTGGGTCTGTTTGAGGTTCTAGTGGGAAGGTCTCCAAACTTTAAGTCCTCAGTTCAGTGTACTGCTTCGGGAAAAGTAAAGGCATGCTACAACTCTGGTCTGAACTTCTCGTTGAACCGTGGTTTCTTGGTTCAACAACATACCTATGTATTCAGGTAGAAGTAGGCATGCTAATACTGATACATGATTGATCCAGCCGGATATACCTAGTTATGAGTCTCTCTTAATACTGATATATGATTGATCTAGGATTGATCCAACCGTATATACAAAATTTTGGGCCAAAAAAAGGCTGAAACAACATATTGTGTAAATTATGCTTAAAATTCAAATGTATATATCATATATGTAGTCATTAGTACCTAAAATCAAGACACTTCAAACGAAATGCATGCAAAGGAGAAAAAATCAGGAATTAACATGCTTATAGTACATCTATGACATAATCGATGGAATCCCTATTATAAAATCAAACTACAAGTGCGGGTGAAGGGATCAAATCTTTTTGTTTGTTATAAAAGTAGCGAACACGCAGCTAACAAACAGACAGAAATTTGAATAATTGAAATTTTATTATCCAAAAAAGATCTCATTTACAAAGGTATGACCTCCCTTTTATAGAATGGAGGAGATAGGAGAGAGTACAAACAAACAATATGGGACTAAAAATTTACAAGGCTGAGCGGCTAGAAATTAAAGAGACCGCATAGGCCGCGCGGTTAGACAAATGGGCTAACCGCTCGGCAACTCCAGCAGGAAGAGAACATGCCGCAATAGGAGACCACTAGACTGCCCGGTCTCCAAGCCTCTGAGAGAGACCGCCAGACCGCTCGGACTACAAACATCAACAGTCTGAACACGAACCTGCTGGAAAGGAACCGCTAGACCGCGCGGTCAACAACCCGCCAGACTAAACCGCCAGGCCGCCCGGTTTAATACTTCAACACTCCCCCTCAAGCTGGAGCATAGATATCAATCATGCCCAGCTTGTCACAAATGTGGAAGAAGGAAGTAGAGACCGGTTTTGTGAAGATATCCGCCAATTCTTTGTCAGAGGTGACAAACAGAGTACAAATCTGTTTCTTCAAAATTTCCTCCCGAATGAAGTGGCAGTCAACCTCTATATGCTTTGTTCTCTCATGGAAGACCGGATTTTTGGATATGTATATAACGGCCTTGTTGTCACAGAACATAGGAAGAGGATAGTCATAGACCTCCCCTAGGTCAAGCATGAGAGCACGCAACCACTTTAACTCACACGTGGTTGACACCATACTCCGGTATTCGGCTTCTGTATTGGATTTGGAGACAACAAATTGTTTCTTGCTCTTCCAACTCACAAGATTTCCTCCAACAAAAGTACAAAAACCTGATGTGGATTTACGATCACCTTTATCATCCGCATAACTTGAATCTGAGTAGGCTTCAACCCTCAGATGACCATTCCTCTGAAAGATTAGCCGTTTGCCCGGTGCTGCTTTGACATACTCTAAAATCTTTAAGGCAGACTGAAGATGACACTCCCTGGGATCTTGCATAAACTGACTAACTTTGCCTACAGCATAAGAGATGTCGGGTCTGGTCACCGTGAGATAGATGAGTTTGCCCATCAAACGTCTGTACCTTGTGACATCAGATAGAAGAGGCGATTCATCCGTCCATGTTTTGTCTTCTCCAATAGCCATGGGAAACCGGGCCGGTTTGGCACCTGTCAATCCTTCCTCTTGTAGAAGATCTAGGGCATACTTCTGTTGGGAGAGAACCAACGAGTCAAGCTTCCGAGAGATTTCTATCCCCAAAAAGTATTTCGGGGAGCCCATATCCTTCCTGACCAGGTGTTGACGGAGGTGTTGCTTCGTCAAGTTCACCCCAGCCTGGTCATTGCCAGTAAGAAGAATATCATCCACATACACTGCCAAAACCACCAGTCCCGAGGCCGTTTTGCGAATGAATAAGGAGTGATCGGCCGAACTCCTTGCAAAGCCGATGGTAGCCACAATACCACTGAACTTGTCAAACCATGCCCGAGGGCTCTGCTTTAGGCCATAAATGGCCTTATTCAAACGACATACACGTGTCTCCCCCTGAGCAACATACCCAGGAGGTTGCTCCATGTAGACGTCCTCCTGAAGATTCTCAAAGAGAAAGGCATTCTTGACATCAAGCTGGGAAATAGCCCAGTCCCGGTTAACAGCCACAGAGAGAAGAACCTGGATAGTGCTGAGGTGAGCAACCGGAGAGAAAGTGTCAAAGTAATCAATGCCGTAAGTCTGAGTGAAGCCTTTGGCCACCAGCCGGGCCTTGTAGCGATCCACAGTGCCGTCGGGGCAAAATTTCACAACAAAGACCCAGCGACAGCCAACCACATCAGTACCCACTGGTGGAGGAACAAGGGTCCAGATACCCCTTTCAGTAAGAGTAGCCATCTCTTCATCCATGACAGATTTCCAATGAGAAATAGTAAGAGCCTCCTGGTAGGTGCGGTGGGTAGTAGCAGCGGAGATAGCCAATGCAAAACACCTGCAAGAAGGAGAAAGCCGATCATAGGAAACAACTGCCGCAAGCGGGTGTTGAGTACACGTCCGCACCCCTTTGCGAAGAGCAATGAGAAGATTCAGGTCGACGGGTGCCTCAGCGACCAGAGTGTCCGTGGCGGATAAGGCTGACCCGGGACTAGAGAGAGACGACCGCGGAGAAGAGGGAGGAGGGGGAGGGGGTGAGACGGACAGAGAAGGAGACGGAGGAGGAGAGGAGGGAAGAGTGGAGACGTCGATAGGCATGGAAGGAACGGAGAGAGGCGGTGGAGAAGTAGAGACATCAGGAGGAAGAGAGGAGTCAAGAGAGAAGTAAGAAGCATTCTCGAAGAATGTCACGTCCGCGGAGACAAATTGTTTGCGCAGAACGGGGTCAAAACAGTAATAGCCTTTTTGAGTGGTAGAGTACCCCAAAAAGACACACTTGGTAGAACGGGGGGAAAGCTTGTCACGGGTAGCGGATGGAGCGTGAACAAAAGCCGTACACCCAAAGACACAGAAAGGGAGAGGGAAAGGTTCCTTGCGGGGGTATAGAATGGAGAAGGGGGTCTGGCCGTGGAGAACCGTGGAGGGAAGACGATTGATGAGATAGCAAGCGAGGAGCACAACGTAGCCCCAGTAGGAGCGGGGTACTTGCATCTGCGTCATGAGAGTGCGAGCGATATCAAGGAGGTGACGGTTTTTACGCTCCGCCACCCCATTCTGTTGGGAGGTGTAAACACAGGTGGTTTGATGAAGAAGGCCATGTTGCCTAAAGAAAGAGGAGAACTCATGACTAAGATATTCCTTAGCATTATCAGAGCGTAAAACTTTAATAGAAATGCCAAATTGAGTCTTAATCATAAAATAAAAGGATTGCCAGATAGAAAAGAGTTCAGAGTGATCTTTTAATAGATACACCCAGGTACATCTAGAAAAATCATCTATAAAAGTTACAAAGTAGGAACTACCCCGACCAACGGTGAGGGTAGGAGCAGGACCCCAGACATCAGAATGAATGAGATCAAACGGACGAGAGGAGCCACGGCCTTGCTTCGGCGGGAAGGAGGAGCGATGATGTTTGCCAAGCTGACATGCATCACAGTTGAGCGGAGGACTGGTTGGAGGTAAGTGGGGCAGAAGCTGTCGAAGAATCCGAGGAGGAGGATGTCCAAGGCGAAGATGCCATTGAAGCAGATCTATAGAGGAGGAGGAGTAGGCGGACAGAGCGGAAACGTCGTCGAGGAAATAGAGGCCGCCGCTCTCAGTCCCAGTAGCAATCGTCCGCTGGGTCCTCGGGTCCTGAAAAGAACAAGAAGTGGGAGTGAATAAGACAGAGCACTGAAGTTGCCTACATAAAGTAGTAACAGACAATAAATTGCACGGGAACTTCGGGACATAGAGAGTGTCCTCCAAGCAAAGTGACGGGGTGACTTGAACCAGGCCCGTCCCAAGCACCGGGGACGGTGAACCATCCGCCACACAAACCGGGGGTAGGCGGTCATGCGTTTCAAGGAGAGAGAAGCAATGAGGGTTTCCAGTCAATCAGCCATTTACCTTGGGTAACGACGTGGGCACTACCTGAAGTCGTGGCCACAGAGGCAGACGGCCGAGAGGAGGCGGAGGTCGAGGAAGGAGCATCACTGGAAGGGCGAAGATGAGGATGTTTCTGCAAGCAGCGGTCAACAGAATGGCCGGTACCACCACAGTGAGAGCAGAGGAACCTGGACGAACCACGCCCGCCTGAGTGGCTGCGGCTACTAGGACCCCCCCTGCTGAGCCTGGTGAGCATAGGAGTCCTGGGAAGGAGGGGAGGCCAAGAGAGGCCGCTGGAGCAGCGAAGTAACAACGATAATGCGAGCCGCGGTGGCATCCAAAGTAGGAGATTCCGCCTCACCCAAGATCTGCTGGCGGATCATATCATAAGAATCGGGAATACGGAGAAGATAACAAACAACCAGGAGTTCCTGGAAGTGTTTGTGTTGGTCGGCCAGATCCGCTGAGAAGGGGCGATTCTGGAGGACCTCTGCGCCAAGAGCTTGAACCTGCTGATAAACCGCAGCAGGAGACATGGAGGGGCGAGCGAAGATGTTGGGTACATTGGTTTAAATGTACCTGATTTGAAGAAGCCTCACCCAACTCAATGATATACATCAAAATGTATTTGATGTGTTTTGAGTTTACTTGTGCAGGCTAAGTTTTTACAGGAAAGAAGAAAAAGTTTCTAAGTCCATGTGTCGACACCCAGAGGGAAAGTGTCGACACTTAAGAAGACTTGTGTCGACACCCAGGCAAGCAGTGTCGACACTTGGAGTCATTGTGTCGACACCAGGGATGCTGAGTCGACACCAGACAGAAAGAGTCGACACAAGGAGCTGTGTCGACACTCAATGAAGAAAAGCCAGTGAAGCTGTGTCGACACTTAGCAGTTGTGTCAACATCCAGTGAAACTGTGTCTACATCAGAAAGTGTCGACACTTGGAGGCTGTGTCGACACTCAGCAAAAGCTAGCAGAGACTAAGTACAAGTGTCGACACACAACAGAAGAGTCAACACTTGAAGTAAGTGTCGACACCCTGAACAATGTGTCGACACTTAGCTGAAGACTCAACACTTGAAGAAAGTGTCGACATAAGGAGCTATGTCGACACTTAGCAAAGATCAGCAAAGTTCAAGAATATTTTAAGTACAAGTGTCGACATTAATGGAATGTGTCAACACTCAGCCAGAGTCTCGACAGAAGAAGGATGTGTCGACACAAGGAGCTGTGTCGACACTCAACAAGTATCAATACATGAAGATGTGTCGACACAAAGGAGATGTGTCGACACTTAGAAGAATTCAGCAAAATACTGAAGTACAAGTACTTGTGTCGACACTCAATTTCAGTGTCAACACATGAAGAAGAAGTAGTGTCGAGATATAAAATCTACAACACAAGGAGTTGTGTCGACACCTTGTAGGCTAGTGTCGACACTTAGTCAACTTGTGTCGACACTTGGTCTATAAGTGTCGACACTTAAAGACAGATAGTCTCGACACTTCTAGACAGTTACAGAATTTTCAAGAACTGACTGGATGACTTGACAGCTGCCATTCCAGCCGGTCTACAGCACCTGTCAGAGTTGTCAGAAATCAGTTATGGACAGGACCAGCCGGTTACCATGAAGAAGGCCTATAAATAGGCCTATGCTGTCTACAGAAATTGATTGATGAAGTGGTTCAAGTGATCATTCACAAGAGAAACACACAAGAAGATCTAGCTTTCAAGTGAAGATCTAAGAAGTTGGAGAGAGAGAGCTCCATCCAAGAAATCAGTTGTTGGAACCAGACTGAGAAGAAGGGTTCAGATTTATTCTGAATCTTAAGTAGCAGAGATCAAGGATCAACTACAGAAGGAGTCAATCTTATTGAGTTCTACTTTCAAGAAGCTTTGAAGAAAGCTAAGTCAGATTGATTTCAGCTGAGTTCTTCCAAGAACTCATCAAGAAACTCACATCTCATCTCTCTATTCTCTGAGTTGTTGAGTATATGCTTTTGTATTCATTTTTATCTTGTAGGATCCTTTGGATCTGAGTCTTGTAAGTCTGTAATTATAAAGGCTGAGGGTAGGAGAGTTTTATCTCTGAGTGTAGGCCTTGGTGGCTGAGTGTAGGCCTTGGTGGCTGAGTGTAGGCCTTGGTGGCTGAGTGTAGGCCTTTGTGGCTGAATGTAGGATTTGTGGAAAAGCTGAGTTTTAGGGCCTTGGGCCTGAGGTGTAGGAGCCTGTTTTGGGTTCTGAGTTAGTGGAGAAGTTTGGCCGAATCTAGTACACTGCTAGATAGGCGAAGGGGGAAAGTGGATGTACCAAAAGCTTGGGGAACCACTATAAAACTCTGTGTCTACTGTGTGTTTGTGGATTGCTGTGACTGTTGAATGAGTGCTGTGATAAATTAGATATAATTTTGTGATATTATCTGTTTGCTGCCTAAAAAGTTAAAAAGATTCAAGTCACCTATTCACCCCCCCTCTAGGTGCTTAGGGACAATATATTTCAAGTGGTATCAGAGCTAGGTTGCTCAAAAGAGGAAATAACTGTCTGAGTAGATCCTGTTGGCAGATTCAGTCTAAGTCAATTACAGAATTAAGAAAATCAAGAACCATGAGTTCCACTGAAAATCACAAGGAATTGAGATCCATGAAGTTACCCATATGCAGGAAAGAGATCTTTGGGATATGGAAGGAAAGGGTGAGACTTTTTATGGAAGCCTCAGACCCTAGGATTTATATCACAGTAAAAGAAGGGCCATATGTGCCCATGAAGGTGTCAGTACTGGATGCAAATCAGAGAACACCAAAGGATTTCTCTGAAATGACAAAGGATGAAATTGTTCTAGCCACTATGGATAAGAGGGCTCAGAACATCATAGTGAGTGCCATAGATGATGCAACTTTTCAGAATCTGATACACTGTAAGACAGCTAAAGAAATGTGGGATACTCTTATTGTGCATATGGAGGGTTCTGAAGAAGTGAGGCAAGACAGAAAATCCTTGTTAAATCAAGAGTATGAAAGTTTTAGACAAGGAAGAGCTGATAGCATAACTGAGTGCTATAAAAAGTTCTACAGAATAGTGAATGAGCTCATGTCCTATGGCAGAGAGTTCAGTAATTATGAACTCAATGATAAGTTTCTAAGGTCCCTAACAAAAGATTGAGACACCAAGATCTGTGCCATTAGAGAAATGGCAAAGTTGACAGAAATTCCTCCACCTACACTGTTTGGCAAACTGCTGTCTTATGAAATGCAGTTGACAGTAAGGAAAGAAGAGGAGAAATCAACAAGAAGTGAACACAAAGAAAGAACAGTTGCCTTCAAAACAGAAGCCCCCAGAAAGTATAGGAGTAAGTCACCAACTCCATCTCCTAAAGTTGCTGAAACAGAATCAGATGAGTCAGCAAGTACAAAGTCTGAAAGCAGTGAAAGTGATGAGGACTTTGCTGCCTTCACTAGACATTTTCAGAAGTTCTTGAAGAAGAAACAGTGGAGGACAAGACCTTCTACTTTACAGGGAAAAGAAGACTTTTATCAGAATAAGAAGGCTTCAAAGAAGGACAGAAAAAAGACTAAGTCTAGCAAGACAACACTTTCAAAAATAGTGTGCTATTGTTACAATAGACAAGGCCATGTTGTTGCAGATTGTCCAGAAAAGAGAAAGGAGTCTAGTGACAAGAAGAAGACTCATTTCAAAGGCAAGAAAGAAAAGTCTTTTGTTGCCAAGAAGGACAAGAGCCTATCAGATATTTCTTCATCAGAAACTGAGTCAGATGCTGAGGCATATATAGGACTGTTTGCTGAGGAAGAAGAAGAAGAGTTCATCCAAATTATGAATTCTATATATGAACAAGAAGACAGTCAGTGCCAAGGGCTAATGGCATTGACACAAAGTGACAAAATCTTGGAGCAGCCAGGACCCAGTAAGGTACAAAGTTCAACTTTAAGTTCAGTTTCTTGTGCCAGTACAGAATCAGATTCATCATCATCAAATGATGAGAGTGCATCTGAGTCTGAAGAAGATATTCATCAGCTGATAGATGAATATAAAGTACTGTTGCAAGCTTATAAGAAGAGCAAGTCCCTAGCCAAAAGTCAGGCAAAAGAAATTGCTGATCTCAAAGCTGCTGCAACAGATTTTGAGAAGTTATTTGATCAAAAGCTTAATGAAATAGCCAGACTGAAGCACATTACTGTGATTCAGATGGGGACTATCACATATAAGAATGATCAAATTAAGAGTCTGGAGATTAATATTCAGAAGGAGAAAGATCTAGTTGCTAGGTTTTCTAAACCTAAGTCAGTTCTACCTTTAATTGATGAATTTGTTCATCACAAAGGCAAGGCTGGACTGGGTTTTATTAAACCTGCAAGGACTGTCCAGTCCAAGTCCAAGGGCAAAGCCCCAACACTCAACAAGCCAGCTGTGGATAAAACAGCTAAGACTGTACCTAAGCAAAGGTACAATAAGTTTGAGTGTTGGTGCTGTGGCAAGGTTGGCCACTTTGCAATGGACTGTTGGCACAATGCTAGTGCCAAAGTGAGTAGCAAACTGCCTATTGGAAAACTAGTAGGTAGCTTTCTCAGGATGCAAACTAACAAGTACCAAGGACCCAAGAATTCTTTGGGTTCTAAGGTTCACTAATCTGTTTTGCAGGTGAGTCCAAGTGGCCATGCCCCAATATGGTACTTGGACAGTGGATGTTCCAGACATATGACTGGAACTAGGGGACTACTAAGGGACTACACACCTATCAAAGATGGTCCAAAAGTCACCTTTGGTGGTTCTGAAAAAGGAATCATCAAAGGATTTGGTAACATTTCTAGCAACTTGGTTACCATTACTCAAGTGGCTTATGTTAAAGGGTTGAAACACAACCTAATAAGTATAAGTCAATTAAGTGATGTAGGGTATGACATCTCATTTGTTAAGAATGATTGTCATATCAAGAGGTCAAATGATCAAGAGATCATTTTGACAGGTTATAGAAAGAGGAATGTCTACTGCCTAGACATTATGTGTGAGACCAATGACTCTCAAGTATGTCTTATAGCTGATGAGACAGTCTCTCATTGTGTCAAATGGCACAAGAGGCTAGCCCATCTAAACTACAAGACAATTGGCAAACTCTTTAGTAAAGAGTTAGTGAGGAATGGTCCTCAAGTTAAGTGTGTTAAAGATGATATTTGCTCAGCTTGTCAAAAGGGCAAACAGACTAGATCCATCTTTAGAAGAATAAAAAACAAAGATGTTGTAAGGTGTTTATACCTCTTGCATATGGATCTCTTTGGTCCAATGTCAGTTCACAGCCTAGGTAGAAAGGTCTATACCTTTGTAATTGTAGATGACTACTCAAGGTTTTCCTGGGTGTTCTTCTTAAGACAAAAATCTGAAACACCTAGTGTCTTCTATAGCTTTGTCAAGCAAATTCAGAATGAACTAGACAGTATAGTGGTCAAGATTAGAAGTGACCATGGTACTGAATTTCAGTCTGAGAGTATGGCAAAACTATGTGAAGACTTTGGGATCTTTCAAGAGTTTTCTTCACCTAGAACACCTCAGCAAAATGTCATTGCTGAGAGGAAGAATAGAACCTTGATTGAGGCAGGTAGAACCCTATTAAGTGATACATCACTACCAGAATATTTCTGGGCTGAAGCAGTTAATACTGCATGTCATGTTATTAATAGGGCTACCATTACTAAAGGCCTCAACAAGACCCCCTATGAGGTTGTGAAAGGCAGGAAACCAAACATATCCTACTTTAGGATCTTTGGTTGCAAATGCTTCATACTTAACAATGGAAAGTCTTACTTGGCTAAGTTTGCTGCCAAGTCCCAAGAGGGAATTTTTGTTGGGTACAGCAACAACAGTAAGGCTTATAGAGTCTACAACTTGACTACACAAGTTGTAGAAGAATCTGTACATGTAGTATTTGATGAGACTAAACTTATTAACAATGAGTTGTCTAGTAGTGTATGCAGCTCCACAGGTATAACAAAGAAGTTGGACAAGCTTACTATAGAAGAAGAACCTGCTGCAAGACAGCAAGTAAAAGATAGTGGCTGCTGTCCAGGGGGAGTACTACATGTACCTAGTGCAGAAGAAGTACAAGGAGTGCAGCAAGATGAAGGAACTGAAGAAGTTCAACCTGAAGTAAGGATGCCTCCAGCCAATAGGCATCTTAGAGATCATCCAGTTGAGCAAATCATTGGTGATCCAAGACAAGGGGTACAAAAAAGGAGCAGAAATCTGAATGCAGCAATCTACTCCAGCTTTCTATCCCAAGTTGAACCAAAGAAGTTTGAAGAAGCCATACTAGACCCTCACTGGATTGAGGCAATGCAAGAAGAGCTGAATCAGTTCAAGAGGTGCAAGGTCTGGGAACTTGTTCCTAAACCTAAAGACCACAATATAATTGGAACCAAGTGGATCTATAGGAACAAGATGGATGAACAAGGAGTCATCATTAAGAACAAAACAAGATTGGTTGCTAAAGGATATAGGCAGGAAGAAGGTATTGACTTTGATCAAACCTTTGCTCCAGTAGCCAGACTGGAATCCATAAGGATGTTCCTGGCCTATGCAACCTTTCAAGGATTTAAAGTTTACCAAATGGATGTCAAGTCAGCATTTCTGAATGGTAATCTTAAAGAGGAAGTCTATGTGGAACAGCCATCAGGTTTTGTTGATTCAACTCTACCTAATCATGTCTATAGACTTAGGAAAGCTTTATATGGGTTAAAGCAAACCCCTAGGACTTGGTATGAAACCCTGTCTAGTTTCCTCATTGAGAACAAGTTCACAAGGGGGAAAATAGACAAGACTCTATTTCTTAGGGAATCTAGAGGCAAAGTAATACTAGTCCAAATATATATAGATGACATTATATTTGGGTCTACTAAAAGTATCCTTTGCAAAAAGTTTGCAAAACTAATGCAAAGTCAATTTGAGATGAGTAGTATGAGAGAGCTAAAGTTCTTCTTGGGTCTCCAAGTAAGACAGACTGAGAATGGTTTATCCATTTGCCAGTCCAAGTTCACCCTAGAACTCATAAGGAAGTATGGTATGGATTCATCCAGTACCATGAAGACTCCTATGAGGTCAAGTATGTCTCTTAGCAATGATGATGCAGGCAAGCCTGTAGATGAAACCTTGTATAGAGGGATAGTTGGCTCCCTATTATACTTGACTGCTAGTAGACCAGATATCATGTATGCTACATGTGTCTGTGCAAGGTATCAAGCCTGCCATAAAGAGTCTCATTTGACAGCAGTCAAAAGAATATTGAGATATCTAAAGGGCACTCCTTATCTAGGCCTCTGGTACCCTAGGAATGAGGATTTTGATCTAACAGGTTATTCAGATGCAGACTTTGCAGGATGCAAAGAAGACAGAAAAAGCACTACTGGAACCTGTCAATTCCTAGGTGGGAGACTAATTTCATGGAGTAGCAAAAAGCAAATAAGTGTGGCTATCTTCACTACAGAGTCAGAATATGTGGCTGCTGGAAGTTGCTGTGCTCAACTTCTATGGATACAGCATCAGCTTGAGGACTATGGAATTCAGGTAAGTAGAACTCCACTCTTTTGTGATTCTACTAGTGCTATTTCAATAGCCAATAATCCTGTATCCCATAGTAGAACAAAACATATTGAAATTAAATATCATTTTCTTAGGGAGCATGTAGAAAGAGAAGATATTTTACTTGAATATGTTAGAACAGATAATCAACTAGCTGATATGTATACTAAGCCCCTAGAAGAAGCTAAGTTCAATAGGTTTAAAGTTGAACTAGGAATGATAAACTTAGAATAAGTTTATAGTATTGGCTAAGTAAAATAGTGTCGACACACAGAGTTGTCTGTGTCGAGACAGAAAAGTGGTGTCGACACATCAGGGGAAAGGTGTCGACACATCTAGGAAGTGGGTGTCGACACTTCAGAATATTAGTGTCGACACATGACAAGTAGGTGTCGACACATCCAAAGTGGTGTCGACACTTAGTTTTTACTCAGAATTATCTAAGTAAAGTCTCGACTATGTGTCGAGTTAAGTGGTGTCGACACATAAACAAGTGTCGACACATATATCTGTTGACTAAACTTGTGTCGAGAGGCGGGGAAGAAACGGAGAGAGGAGAAGGAAGAGAAGATGTAGGAGAGAAATAGGAAGCATTCTCGAAAAAGGTCACATCCGCGGAGACAAACTGCTTGCGGAGAAGGGGGTCAAAGCAGCAATAGCCTTTTTGAGTAGTAGAGTACCCCAAAAAGACACACTTGGTGGAGCGGGGGGAAAGCTTGTCGCGGGTAGCGGAGGGAGCGTGAACAAAGGCCGTACAGCCAAAGACACGGAGAGGGAGAGGAAAAGGTTCCTTGTGGGGGTAGAGAATGGAGAAGGGAGTCTGGCCGTGGAGAACTGTGGAGGGAAGGCGATTGATGAGATAGCAGGCGAGGAGCACAGCGTAGCCCCAATAGGAGCGAGGGACGTGCATCTGCGTCATGAGAGTACGAGCAACATCAAGCAGGTGACGGTTTTTACGCTCCGCCACCCCATTCTGCTGGGAGGTGTAAACACAAGTCGTTTGATGAAGCAGGCCATGCTGGTGAAAGAAAGAGGCGAACTCATGATTCAGATATTCCTTGGCATTATCAGAACGTAAAACTTTAATAGAAATAGCAAATTGAGTCTGAATCATAAAATAAAAGGATTGCCAAATAGAAAAAAGTTCAGAGCGATCTTTTAACAGATACACCCAGGTACAGCGGGAAAAATCATCAATAAAAGTGACAAAATAGGAACTGCCCCGACCAACAGTGAGGTTAGGAGCAGGACCCCATACATCAGAATGAATAAGATCAAACGGGCGAGAGGAGCCACGACCTTGCTTCGGTGGGAAGGAGGAGCGATGATGTTTGCCAAGCTGACACGCATCACAGTTGAGCGGAGAATTGGTAGGAGGTAAGTGGGGCAGAAGCTGGTGAAGAATCCGAGGAGGAGGATGTCCAAGGCGAAGATGCCATTGAAGGAGATCTATGGAGGAGGAGTAGGCGGACAGAGCGGAAACATCGTCGAGGAAGTAGAGGCCGCCACTCTCAGTCCCAGTAGCAATCGTCCACTGGGTCCTCGGGTCCTGAAAAGAACAAGTAGTGGGAGTGAATAAGACGGAGCATTGAAGTTGCCGGCATAAAGTAGTAACTGATAACAAATTGCACGGGAACTTCGGGACATAGAGGGTGTCCTCCAAGCAAAGCGATGGGGTGAGTTGAACCATGCCCGTCCCATGAACCGGGGATGGTGAACCATCCGCCACATGGACCGGGGGTAAGCGGTCATGTGTCTCAAGACGGGAGAAGCAATGAGGGTTGCCCGTCATATGATTTGTAGCACCGGAGTCGATCAGCCATTTACCTTGGGTAACGACGTGGGCACTACCTGACGTCGTGGCTACAGAGGCAGATGGCCGAGAAGAGGTGGAGGCTGAAGAAAGAGCATCACCGGAAGGGAGAAGATGAGGATGTTTCTGCCAGCAGCGGTCAACAGAATGGCCGGTACGACCACAGTGAGAGCAGAGGAACCGGGATGAACCCCGTCCGCCGGAGTGGCCGCGGCTACTAGGGCCCCCCTCTGAGCTTGGTGAGCAAAGGAGTCCTGGGAAGGGGGGGGAGGCCAACAGAGGCCGCTGGAGCAGCGAAGTAACAGCGGCAATGCGAGCCGCAGTGGCATCCAGAGTAGGAGATTCCGCCTCACCCAAGATCTGCTGGCGGATCATATCATAAGAATCGGGAAGACGAAGAAGATAACAAACAACCAGGAGTTCCTGGAAGTGTTTGTGCTGGTCGGCCAAGTCCGCGGAGAAGGGGCGATTCTGGAGGATTTCAGCACCAAGAGCCTGAACCTGCTGATAAGCTGCAGCTGGAGACATGGAAGGGCGGGCGAAGAGGTCCGCATAGAGAGTATAAATGCGGGACGTCTGGCCCCCCTTCGAATAGAGAGCAGTGAGGTGAAGCCAGGCGGCCTTGACCGTCTCATCATGGCGAATGACGGGAAGGCACTCATCAGAAAGGCTGTTGGCCAGCCAGGTGCGGACAAGAGCATCACTCGCATCCCAATCATCAAACTCAGGAGAGGTACGAGGAGGAGGGTCATCGGTGAGGTGATGACGCTTGCGTTGAGAGCGAAGGAGAAAAGTGAAGGAAACGCTCCAATCGGGATAGTTGGAACCAACAAGCTTAGAAACGGTGCCAAGGTTGCCCGAAGGAGGAGGAGGAGGAGGAGCTGCAGGAGTAGTGGTGAGTCCGGAAGTCGTCATAGAATACAGCAAGAAGCCGCAACGGATAGAAAAGAGGAAGCCGCGCGAACACAAGCGGCTAGAAAGCAGACAAAGGCACAACGGGGAAGAGGTCGCGCAGACTGAAAAGGCCGAGCGAACAGAAGAGAAGAGGAGGAAAGAAGCAGCGACTACAACAAGTCGCAGGCCGGGCGAACAGAAACAGGCCGCAACGACTAGGAAGTCGGAGAGGCAAGAAACAGGTCGCGGCGAGAACGAACCAGGTCGCAGCGACGGATAGCAGCAGGAGAAGAGAACCAAGGAGAAGCAAGCCGCGCGAACAGGGCAGCGGACAAAAACAAGCCGCGCGAACAGGGCAGCGGACAGAAGAGAAGGCAAGCCGCGAGACAGGTCGCGGATAGCGAAAAACAAGTCGCGAGAAGCAGAGAGCGCACAGAATCAGGAGGAAATGACCGTGTCCTCTGATACCATGTAGAAAGTAGCGAATAAGAAAGAACAAACGGATAGACTTTTGAATAATTGAAATTTTATTATCCAAAAAAGGTATCATTTACAAAGGTATGACCTCCCTTATATAGAATGGAGGAGATATGAGAGAGAGTATACAAACAATGTGGGACTAAACATTTACAGTACTGAGCGGCTAGAAATAAAGGAGACCGCACAGGCCGCGCGGTTAGACGGATGGGATAACCGCTCGGCAACTCCAGCAGGATAGAACAGGCCGCAATGGGAGACCGATAGACCGCCCGGTCTCCAGGCTTCAGAGTGAGACCGCCAGACCGCTCGGTCAACAAACCGCTGGATCAGACCGCAAGGCCGCCCGGTTTAATACTTCAACAGGTGTCGAGACATTATAAGTCAGTGTTGACACTTATTCACAGTGTCGACACAATTCAAGTTAGCCGCCCGCCTTTTCATCTTCAAACCTAGAAAGGTATAAATAGGATTTTGCCTTAGTCTGTCGACACGCTTTCAAAAGTTTTGAGACCAAAACTTGTGTGTCGACACCTCTCTTCTCTCAAGACAAATTCTTCAAACCCTAATGGCGCCAAAGCTTGAGGAGAATGTCAATGAGGGTTATGAACTGGTGCGCGACACATTTGTTGATGCAGACCCGGAGATCAAGAACGTTATAACCCTAGTTGTAGACTCGGGATTAGAATTTCTGGTTTCTGAGCCTACAAAGATCTGGAAAAAGGAAGTCTTGGAATTCCTAAATGGAGCTAAGATAGACGAAACTGGATTCAAGATCAAATCCAGGGTTCATGGTGAGAAGGTTAAAGTATCACCTAAAAGTCTGAGGAAAGTATTACAGTTACCAAGAACACAAGAAGAAGATGAGGTTACTGCTTCAAAGACCCGGGAAGCTCTCACATGGTGTGGTCTAGATTCTAAGATGAAAATTGACTCTGTTTTTAATAGAAAGGGCATGAACAGCCAAGAGAAATTTCTGTCTGAGATTGTTGGCAAAGTAATTCTCAGTAAGCCAGGAGGGCATGATAGGGTATCTGCCTCTATGTTCAGTATTATGACAAGGATCATCTTCACTTTGCAAACAGATTGGTCTGTGATAGTTCTTGAGAAGATAAAGGAAAGCTTGAAGAAGCCAAACTTGGGCAGGATTATAAGTCTATACCTTGCTGGAAGTATTCCAGAGGTTATGCACCAAGCTGCGGGAACAAAAATCAATCATATGAGGAAGATGGATTTAAGGATATTTTCCAGATGGGACAGGGTGTTGACTAAGGAGATGCCAACCCCTGAAAAATAATTTCTGAAAAAGTATCACCTCCAAAGAAGAAGAGGAAAATTGCCCCAGTGGCTCAAGAGTCAACTAGCAGCTCTGGCAGTGAAGAGCATGTGGTCTTCACACCTGATGAGGATGAAGTCACAGGCACTGCTGTCAAGTCTCCAGCTCCTCAAGATGTTCCTGAAATCCAGGGGGAGCCTCTAGCTGTAGAAAATCCAACTACTCTAGAGAGTGAGCAAGCTACACACATCATACATGAGGTAATTACTGAGCTTAATGCTTTATATTTCCATATAGAGGATACTGATTTGTCTGATGTTCATCAGCAAACTCAGCTGGATGGCCAAGTTCCAGATGCTGTCATAGAAGACACATCAGTTGTAGTAGAAGTTGTATCTGATCCAGTGGTTGAAGAGCCCAGAATTTCTCCTGCTCATTCTCCACAAGAGTATACCATGAAAGATCTTTTCTTAAATCTGGATCAAACAGATTTAGACAAAGACAGTACAGCTGCTGCAGGAGAGAATGCTCCAGTTGAGGGGGAGTAAGTGCAAATTCTTGAAGAGACTGCAAGACAAGAAACTGAGAAGGCACCAGCTGTGCAGACTGAGAGGCCCCCAAGCCATAAGGAGAGGGTAGAAATTGCTAGCTCATCAGCTTCTAAAGATGAGGATGCTGCAAGGGCAAAGAAGAAGAAATTTCAGGTCTTTAGAAGAAGGAGCCAGAGTTATAAGAAGGCTCTCCAAACTGTTGCTCCACAGTTTGCACTACAACCAGCCCCAGCTTTTAATTATAGTGCACTGATGGTTTTTATGCAGATCAAGCTGGATGAGCATAGAAAAGCAATAGAGACTTATGTGGATGAAGGGCAGAAATCATTACAGTTTGATTTGACCCAGGATATTAAGTCAATAAGATTTGAAATGAATCTTAACAAGAAGGAGATGACAGACTGCTTCCACAAATGGGGGAATGCAGTGGTGTACTTAGCTACACACCAAGAAAAGATTAAGACTCAAGTAGATGACATAGCCCTGAAGCAAGGATATGTACTTGAAAATCAACTCAGAATGAATGACAATTTGACACAATCTCACAATGCCATAGTCACAGAGTTGAAGAATCTAGCTGCAGGGCAGACTCCAGCTACTGTTAAAGCAGAATTTGACAAAGCATTTCAAGAAGAAATAACTGCTGTTAAGACTGCCATCCAAGACTCACAAAAGATTATAACTGACAAACTCCAAAGGTTAAAACCTTTCTTTAAAGATGGAGTCAATTATTTGGATAATCAAGTGAGATTTCAGAAAGATGATGTCAGAGATCATATAGAAAGTGAAGTCATAAAGGGGGAGAGGGTTTTAGTCAAAGCCAGCTCTGATCATGCCAAGTGGATATCAAATTCTATCAGAGCAACTCTTGGATATCCTCCTCTTTGTGATGATGATAATGTTGCTGAATCTGGCATTCATCCTGCATATCTAGGAGGGGAGCAACCTAAAGTGGCTCAAGTCATCTACCCTCCTCCAGATTTTGACATGATTCATGCAGATGTACAGTCCATGTATATCCCACCTGGGGGAAAGGACAATGTCATTCTTGAAAAAGTTGTTCAGCCAATTTCTGAAGCTATGCAAGAGGCACTGCAAAAAGAAGAAGAGACAAGATTGTCTAAGAAGAGGTTTAGGGAACAAGCTGAACAAAGACCAGACTTTGAGCAGTGGAGTCCTACCTCAAGAAATATTATTTTGACTGCATGGAAAGTTGCAAAAGATAACATTCAAGACAGGAACAAGTGGTTTTCTGAGGCTGAATGGAGAAAACATGAGTCAAAGCAGGAGGCTATAATTCAATATAGAAGAAAGGCCAAGATGGGAAAGCTACCTCCTACTGCCCAGGAGCCTAGCAAGTACTTTCCCAAGCCTTATCATTATTTTGAGAGACAAAAGATTAAGGCTGAGGAACTTAAGAAGAAAGATCTGAAAGGCAAGAAGCCTGCTGATGCTGAAGTTGCTGAAGCTCCTATTCAAGCCAGAGTTCAAGATGGAAAAGGAATAGTGATCAAGGAACCTGAACAGAAATAGAATTAGAATTTTCTTAAAGTTTACTATGTAATCTTTTTGATGTAAAACATTCTGTAAACTTTTGAAAATAAATATGACAAAGTATTGGAACAATGTGTTGTGTGATAAATTAGCTATGTGTTAAATTTATTTCATAATTGTTCTGAGATGTTATCTGTATATGCATGTTTGTTTTATACATATGATGTACTTTCCTGTTTACATAATCCTGTCTTACATCATTTTGTATTTTTATTATGAATGGTGTATATCATTGACTAAGGGTTATGACTTCTCCAAATAGGGGGAGATTGTTGGGTACATTGGTTCAAATGTACCTGATTTGAAGAAGCCTCACCCAACTCAATGATATACATCAAAATGTATTTGATGTGTTTTGAGTTTACTTGTGCAGGCTAATTTTTTACAGGAAAGAAGAAAAAGTTTCTAAGTCCATGTGTCGACGCCCAGAGAGAAAGTGTCGACACTTAAGAAGACTTGTGTCGACACCCAGGCAAGCAGTGTCGACACTTGGAGTCATTGTGTCGACACCAGGGATGCTGAGTCGACACCAAACAGAAAGAGTCGACACAAGAAGCTGTGTCGACACTCAATGAAGAAAAGCCAGTGAAGCTGTGTCGACACTTAGCAGTTGTGTCGACATCCAGTGAAACTGTGTCTACATCAGAAAGTGTCGACACTTGGAGGCTGTGTCGACACTCAGCAAATGCGAGCAGAGACTAAGTACAAGTGTCGACACTGTACAACCCCGTATTCGCGTAGAGTGGACCCTAAACGAGGCGGACACATTTTTAAGTTTTTTGGGTGTTTTGAACTCTTGGTGGCCAATTTTGGCTATGGCTTGGAAACATACTAGTAGGGGGAAGAAAAATCTACCTCCCCCCGGTGGCCCTCTTTTGGGGGGCGGGTGCGACAAGCTGGCTGACACCCGCCCTGTCCCGATAGGTGTTTGGCGGCCTGGCGGGGCGAGACTGGTCGGGGGCCGGGGTCTCGCCCTGCCTCCCTTCTGTTTGGCGGCCTGGCGGGGCGAGACCGGCCGGGGGCCGAGGTCTCGCCCTGCCTCCCTTCTGTTTGGCGGCCTGGCGGGGTGAGACCGGCCGGGGGCCGGGGTCTCGCCCTGCCTCCCTTCTGTTTGGCGGCCTGGCGGGGCGAGACCGGCCTGGGGCCGGGGTCTCGCCCTGCCTCCCTTCTGTTTGGCGGCCTGGCGGGGCGAGACCGGCCGGGGGCCGGGGTCTCGCCCTGCCTCCCTTCTGTTTGGCAGCCTAGCGGGGCGAGACCGGCCGGGGGCCGAGGTCTCGCCCCACCTCCCTTCTGTTTGGCGGCCTGGCGGGGCGAGACCGGTCGGGGGCCGGGGTCTCGCCCTGCCTCCCTTCTGTTTGGCGGCCTGGCGGGGCGAGACCGGCCGGGGGCCGAGGTCTCGCCCTGCCTCCCTTCTGTTTGGCGGCCTGGCGGGGCGAGTCCGGCCGGGGGCCGGGGTCTCGCCCTGCCTCCCTTCTGTTTGGCGGCCTGGCGGGGCGAGACCGGCCGGGGGCCGGGGTCTCGCCCTTGCCCCCCCTGCGGTTTTACCTTCTTGCCCTCGGGGGGAATTCCCTTTTTACCCCCCCGGCGTGGCGGTTTCGTATTGGCCCGAGTCCTTTTGGCCGTAGGGGTATTTTGGTCATTTGTGGCCCATGGGATTTGGAAAACTATAAATAGACCCCCTTGGGTGCCTTGGAGAGGATCCTTTTCTTAGCTTCCTCCTCCCTTAGCTTCTTCTTGGTTGAGTAGAGAGAGCTCTCCAAGGCACCTAGCATAGCCCTTTGGTGAGGGAGGGGAAGAGCTCAGGTAGCCTTCCGGGTGTGAGGTGAGACCTCCGTGCTAGAGCCGAGGGTCTGTTCATAGTCTCCTAAGTCTCCGGTCCGTGACGTTCTCTCGAGTGTAGTAGGTGTGAGGTCACCCCTTTCAGGGACCCCGAACTCCACAGAGGTCAATTTTGGCTTCAACACTTTGGAGCGGTGAGCGTGGAGAGTGACCAGCGCAGAAGATCTCGGGAGAGTGTCATGACGGGAGGTCAAGGAGGTAGTGACGATCTCGGCGAGCTCCCCACCCCAGGACCCTTTGTGGGGAGGCAAGAGTTCATGGCCTCCATCCAAGGCATCATGGAGATGCTGCGAAGCATTGCTCCTCAGGGTGGCAGCTCCACCCCAACCCCCCAGGAGCTAGCTCCCCCCCTCGATGAGTCGACTCCTAGGGGTCTAGGCGAGATGACCCCGACGGGGGAGGGTAGCGCACCAGGAAGAAGGCCCGGGAAGGAGAGGATGGGAGATGGGGTCGAGCGAGACCTCACCGGCCGGGAACTGTTCTCCAGCCCGGCAAGTGCCAACCTCCCAGGTGAGCAGGTCGCGCGAGTGGAGGTGGCGAGACCACCCCTTAGGGGGTCACCCTTCAGCGAGCTAATCATCTCAGCTCCCGTTCCCGAGGGGTTCAGAGAGCCAGACATAGCTTACTATACAGGGAAGGATGACCCCGTCCAGCATCTGCAGTGGTTCGAGGATGCCGTCTCCATCAGGCCGATGACGGATGCCTTCAAGTGTCGTCTCTTTGCGATCACGCTGAAGGAGAAGGCAAGGGACTGGTTCCATCAACTCCCTCCGAGGTCGATCTATGGGTTCGAGGACTTGAGCCGAAGCTTCCAGCTCCGCTTCTCCACCTCCAAGAAGCGGAAGAGGAGTCCTGAGTCCATCTTCCTGATAAGGCAGGGGGCCGAGGAGTCGCTGGCCCGTTACGTTGACCGGTTCCAAGAGGAGATCCTGGAGGTCTAGGAGATGCCAGGGTATGCTCTCTAGATGACCTTCACCGTTGGGCTGAAGGAGGGCTTCTTCAAGATGAGCTTGACCCGGAAGGCCCCCCTTTCCTTCGAGGAGCTGATGGAAAGGGCGACAGAGGAGATTGCCATGGAGGCGGCCAACCCGGCATTTGTCAAGAAGTTGGCAAAGCTAACAGAGGCAGAGTCGAAGGAGCAAGGAGGCTCGAGACCTCAGGAAGGAAGAAGGAGAGAGGAGCAGAGAGCTCCGGAGGGTCCGAAACCAGGTTGGAGGCAGCAGGGAGGACCCGCTCAGGGCCCGGGAAGAGGTTACGCCCATGATGGGGGAAACTTCCATGGGGGCCAAGGAAGGTTCAACTTCCAGAGGCAAGCCCCTAGGCAGCTCCTACCCCCACCACAGCAAGCAATGAAGATTGGTCGAAGGGAGAGGAGGAACCGCCAGGGAAGGAGAAGGTTCAGGGTAGAGTTGCCATACTGTGACTTCCACCAGGTGGAGGGGCACGCCACAGCTACCTGCCCCGAGTTCCTGGAAGTGAGGGGGGCGAGAGACCCTGCCCAGCCACAGCCACCGGTGCGGGTTGAAGAGGTTCTGCCCAGAGAAGGAGGGGATGATGTTTGTGAGGACCGGGTCGATGTCGGACCCCGAGGCGGTATAGCAGTGATCCATGGTGGAGTGGGGATCGAGGCCACTCGGAAGGCAAGCCTCCATGTCATGTACCGAAGGAGCGTCGCCTAAACCTCCCAGACACCGCCCCAGGAGGAGAAGGTCACCTTCTCGGTGAAGGACCTGCCGGATCATGAGGATCCGTTTTGCTATGCGTTGGTCATCCAGACGGCCATCGAGGGCTATAGCGTCTCCCGAATCTTGGTGGACAACGGGAGCTCTGTCAACGTCGTTTTCAGGAAGGCGTTTGATGATATGAAGGTAGAGCCAAGGAGGGTGTTGGCCTCGGACGGACCCCTGTTCGGATTTTCAGGGGAGAGGAAGGAGGTTGAGGGTGGAGTGGGACTCCAAGTTAAATTGTGGGGAGTCTCAAGGAACTGCCGGTTCGTCATTGTGGACGCTCCAAGCAGCTATAACGCCATCTTCGGAAGGCCCCTCATCAGCGCCTTCCGTTGCGTGCCATCTTCCTTCCACCAATGCATTAAGTTCAGCTCCAGAGGGATCCAGGTCAGAGTCAAGGGAGACTCCAGGATGGCAAGACAGTGTTATGTCACGGCCGTCAACACCATCTCTTGGTTGGCCAAGGCAGAGGAGATGGAAAAGGTCATGGAGAGCTTGAGCAAGATGGAAATGCCCGAGGAAAAGGAAGCGGAAGACAACCATCATGCCTAGGCCCCCTGAGGGTGCCTCGCCTTGCTAGCCTTTCAGTTTTTTCCTTTTTCTTGCCTTGTAACCAGTGCTACCCCTGAACAGCTGGGTCAGGGGACCATGTAACTAATGTTTTTCCCCGTTTGAGGATGTAGGATTTGGTAAGATTTGAATGAGATGCCTAGTTCTTGTGCTCCGAGACGGTCCCACTGCCCAGGCTCTCACTAGCTGGGCAGGGTTGGTGGTACCTCTCGTGGAAGCCAAGTCCCTTAGCTCCGAGATGGATTCCGCTGTCAGGCTCTCACTAGCTGGCAGGGCAGGTTGATCTCTCGTGGAGGCTAAGTCCTTTAGCTCCGAGATGGATTCCGCTGTCAGGCTCTCACTAGCTGGCAGGGCAGGTTGATCTCTCGTGGAGGCTAAGTCCCTTAGCTCCGAGATGGATTCCGCTGTCAGGCTCTCACTAGCTGGCAGGGCAGGTTGATCTCTCGTGGAAGCTCAAGTCACTTAGCTCCGAGATGGATTCCGCTGCCAGGCTCTCACTAGCTGGCAGGGCAGGTTGATCTCTCGTGGAGGCTAAGTCACTTAGCTCCGAGATGGATTCCGCTGTCAGGCTCTCACTAGCTGGCAGGGCAGGTTGATCTCTCGTGGAGGCTAAGTGCTTTAGCTCCGAGATGGATTCCACTGTCAGGCTCTCACTAGCTGGCAGGGCAGGTTGATCTCTCGTGGAGGCTAAGTCCTTTAGCTCCGAGATGGATTCCGCTGTCAGGCTCTCACTAGCTGGCAGGGCAGGTTGATCTCTCATGGAGGCTAAGTCCTTTAGCTCCGAGATGGATTCCGCTGTCAGGCTCTCACTAGCTGGCAGGGCAGGTTGATCTCTCGTGGAAGCCCAAGTCCCTTAGCTCCGAGATGGATTCCGCTGTCAGGCTCTCACTAGCTGGCAGGACAGGTTGATCTCTCGTGGAGGCTAAGTCACTTAGCTCCGAGATGGATTCCGCTGTCAGGCTCTCACTAGCTGGCAGGGCAGGTTGATCTCTCGTGGAGGCTAAGTGCTTTAGCTCCGAGATGGATTCCGCTGTCAGGCTCTCACTAGCTGGCAGGGCAGGTTGATCTCTCGTGGATGCTAAGTGCTTTAGCTCCGAGATGGATTCCGCTGTCAGGCTCTCACTAGCTGGCAGGGCAGGTTGATCTCTCGTGGAAGCCCAAGTCCCTTAGCTCCGAGATGGATTCCGCTGTCAGGCTCTCACTAGCTGGCAGGGCAGGTTGATCTCTTGTGGAGGCTAAGTCCTTTAGCTCCGAGATGGATTCCGCTGTCAGGCTCTCACTAGCTGGCAGGGCAGGTTGATCTCTCGTGGAGGCTAAGTCCCTTAGCTCCGAGATGGATTCCGCTGTCAGGCTCTCACTAGCTGGCAGGGCAGGTTGATCTCTCGTGGAAGCCCAAGTCACTTAGCTCCGAGATGGATTCCGCTGCCAAGCTCTCACTAGCTGGCAGGGCAGACTGATCTCTCGTGGAGGCTAAGTCACTTAGCTCCGAAATGGATTCCGCTGTCAGGCTCTCACTAGCTGGCAGGGCAGGTTGATCTCTCATGGAGGCTAAGTCCTTTAGCTCCGAGATGGATTCCGCTGTCAGGCTCTCACTAGCTGGCAGGGCAGGTTGATCTCTCGTGGAAGCCCAAGTCACTTAGCTCCGAGATGGATTCCGCTGCCAGGCTCTCACTAGCTGGCAGGGCAGGTTGATCTCTCATGGAGGCTAAGTCCTTTAGCTCCGAGATGGATTCCGCTGTCAGGCTCTCACTAGCTGGCAGGGCAGGTTGATCTCTCGTGGAGGCTAAGTCCTTTAGCTCCGAGATGGATTCCGCTGTCATGCTCTCACTAGCTGGCAGGGCAGGTTGATCTCTCGTGGAAGCCCAAGTCCCTTAGCTCCGAGATGGATTCCGCTGCCAGGCTCTCACTAGCTGGCAGGGCAGGTTGATCTCTCGTGGAGGCTAAGTCCTTTAGCTCCGAGATGGATTCCGCTGTCAGGCTCTCACTAGCTGGCAGGGCAGGTTGATCTCTCGTGGAAGCCCAAGTCCCTTAGCTCCGAGATGGATTCCGCTGCCAGGCTCTCACTAGCTGGTAGGGCAGGTTGATCTCTTGTGGAAGCCCAAGTCCCTCCGCTCCGATGATGGTCCCGCTGCCAGGCTCCCACTAGCTGGCAGGGCCGGTGGTGCCCCTCGTGGAGCAAGTGTTTGCACCCCCGAGGCCGTCTCGTCACCCAGGCTCCCATTAGCTGGCTTGACAGGTTGACCCCTCCGGAGTCGCGCGCAAAAAGTGCACTCCGCGAATACGTGGGGTTGGAAGTTTCTTTCTGAGCTTGTGCCAACCTCGGAAAGAGCGGGGATTGTGTACAACCCCGTATTCGCGTAGAATGGACCCTAAACGAGGCGGACACATTTTTAAGCTTTTTGGGCGTTTTGAACTCTTGGTGGCCAATTTTGGCTATGGCTTGGAAACATACTAGTAGGGGGAGGAAAAATCTACCTCCCCCCGGTGGCCCTCTTTTGGGGGGCGGGTGCGACAAGCTGGCTGACACCCACCCTGTCCCGATAGGTGTTTGGCGGCCTGGCGGGGCGAGACCGGCCGGGGTCTCGCCCTGCCTCCCTTCTGTTTGGCGGGCTGGCGGGGCGAGACCGGCCGGGGGCCGAGGTCTCGCCCTGCCTCCCTTCTGTTTGGCGGCCTGGCGGGGCGAGACCGGCCGGGGGCCGGGGTCTCGCCCTGCCTCCCTTCTGTTTGGCGGCCTGGAGGGGCGAGACGGCCGGGGGCCGGGGTCTCGCCCTGCCTCCCTTCTGTTTGGCGGCCTGGCGGGGCGAGACCGGCCGGGGGCCGAGGTCTCGCCCTGCCTCCCTTCTGTTTGGCGGCCTGGAGGGGCGAGACCGGCCGGGGGCCGGGGTCTCGCCCTGCCTCCCTTCTGTTTGGCGGCCTGGCGGGGCGAGACCGGCCGGGGCCGAGGTCTCGCCCTGCCTCCCTTCTGTTTGGCGGCCTGGTGGGGCGAGACCGGCCGGGGCCGAGGTCTCGCCCTGCCTCCCTTCTGTTTGGCGGCCTGGCGGGGCGAGACCGGCCGGGGGCCGGGGTCTCGCCCTGCCTCCCTTCTGTTTGGCGGCCTGGCGGGGCGAGACCGGCCGGGGGCCGGGGTCTCGCCCTGCCTCCCTTCTCGCCCGGCGGCCTGGCGGGGCGAGACCGGCCAGAGGCCGCGGTCTCGCCCTTGCCCCCCCCTGCGGTTTTACCTTCTTGCCCTCGGGGGGAATTCCCTTTTACCCCCGGCGTGGCGGTTCCTATTGGCCCGAGGCCTTTTGGCCGTAGGGGTATTTGGTCATTTGTGGCCCATGGGATTTGGAAAACTATAATAGACCCCCTTGGGTGCCTTGGAGAGGATCCTTTTCTTAGCTTCCTCCTCCCTTAGCTTCTTCTTGGTTGAGTAGAGAGAGCTCTCCAAGGCACCTAGCCTAGCCCTTTGGTAAGGGAGGGGAAGAGCTCAGGTAGCCTTCCGGGTGTGAGGTGGGACCTCCGTGCTAGAGCCGAGGGTCTGTTCATAGTCTCCTAAGTCTCCGGTCCGTGACGTTCTCTCGAGTGTAGTAGGTGTGAGGTCACCCCTTTCAGGGACCCCGAACTCCACAGAGGTCAATTTTGGCTTCAACAGACACCCAGAACAATGTGTCGACACACAGCAGAAGAGTCAACACTTGAAGTAAGTGTCGACACCCTGAACAATGTGTCGACACTTAGCTGAAGACTCAACACTTGAAGAAAGTGTCGACACAAGGAGCTGTGTCGACACTTAGCAAAGATCAGCAAAGTTCAAGAATATTCTAAGTACAAGTGTCGACACTAATGGAATGTGTCGACACTCAGCTAGAGTCTCGAAAAAAGAAGGATGTGTCGACACAAGGAGCTGTGTCGACACTCAACAAGTATCAATACATGAAGATGTGTCGACACAAAGAAGATGTGTCGACACTTAGAAGAATTCAACAAAATACTGAAGTACAAGTACTTGTGTCGACACTCAATTTCAGTGTCGACAGATGAAGAAGAAGTAGTGTCGAGATATAAAATCTACAACACAAGGAGTTGTGTCGACACCTTGTAGGCTAGTGTCGACACTTGGTCTATAAGTGTCGACACTTAAAGACAGATAGTCTCGACACTTCTAGACAGTTACAAAATTTTCAAGAACTGACTGGATGACTTGACAGCTGTCATTCCAGCGGTCTACAGCACCTGTCAGAGTTGTCAGAATTCAGTATGGACAGGACCAGCCGGTTACCATGAAGAAGGCCTATAAATAGGCCTATGCTGTCTACAGAAATTGATTGATGAAGTGGTTCAAGTGTTCATTCACAAGAGAAACACACAAGAAGATCTAGCTTTCAAGTGAAGATCTAAGAAGTTGGAGAGAGAGAGCTCCATCCAAGAAATCAGTTGTTGGAACCAGACTGAGAAGAAGGGTTCGGATTTATTCTGAATCTTAAGTAGCAGAGATCAAGGATCAACTGCAGAAGGAGTCAATCTTATTGAGTTCTACTTTCAAGAAGCTTTGAAGAAAGCTAAGTCAGATTGATTTCAGCTGAGTTCTTCCAAGAACTCATCAAGAAACTCACATCTCATCTCTCTATTCTCTGAGTTGTTGAGTATATACTTTTGTATTCATTTTTATCTTGTAGGATCCTTTGGATCTGAGTCTTGTAAGCCTGTAATTATAAAGGCTGAGGGTAGGAGAGTTTTATCTCTGAGTGTAGGCCTTGGTGGCTGAGTGTAGGCCTTGGTGGCTGAGTGTAGGCCTTGGTGGCTGAGTGTAGGCCTTTGTGGCTGAGTGTAGGCTTTGTGGAAAAGCTGAGTTGTAGGGTCTTGGGCCTGAGGTGTAGGAGCCTGTTTTGGGTTCTGAGTTAGTGGAGAAGTTTGTCCGAATCTAGTACACTGCTAGATAGGCGAAGAGGGAAAGTGGATGTACCCAAAGCTTGGGGAACCACTATAAAACTCTGTGTCTACTCTGTGTTTGTGGATTGCTGTGATTGCTGAATGAGTGCTGTGATAAATTAGATATAATTCTGTGATATTATCTGTTTGCTGCCTAAAAAGTTAAAAAGATTCAAGTCACCTATTCACCCCCCTCTAGGTGCTTAGAGACAATATCTTTCAGAAGAGGTCCGCATAAAGAGTATAGATGCGGGACCTCTGGTCCCCCTTCGAATAGAGAGCAGCTAGGTGAAGCCAGGCGGCCTTGACCGTCTCATCATGGCGAATGACGGGAAGGCGCTCATCAGAGAGGCTGTTGGCCAGCCAAGTGCAGATAAGGGCATCACTCGCATCCCAGTCATCAAATTCAGGAGAGTTAAGAGGAGGAGGGTCATTGGTGAGGTGATGACGCTTGCGCTGAGAGCGAAGAAGAAATGTGAAAGCAACGCTCCAATCGGGATAGTTGGAGCCAACAAGCTTAGAAAGCGTGCCAAGGTTGCCTGAAGGAGGAGGAGGAGGAGGAGGAGGAGCCGCGGGACTGGTGGAAGTGGAGATAACGGGGGTGGAGAGACCGGAAGTGGCCATAGAGAAGGCAGGAAACCACGTGAGAAGAAGAGAAGCCGCGGGGAGAGAAGAAAGGAGAGCAAGCCGCACGACCTAAGGAGGAGGCCGGGACACGAGAAAGAAACCGCAGCGAACAAGGACAAAACCGCAGCGGGCTAAAGAGAAGAAGCCGCAGCGGCACAGAGGCAGAATACCAGCGGCCAGGAAGCAGACCAAGGCACAGGGGAAGAGGTCGCGCGAACTGAAAAAGTCCGAGCGAACAGAAGAGAAGAGGAAGCAAAGGACCCAAGAGAACAGGTCGAGAACAGATCGGAAAAAGGCGCGCGAACAGGGAGAAGCCGGGCGAACAGCACAGCGGTCAGAAGAGAAAACAAGCCGCGAGAACAGGTCGTGGAAAGAAGAAACAAGCCGCACGTGCAGAGAGAGCTTAGTTAGGTGGAAAGGACCGAGTGCTCTGATACAATGTAAAAGTAGCGAACACGCAGCTAACAAACGAACATAAATTTAAATAATTGAAATTTTTTTATCCAAAAAAGATCTCATTTACAAAGGTATGACCTCCCTTTTATAGAATGGAGGAGATAGGAGAGAGTACAAATAAACAATGTGGGACTAAAAATTTAAAAGGCTGAGCAGCTAGAAATTAAAGAGACCGCACATGCCGCGCGGTTAGACAAATGAGCTAACCGCTCAGTAACTCCAGTAGGAAGAGAACATGCCGCAATAGGAGACTGCTAGACCGCCCGGTCTCCAAGCTTCTGAGAGAGACCGCCAGACCGCTCGGACTACAAACATCAACAGTCTGAACACGAACCGGCTGGAAAGGAACCGCTAGAACGCGCGGTCAACAACCCGCCAGACTAGACCGCCAGGCCGCCCGGTTTAATACTTCAACATTTGTTGAGCATTAGTCTAGGGTCTCCACAAGCTGTTCGAATGAAGAGAGCAGTCATTCTTCCTCACGATCTTTCTTTGCTAACAATCTTTCTTTTTTTGTTAGAAGATGACCTAGTCCTGCTTAACTAGAAGTAGAAGATGACCTAGTCCTGTAGTTATTATTCCTCAATTGTAAGTCGAAGATGACGTAGTCCTCCTCCGCGCCTCCGCGAGTAATGGCAAGAGCTTTCTCGGATGACAAATTGATGGATTGGGGGTGTCGTCGAGGAGCAATACTTAGGTCAGGACTCCTGAGGATGCTCATGGTCCTGCACCAATGAGGAGTCTGTAAAGGTGGTGGGGCCCACGCATTTGTGGCTTGTGCCATACACTTTTGCACGGGGCCCTCATCATTTTAGGCGCCTCATTGGTTGTCCTGACCATGCTCATGTTCAGGAGTCCTGACCTAAAAATTTTCCATCGTCGAGTGCCGTCGAATGTTTTCGAGTAATGGGCTTTCTCCGGTGAGAAATTAATTGGTTTGAGGTTGACGTCGACTTAGGGTGAGAGGTTCTCACAGTGAGTGTTTCAGGAATTTTTTTTTTGAAAATGCGAGTGGGGGCCCAGTGATGCGGGGGTATTTATTATTGGACCGTTTTTAGGTCCGGTCGGCGGACCGAAATATTTTCCCTTCTTCGAAGCCCCTTTAATTAAAAATATATTTGTAATTAATAATCATAGATATGAATTTTATTTTGGTGCTATTTCTCGCAAACCCAAAATTGAAGTTAGTAAACCATATCAAGCCCCGTTCAACCTTATTTTGCTTTATTTTTGAACTTCATAAATTTCTACAAGCAAACCCGTCGAGTTCTAGCCCTAGAAGCCCGCTGCTATCTCTCTCGCCTGCTCGACTTGGGATTTTTTCTTGCGTCGTTATCGCTCGTCTACTTCTCTCCGTCGTGCATTGCCGTTGAGTTCTCTCCACCAGGCTTTGTCGTCGCTTGCTCTGCTTACTGCCTTCCAACCGAGAATTGCGCTGATATCTTTTTCATCCACGCTGCTTGTTCGCTTCCAGAGCCATGGTTTCCAATCTGCCTATCTCTATGTTTTCTTTCTGTCGCTGCTAAACCCTGGCTTTTTTCTCGCAATGCCAGGATGTTCTTGCTATGTCCATCTCCAGGCCGACAACCACAAGCCTTCTCTCCCATTCCAACCCGACATCAAGTTTTTAGGTATCTTCATTTTCAGTTTTTTTTTTTCAGATTTAGTTCTAAATGTATCTTATTTTAGGTATTACCATTGCATTTGTGATACCATATTTAGGGTTAGCTTTTGATTTCCATTTTTAGACATATTTTTTGAGATAATTGTGGTGTGATATCTCAGTTTTTTGAGTTCATTTGTGTTTGGTTCAGTAACCATTTGATGGTTTGCTACTAATCATTTGATTTTCAAATAATCATTTTCAAATTTTATGATTTGCTAGTAGTAATGATTTGCTAAAAAAACAAAATGAGCATGCTGTTTTATTAATTAGGAAATTATGAGATTAATTTTCAAAATTTTATATTAATGTGAGCTATTTTATATATAATATAATAAAATAATCTTAAAAAAGAACAGACTTTAAAAATGAGCATAATTATTCAATCCAAACTACCTTTTCAAATTTATGTCTGAGAAGAGAAACTTGTTGGCATGGGTAACGTGTCGTGATATATCGTGTGGGATTGAGTTAGTATATCCCGTCAAATCGCGAACAAATTGTGTTAATCAATGTGGGATTTGAAAAGGATGAGGGTTATTTGCTAGGGGAGGGAAATCGGGAGATGAGCTGCTATTCAGAGACAGTCTTTAGCTCTATATTCGACCGTATATAAAGAACATGAAAACATAGAACTTGGACTTTGTCTCAATTTTTTGATGAGATTTATGTTGCGGCACATAAAGTTGAGTTATTGTTAATTCTAACATTATTGTTTTGTGTAATTCCGTTGATTTCCTAGCAACAAATCCTCAAATTATGTCAGGTATTTTTACAGTTAATTTAGGCTTCATTTGACACGGTGATGGCGGTCGTAAATGTAAGAGTGTTGCTCAAAGCATCCAAATGAGAGTCAAAGTGGAACACACTATCCGTTGCCCGTAGCAGGGTTTATATAGATAAACCCTAGGTCCCAAACGAGTATCATATATCTCCCTATCAGAACCGACCCATTAAGCGCTCAGAGCACGTTATTATACAAATATACATTTACAATCTCCTCTTATATTTGTGACATACATCATTCACATTTCGGAGTGCAGGAGTGTAGACAAAAATAACAATTCAAACTATCCAGGGAAGATCATACAAATTATAACAAAATAAAAGTTTTGCTTAGCAAACAAAAAATAAAGATTCAGTCCCAAGAATAATAATCTGAAAACTTATTACAAAATGGATCATAACTTATAACCATTCTACTCAGAGAGTAGATCATCATCATCCATATCAAAGTCTACTTTTCCCCCATCTTCACTATAACATGCAAGAAATTTCATGAGTTAGACTCTATGAATTCATAAACATATGCATTAACGTTTAAAGTAAACTAACTCTACCTAAATAACCTTAGCACTTGTAGTAGTAGTGAAGTAACACTGTTAGCATCTCTATCCGGTCTAACTAGTACTAGTCAAATTATGATTTTGATAAATCACATATTGTTAACTTACTCATTAAGGATCAATGTGTACCTTATCATATGACTTGACACACAATCATTTGCAACGCTATCAAGTATGAAATAATGTGTTATGATCATTAATATTTAGATTAACCTTTACAATGACTTTCTATTCCAGTTGAATAATCCTCAAATCAATTTACAATGAGAAAGATATTAAGTTATCAAATGTGAAATAACTAGCATTTAACCATCTTGGGCTTTCATTAAGAGATTATTTGAGGTTTTCAGTCTGTTATTTAGAGATTTGAATGTTGCAACTATAAGTTCTTACCATCAAAACATAAACATTGGAGAGAAGTTTCATATTTCTATAAACTTTAACCATATCTCCCCCGATGTTTTTATTGTAAAAGCTCTATTTAGTCATTTTGTCAAGGCATCTGCAACATCATCTTTCGATCTTACATCAAGCAGGGTCATTATCCCTTGACTTATGAGAGAGGTCAATCAAACTTGTTTCATTCTTAGTTGTCTTCTTTTGTCATTGAATAAAGTGTTCGTAGCAATCATTTTAGTAGCCCGATTATCACAGTAAACTGCAACAGAACTCAGTTTCAAGCTCGACAATGAAATGTCCATGACCAAATCTCTTAGCCATGCTACAACTGCTCCTCCTAGTGTGAAGAGGAATCCACTAATGGAATTTCTGTCATTTGTTTTTGAGCACTAAGATGCATCAGAATATCCTTCCAGAACTAGAGGATGACCATTGTAGCATAAAATATATTGTTGGGTGTGCTTTAAGTATCTCATCAGCCTATCGATGACATTCCAATGGTCTGGGCCAGGAGTACTAGTGAATCTGATCAACATGCCTATCGTAAAGGCTATGCCAAGTTTTGTGCAGACCATAACACACATGAGGCTACCAATTAGTTTAGAATAATCTAACTATCTAACCGCAACTCCTCCATCAGACTTTAAGCGATTAGTGTAATCGTATGGTGTCTCTACTGCTTTACTTTCATTGTATCCCCATATATCCAACATGTATTTTATGTAGTGGCTTTGACTCAGAAAAATAACATTTTTCCCAAAGTTCACTTGCATGTCTAGTATAGTTTCAGCTACACCTAGGTCTTTAACACTAAATTCTTTTATCAGACCTGACTTTCCGTCATCCATTTTGAATTGATCAAATCCTAGAATAAACATATCATCGACATACAAACATATTATAACAACTTTATTTGATCAATATCGTATGTAAAGACATTTATCAGAAAGACTTTACATGAATCTCAAGTTCTTTACACTATAGTCAAATTTCTCATGCCATAATTTCGGTGTTTGTTTTAATCCGTATAGCGATTTTATTAGCTTACAGAGCTTGTTTTCGTGACTTGGTACTATGAATCCTTCAGTTTGACTCATATATTTTTCGGTCAGATCTTCATTCAAGAAAGTAGTCTTAACATCCAATTGATGAACAATAAAATTCTCAATAGACGCAATAACAAGGAAGATCCAAATGGTTGCTAAGTGACACACTAGTGAATATAGGTCAAATTAATCCACCCCACTAACTTGTGTGAAACATTTAGCCACCAGACGTGCTTTATACTTAGCTGCGCTACTGATGCAACCCGTGTCACGTCATTATTGTTATTATTGCACTTTTCTTTTATTATTGTAGTGCACGCTTTTGCGCAATTTTTTGGATTATTGTGTAGTGTTGAGTTGTATGACACGTGTTATAAGCGCCCGGATGTAATTTTGTATCACGCATGTTTTTCACGCAACTTTGTTTGGCTCATTCGTGTGACCGGCCAATGAGACCCTAAATGCATAAGTCTGGTATTTAGGTGGTAGATTAGCTTAGGGCAAACTTATAATAATTATCTTTTTTATTATAAATTTTATTGTTTTTCCAAAATCAAAAATGAGGTTCTAAATGAGAAATATCTGAAATCATGCCCCTCTTTTAACAAGTCACATGTCTCCTTTCAGCCCAATAAAAGCCCATATCCAAATTAACCCAAAATTCTACACTTATCAACACCCCTCAATCAAAACCCTAAACTCATCTATAAAAGCTTTTGGTAGCCACTGTTCACAGCTAGCTGGGAAATAGAATCAATCGATCCTTTTAAGTTTCGGTCGGTCTTTTTCCAGCGCACACCTACCACCTTCTTTCCTGCTCGACGGAAGATGACACAATCTCCCCTTCCCTTTCTCCACCCCGTCTAACACCGGCGCTGCCACTGGAATCCTCCCCAAGGGGCGACGAGCTCTCCTTGCAAGTCCCAAAGCCGATCGAGCTTTGTTCTTCGCTCAACCCACCGCCGAACCTTCTGTCCAGATCCGCCGCCGCCTGGTAGAGTTTCTTCTGCCTCCTACGTTGCCGCCAGAGCTCCTCTTGGGCCCCGATGCCACCTCCAGCATTGCCATCCGGCAGATCTGGCTCGCCTGGGCACCGTCAAGTCTACCTGCGTCTGTCCTGGATGATCGTGGCCGCTATTCCATACCCGCAGTCAGCTCCTCCGCCAGGCCCTTTCCACTCCTCCTCTAGACCAATCACCAACCTCTAGACAACCCTGATAGTCCCAACTTTGGGGTTCAGTGTACCGTCTGGGATTACATCCTCCTTACTCCACCTTCCAGAAGACCGATGAGTCGTTGTCACTCATCCTATGGTATACCTCTCAATCTCTTCGCTTCCAATCTCTAGTTATTTTGTGTTGAAGCATTTAAATGAGTAGTTGATTATTAGAGTTTGCCCTAACTAATCAGATCTCTTGATTATCATTATTTTTGTTACACGTGCATGCCACTAATTAGTTCTTGTGCCTGTGGAATGGTGATTCATGATGTTAGTACGCACGCGCGGTGACGCTTAGGTAGTTTTTATCGGCTAAAAATAGCCCACAAAAACCCTCGCACCACATTTATTTTAAAAGATCTCATTTTTATTAGCTGTCAAAACTACCCCCACCCCGATTCACATCAGTTTGGTATAGCTGCTGAGATATCTCACTCTTATCGTGGGATAGCCGAGCACCAGTCATTTTCAAATTTTAAGTTTAGAAATTTTTGTTTTAAAAAAATGGACGACTTAGATGCGCGTATTAAAGTTTTGCGGAAAGCCGTTGAGTTCGTCACTGTATAACTCAAGCAGAATTTGAGTGGGTTGTGCACCTCTGTTCACAACCTAGAGACGACAACACGCACGCATTATGCTGCTCCTGCATACCTCCACACTTCATATCAAATAGTGAAACCTGAGGTTAGGTGTTTTGATAGTCCTCCACATCTCGTTAGTTTCACGATGAGCGCCTTGGCCCCACCCACTCCCACCGTAACACACACTCCAGTCAAAGAGATTCTTCCCGAGCCCCTGCTCAAGGAAGAAAAGCTTCCTCTATTTTATCACTTCGGTTGAAGTCGTGGCTCCACGTGTCTCCATTATATCACTCCCTTCCATCGAGGAGTTTCTTCTCGAGCCCTTGCTCCAGGAAGAAGAGCTTCCTCCTATTTTTATCACTCTTACTAAAGTCGTGGATCCACTTGATAGTCTTATTCCTCACACTGCATCACATCCTTTAGTTGCCAAGCTTTTTTCTGAGCCTCCGCTTTCAGAAAAACTTATTAGTGGTGTGTTTCTCCCCTCGGATGACACATCGCCGCTCTCTCTTCTCCCTAAGAAGGAGTTGGCTAGTGATGAGATCCCAGCTTAGGTGACCTAGACTCGTTCGTCATATGTCCTGACCTTCTTAGCACACTACTGCTGTAGAACCGGCGAGAGCGAGTCGAGGCCCCTCCGCAGGAAGGCAACCTCGAAGTCTTTATGCAGGAAGAATTGGTGGAGGCTGGCGTCGCCGCCCGTCAGGGTCGGCGGCCGGTACACCTCCTCACCTCACTGGATAGGCGAGAAGGGTATGTTGCTAAGTTCGCCCTTGATGATGACGAACTTCGTGAACCAATTATGGTTCTTGTTAGTCGTCTCGCGCAACTTGAGGTGCACGCCCGACAAAGAAAGAGACCTCGTCGTTGGTCGCACAGTAGGTGAAGAGCTTTCAGAAGACATCGAGATTGAATTCAATCCGCTCCTTCCGAAGGAAGCTTGCGAAAGCCACAAGCATGATAATCGCGTTGGGGTTCATCTGCGCGGGGATAGCCCCAATAACTTCAGCACCTGGTGACCCCGGCCAGAGGGGCAGCGCAACCCCACCTCGAAATGCGAGATTGGGGAAGGCGAGTTCGTCGGTATAGATGGTGTTGATCGCCTCACCTCGCCTAGGCTGGCGCGCGACGAACCCTGCCGGGACATAGTCCGCCACGAATTAGCTAATCTCCCCCTCTGTTGTATTCACTTCAAAGAAGAGGTATTCTGAGAACTGTTTGGTGCACTTTGACCGTCCATCAGCGTCGGGTCGCTTCTTGCCTATCTCTCTAGATCTCGGCGCGAGTGCAAGTTGCGAGAAGAGCAGCAAAGGGGGGGTATATGCCAGCAATAAAAGTGATATGCCAAGGGTAGGTAAGGGGTCCTATTTATAGAAAGCGAATTAAACTTGCCAAGCTGGCTGTCCCATGTTGGTGTTACCATTGTGATCTGGAAGTGATCAAGCAAGTGACCTCACTGCCAACTCAGTATGAGCATATCAGGGTCGCACATAAGATTATGGAGAAATTGAGAGATTGGATTTGTATGATATAACTCATATGATGATTTGAAAAGACTTAGTTCAACCTAGCTTAATGGCGTCGAGTGCGTTGAGTCCAGTCAACACTTTTGTCGAGTTAAGCGTTAACTCGTCGAATGACGACATTGACTGTGCTGAGCATATTCAACGATTCGTCGAGTAAAACTGTTGCTTTTATGAGTATGACACTTAAGCATTGAGTGTATTGACAATACTCGGAGATTCGTTGAGTCAAGGTGTTGATTCGATGAGTTTGGGTGCATTGAGTTTGTTGAGCTCACTCAACGCCTTTGTCGAGTAAAGGGTTACTTGACGAATCTGACACTTAGGCGTTGAGTGCGTTGAGTGTATTCAACACCATTCGACGATTTGTCGAGTATGTCACAGGAAGCGTTGACAGCGTTGAGTCCACTCAACGCCTTCGCAGGGTCAATCGTTGATTCAACTGAGGATGGCGTTGAGCTCGTCGTGTATCTTATGGATACTCGACGATTCGTCGAGTATAAAATGATACTCGACGATTCGTTGTATATGCCATGGATACTCGATGATTTGTCAAGACAAGGGTTTCTGGCCGAAGTTTTGAAATCTAAGTACTGGGTTTGCGGATAGCGGCAGAAACTGTTCTGTTTATTCCTCGGGTATAAATAATAAGTTTTAGGGTTTCTACAGTGTGCGATAATTCTATCTAACCACACGAGCCACACTGTGCGAAAATACAAAAGCCCTAGAAGACCGACGGAAGCGTTCCGCCGATCCCGCCGCTGTCACCGATCCCGATCCCGGCGAGTGTCACCACCGCCTCTCCTTCAACACATTTAGCAGTCTGTGGAGATGCTGAGTGTCCTCTCCCGACCTATTGCTTGTTCAAAAAGTGGCTGCGGGTTCTCCCGATCGTGTGGATTTCCTATAGAGTCGCAAATATACTTTCTACGCCCAGGACTCGAACCGCTTAGGGGCCAGCTGATTTTTCTAGAGCATCTTGGTTGAGTATAGACTCAATCCCTCAAAGGTAATTTTATTTAGTGCAAGCTTTAATTCTTGATTCATGAATATTGTCAGATCCGAATTCGTTAGGCTTTTCTTATTCTTTATTTCCGCTGCGCACAAGTATTGTGTCTTGTAGAAAAACCCAACAGTGGTACCAGAGGGAGGTTCGAACAATATTCATCGTTTCAGAAGTTGCTAAATCCATGACGTGTAGATTTGGAGATTTTAGAAGTGTTCTAAAATTCCTAAATCTATTCTTGGAACTGCACCAAGAACGCATGTGATTTCTTTGTTGCTACTCCTGAACAGTAACCGTCACTCTTGTTGGTTTGTGAACCAAGTATTTGGTAGATTTTGAATCTCACACATAAAGTGACGAGCTTGTCTACTGTGTAAGTGGAGTTTGTGTTGCTCATGTCCAGTGCATGTAAATTTGAAGATTTAAAAGTGTTCTAGATATTCAGATTTAGCCCAACTCATCAAATGTTGATGATTTTACTGTGCACATTTGGGAAGCATTTGGATTATGGATGTTGTTGTATTTATTTTGTGGAAGTGCGCATTGGTTAATTGTTAATAGTGATTAAATGTTTATTAACAATTTAAAAAATCCCATAACCAATATTAAGTATTTGGATGCCTTCCGATGGATGACACTCTTCCTGCCTCGATCGATTAAGTGTGAGCTTGCCAAAGCAAGATGCATTAATCTATCTTGACAAGGGTGCGAGCGGATAATTGTGATATCTCACTTTCAACATCGGGTCAGACTTAACTGGGCGACCTCAAAGGTTGAGTGCCCAGAGGCATAAGGTTGACATGCACCATATGATGGATGCGAATAAAGAGTTATTCACCAGCCATACAGGAATTGCATTGTGATGCAATTGGTAAGCGTTGCCTACCTAAATAGCTGCATTGTGAGAGAAAAGTCAAAGCTGACTCATAGTATTAGTGAAATATGGATCTTGTCCACTAAGAGAGTTACTCGTAAACACTTCGAATTGATATCGAGGGTTAAGAGTTTGATAAAAATAGTGGGATTTATTTTGATTAAAGTCCTAATTGAAATTATAAAATGTATTTTGAAATGTAGCGTTGATTTACTTTGCGTTGATCCTTGTAAAATTTCCATGTCAAGTGGTTCACATTCCACCCAGTACTGGATCGGCGGAACGAGAGAAATTTCTGTGTTTGTTGAAACTAGATGAAGCTTAGGCTCTACTTATTTTGAACTCCATTTTCTACTGAAAATTGGGAGGTCCATTTGTTACCAGAGCTTCATTTTCCGCCACACCGCTCTCCCAAGTAGAGCCTAAATTGTCTTTCATGAAAAAAAATACTTGTCAAAATAATAATAAAGTAATGAAAACTAATATTTGTGTGGTTAAAAATGAAATTGAATGAAGCTAAACTAACTTGAAAAATTAAGCTGAACAAGAAGCCATTTGCTGCCAACAAACAGATACCAATCTACCATTGCAACTCACTTTTGAAATTGAGATCTAAAAACATACAGTAGAACAATAGGCCCTTAAACTTCAGGAATAATCTGTCAAAGTCTTGACTTTTCTTTCATCATAACATTGTTGATGCATGATGATTTCTAAATCAGAAATGTGCATATTTCCCTTGTGTTTTAGCTCATGAATCTGCTCTTTTTCTGTTTTTTCTTAAACTATCTAATCACTTCATATCCAGAACGTACGCCAGATCAACCACCACTTGAATGGTTAATCCGGAGGGGTATTGCATTGGGATCTGCGAGGGGCCTTTCCTACTTACACGATCACTGTGATCCAAAGATAATCCACAGGGATGTTAAAGCCGCAAATATATTATTGGATGAGGAGTTTGAAGCAGTTGTGGGGGACTTTGGCCTTGCCAGACTTATGGACTACAAGGATACACATGTGACAACCGCGGTGCGTGGAACAATTGGTCATATTGCTCCAGAGTATCTATCCACTGGAAAGTCTTCAGAGAAGACTGATGTTTTTGGCTATGGAATAATGCTTCTCGAGCTCATCACAGGACAAAGGGCATTTGACCTTGCACGACTTGCTAATGATGATGATGTCATGTTGCTTGATTGGGTAAATTTGAAATCTTTTCTCTTGTTTGCTTACTGATATTTATTACTCACTTTTATTCAGAATAATCTTATTTTCCAGCAACGCAAGCTCTGATCTTGATTGCAGCCATTGGAGATGTAAAACTTATTTACTTTTTTTATTTTGTTATGTTGCTGTCTTTTTTATTTGTACTTGCCAATTAAATACTGGTTTTGTACTTAGTTGCTCAAATTTGATTTCAATTATATTGATATTATAGTTATGTTATTTTACAGTCATACTAGCTAGTTAATTTCCTGGAACTTATCTTTGTTGTTGAGTGAATATTACTCAGGCTATTGAGGCTTGTAACACGATTCCAGTAGTAAGTCATGTCTTTAAATAGATCATTTTGACCTCTTAGGTACAAAATTTATATATATATAAAGCCATTAGTTTACCGTCCTATTTATCATGAAGGTTCTTCTTAATCCCACGGCTATGCCTGCTTCCTTTCCACACCATTCACCGCCTATTCCTCCTCCTGCACGCCCCCTCATCCACCTCCTAGCCCACCTCTCGATCCTGACATGTAATGTGATGGCTTGCCTACTCATCCCTCGTCTGCCTAGCTTCACGTTCCTCATTCCATGCCTTCCGTTCCCTTTTCCACCCAGAAATCACTGAAATGCTCATTGTTTTTAGTAATTGTTGAAGCCGGTAAAATTCCTACTCCAAAATTCGGATCAAGACAGCCTAAGTTTACCGGTTCAGCGGTCGGGCTCGACGGCTAACGAGCTAGGACACAGAAACAGATGTGCAACAAACATGATCTCAGGTGCAGCGGCAGGGAAGCCCCACCACGTACCCGAATGCTTTGAAGAAGCTTCCCCTCCACAACCAAAACTGGTCGAGCATGGTACGAGGTAGATTCTAGCTGGCGACTAAGTCAAGGCAACGACTGAGATGGATGGTCGCTAGTTCTCGACTTGTCTCTCTGAAGAAAGGATTCAAAGGTTCAGCTCGAAGTGTAGGAAATTAAGTGGTCGAGCTCTTTTTTGAGATTCCGAAGTTCATCTCCTCGTACCCCTGGTGATGCAGGACGACACGTAGGGTTTACGCGCCTGTTGGCTTTCTAGGAAACCCTAAATGCACGCGATGATTATATTAATTTTGCTAAAATTTAGAGCGGAATGAGGCAACTAATTTTTTAATAAAGCACAAGATTGCTATTTTGTTTTAAAGAGGATGACTTAGTGATGGTTCTGCTAAATCCAGAACGGTTACCATCGGGTACCGTAAAGAAGCTAGCTGACCGTATAACTGGACCCTTTAGAGTGGTGAAACGAATTGGGCAGAATGCGTATGAACTTGAGATGCCTTCCGTTTGGGGAGCAAATCCTGTTTTTAACGTAGCCGATCTGACTTTATTTCACGATTACCCGCATGAGTCTGTAGATTTTCCATTGTCTTCTCCTCCAATTGATTCTTCTGGGTTGGTGAGTGAGAGTGAGGAGCCACATTCAGGACAGACCGATATTCATTTCGCTACTGACACGTCCACTGCAGTTCCTCCCATTTCCACTGACAGTTTTCAGGTTGAGCATGAGATACCAGATGAGTCTTCTTTACCGGTTCCCAGAGCTACTGATCGACTCCCGCGACAAATTTTGGTTCCCGAACAGATCTTGGATGACGAGATAGTGACCACTACTGATGGTGGATTTCAGAGGTATTTGGTTCGTTGGCATGGCAGACCAGAGACCGAGACCAGCTGGGTCTTGGCCGAGGAGTTACAGCGCATGGATGCTGATCTTCTACAACACTACCGTTCGGAACACTCACCAGAGATGAGTGATTTCGAGAGGGGGAGAGTTGGTGGAGACCAAGTCCATCAGATCGTCGCTAAAGTACCCGACGCTGCACCCGACCGTACCTCTATCGGCTCTGAGTCTACTATATTTTATTTGTGACATTTTAATTTGTTTAATTTGTAATTTGCATATGTGTATGGAATATATATATATATAATATATATAATATAAATATAAATATATATATAGATGGATAGGCAAGTTATATTAAAGGCGTGTGAATATATATATATATACCTAAAACATATGAGTATATATATATATATATAACATATATATATATATATATATATATATATATATATATATATATATATATATATATATATATATGATACATAAGATTTATATCCAACAGCAGAGGCAGCGAAGGCTTATTAAATGCCGTGACCGGTCAGTTCTTCTTATCCAGCCCAACACGCAAGAAAAGCTTTCCGCCATTGTTGGCCTCACGCCAAGCGGAAATCCCGCCCAGCCGTTGCCGGATCCAGCCCCCACGTCGCTGCCGCAACCGTCCGCCGGGTAGATTTCTCCTCGTGTCCATGATTGCCGAAGCCACGATACGTCTTCCCCAGTTCAACCACTTGCTGGACGCGTGTTAGGGCACGATCAAAACAAAGGCCCGTCAATGGCGCTGCACCAGGTTGAAGCCGCATCCCCCACCACCCCACACGGCGCACGACGCCAACTCCCGGTAGTTACGACTCCCTGTCCAAGACCGAGCTCAGCTATGGTCGTTACCTTCCGTTCTTTCTCCGCCTCTGTTCTCCGTTCGAACCCTATATAAAAGGGGAGTACTTGTAATTTGCTGATGAATGTTGATGAAATGAAATTGTGAATGTTGCTTCCCGTTTGAGGAGTGTCATGAGTTTGTAATTAAGAATTATGTTGCTGTTAGTTGGACTTTCTTTCCAGTTAGAAGAAGATGAATAGCGAAATTTCATCTGCTGCTTTGAAATTAAGTCCCAATTGAAGTAGGGGTGCTGCGTTTTTTTCTTCATGTAGGTGTTAAATGAGAAGAAACTGAATAGTAAACTTAATTTTACTGTGCTTGGTACTGTGCTTGTTCTTTCATGCCCGAATTGAGGGGAGAGGGGGTGTTGATGGTGATTTATGAATATTGAGATGTATTGCTGTTGAACGGGGTGCTTCCGGTTTTCCATCGCTAGAAGATGATGAACAGTAACAACATTAAAGTTACTGTGCAATTGAGATTTGTTGATTTTGAAGTAGAACTTCTTTGTTAGAGTAGCTAGAGATTTCATGGATCCACCTTGTGCGATTGAGATTTCGTGGGTCTACCTTGAGTGTGAAAGCGAGTGAATTTAGGTTATTGAGATTGTGGCTCCTTACTTATTGAGTGATTCCGTGGAACCACCTTGTGTGAGGGAGCGATTTAATTCCTTGGTGCCCGTATGTGATAGCGGCCGACCTCGGAGCGGAGAACGAAGGTGACGAGGAGTTTCTCGCGTGATCGCCATCGACTTCGAATTACGGAAGACGCCTCTTCCGTGGGTAATTGTTTCTTTCTCTTTCCCTTTGTGTGTGTCTCTATAATTTTCTCTTAGGATTTTTAGACTCATTGCTGGATTTTTGCCTGAGTTTCGTCAGCAAACGCTACGTCGAAAACTCCAAACGGAAACGTATTTGGAGTTCACGATTTCCGTTGTGCTACGACAAGGGGAACAGAACGAAAATTGCGAACTTCCTTCCCCGGATTTAAGTTGAACCATTTTATTTACGAAAATCATTTTTTAAAACAAAATAGCAATCTTGTGCTTTATTAAAAAATTAGTTGCCTCATTCCGCTCTAAATTT
Organism: Platanthera guangdongensis; assembly: GCA_039583875.1. Classification (NCBI taxonomy): domain Eukaryota; kingdom Viridiplantae; phylum Streptophyta; class Magnoliopsida; order Asparagales; family Orchidaceae; genus Platanthera; species Platanthera guangdongensis. The sequence continues at coordinate 142,747,976 of CM077155.1, forward strand.
TAGCAAAATTAATATAATCATCGCGTGCATTTAGGGTTTCCTAGAAAAGCCGACAGACGCGTAAACCCTACGCGTCGTCCTGCATCAAATTGGTATCAAAGTCAGGTTCCAAAATTTTTCTAAGTTTTGGGATCCGCCCTGTGTAGAATAGGAACCCACATAGCTTTTTAAAAAAAAAATTCAAAAAAAAGAGATTATTTTATCATCATTGCATTTAATTTTTGTTAGCATGTATCAGCATAGTGATAGAATGTGTCAAACTGAATGTGGTCACCCGAGTCGTGGACACGAAGGGAATGAACCGCCCCAGTGGTTTACACCTTTCTCCCACTAACTAACGATCTTAACTGAGAGTACATGCCAAATGCGTGAAAGGTTAGCACACCTTAGAGGTAGGGTGAGTAGATTAGAAATACCCACTCGAGCGACAATGCCGCCTCAAATTCGAGATGAGCATTCGGTCCGCGCACATTATGATGATCCACATCACTATGTGGAAATGTCTACCTTTAGGAGGAATCCTTTATTTGAGGATCACGAATCCACTCACACTAACTCCTATAGAGATCCATCAAGGAGATCGCTACGACACTTTGATGATTATCCTCGAGCACCGTATACCACTTCACGAGATCGTGTTGACCCACCAACACGTTCTTATTATAGAGACGATCCGTACGATGACTATCGTCGTTATCATCCTCATACTCGAGTGGATCATACTGGTCCCTCGACACCTTATTATGAGGATAGAGTTCAGTATACCTCTAGTTATCGATACTACATGTCTCCTTTATATGAGGAATCTGAGACTGCATATGTGCGACCACCACCACACGATCGTAGGACTTATGATCATCCACGAGCACGACATGATTATGATCTGGACGATAGTCACGACTACTCTCACAAATCCTATAGAGGTCACTATCGTCAAGAGTACATCACACCGAGTGATCCTCCTAATGATCCGATAACAAACATGATGATAGACGTCAAGGGTTAACAAGAGCTTTCCACTGTCCACACCAGAGAGATATCACCCACTAAGTCTGATATTCTAATACCGGATGTGTGGAGTCGACCCACATGTGAGTCTGCTCCACTTAGTGAACCCGTCATTGATTCAATCTCTACTAGCTCTATTTTGAGTGTAGATTCCCTGCACACTTCACCTAGTGGCGCATCGAGTCACATCACCACACCTGATGACGCATCGAGTCACGACACCACATCTGATGGCGCACTGAGCGACATTACGATCGGGAGTCGAGAACTTAGTAGTGATCTCGAAGTACTCACTTCTACCCTATCTGTGAGTATGACCCCTTCTGACGGTTCATTTCTGGAGGACCATCACTCGACTGATGAGACATTTGATGACCCTCCTATTGAGCCTCCAGATGAGCCACCACGTCCATATATGGATGAGCTTATTCTAAGTAGTACACGTGCGAATTTTAAGACATGGATACCTGCTGCATTGTCTCACTTGATGTCGATAGTGCTTGGGTATAACCATCTAGTGACTCGCACTCTAGATGAGTTCTGGGACGTACCACTTGCTGACCATCGTATTTGCGATGAGTTCTTCTATGTCCCACTTGGTGAGCCTCCTGTTGTCTCACTCTTCCTTAACACATTCATTATGGTTGTCACACTTCGTGCACTTCTATCTGAGAGCGCTCCATCTGTTGTTGGGGCCTACGTTTGCACGCGTCGCTTTTGCGACGAATTTTGCTATACCCCTCCCGGTGAACCCCCAGATACAAAACTTATGGGTTCACCGCACAGTTGGGATGTTTCCATCTTTGGTGACACAGTCGAGTTTAAGGGTGCACTCGCTGATACGTTGATATTGTATCTGATCACTGATGTCTCAGGTTTGCACTTGAATGTTCATCGCTCCCGCAATGAGTTCTTTTATGATCCACCCTCTGAGCTTCCTGATCATATACCTCTTTCAGAAGTTGCTCTTAGTATCTGAGACTATCGGTTAGTGGCGTTATTCGTGCTAGTAGTCATCTTTGCATTTGCATGATTTGCATAAAAAATATATATATATTTTGAGCGAAAAAATGCATAGTACTTATGATCTTTACGCAACTCAAGCAAACAAGCACAAGAGAGCTACTAGTTTTAAAGAGTATGACTTAGTGATGGTTCGGCTAAATCCGGAACAGTTACCATCGGGTACCGTAAAGAAGCTAGCTGACCGTAGAACTTGACCCTTTAGAGTGGTGAAACGGATTGGGTAGAATGCGTATGAACTTGAGATGCCTTCCGTTTGGGGAACAAATCCTGTTTTTAACGTGGCCGATCTGACTTTATTTCACGATTACCCGCATGAGTCTGTAGATTTTCCATTGTCTTCTCCTCCAATTGATTCTTCTGGGTTGGTGAGTGAGAGTGAGGAGCCACATTCAGGACAGACCGATATTCATTTCGCTACTGACACGTTCACTGCAGTTCCTCCCATTTCCACTGACAGTTTTCAGGTTGAGCATGAGATACCAGATGAGTCTTCTTTACCGGTTCCCAGAGCTACTGATCGACAAATTTTGGTTCCCGAACAGATCTTGGATGACAAGATAGTGACCACTACTGATGGTGAATTTCAGAGGTATTTGGTTCGTTGACATGGCAGACCAGAGACCGAGACCAGCTGGGTCTTGGCCGAGGAGTTACAACGTATGGATGCTGATCTTCTACAACACTACCGTTCGGAACACTCACCAGAGATGAGTGATTTCGAGAGGGGGAGAGTTGATGGAGACCAAGCCCATCAGATCGTCGCGAAAGTACCCGACGCTGCACCCGACCGTACCTCTATCGGCTCTGAGTCTACTATATTTTATTTGTGACATTTTAATTTGTTTAATTTGTAATTTGCATGTGTATGAAATATATATATATATATATATATATATATATATAGGCAAAGTTATATTAAAGGTGTGTGAATATATATATATATATATAAACATATAAGTATATATATGTATCTTTACTATATAAGCAAAGAGCAAAAGAACCCATGGTGTAACATTTTATTCCCTATATACCCTCATAAAACTCAAATTTTTCTAAAGATTTCGCAACTTTTTCGTCATTTTTTCCGTCCCTGCACTATTCCATCAGCCTCATAATTGCGATACCCCGCGATTTCTTCTTCTTCTTCTTCTCTTCTACTCGGGTAGGGCATCACAAGAGACGGTGTAATAAACCCCGCGATCTTCTTCTCTCCAGCGCAATAAACCCTCGCACTCCCTCCTCGCCGAACCCCATCATTACCTCCACTGGTTGCGGCTTCGCCGGAGAAGATCGCTGGGAGCGGGCAGCGGGCTTCCTCTTCCGCCATTTTGGAAAGCTCCTCTAATCGCGATACCCCGCGATTTCTTCTTCTTCTTCTCTTCTACTCGGGTAGGGCATCACAGGAGACAGTGTAATAAACCCCGCGATCTTCTTCTCTCCAGTGCAATAAACCCCCGCACTCCCTCCTCGCCGAACCCCATCATTACCTCCACTGGTTGCGGCTTCGCCGAAGAAGATCGCTGGGAGCGGGCAGCGGGCTTCCTCTTCCGCCATTTTGGAAAGCTCCTCTAACTCGCACAGGGCTAGGGCTCTGCGGGCAAATCCATGGAGGAAAAAGGTCAACTCTGCAGGCAGGGCTAGAGCTCTGAAGGAGATATCTCAGGCGATTTCCCCTCGACTGGCCACCTCGCGCATACTCAAGTAAGCCAACACATCTTCCCGGATTTCTTTCGAACCCAGTGCTTCACCCGAGTAGAATCGTTCAAGGTTTGATCTCATATGCATCGTTTTTCCTTTTTACTTTGATTTTGCTTTATTAGACCTGTTCTTGGAGGGTTCATCGTGAATAAGGCATTGGATTGTTTTGGTTCCTCAATTGCAGTTTTCCTTTAGTTGTTCTTGGATAACAATATATTGCTAAATTTATCCCATTCTTTAACAAATAATCGAAAGCCTGCATCCCAAATTAATCTAATAATGGGGAGCACTATTTTAACAAATGATTTAATGACATATTGAAACTCCAATAACATCTCTTCATTGAAAAAACTCCAATAACATCTCTCCAATTAAGCTAATAATGGGGAGCACTATTTTTTATTGTTGGCATCTGATGAAGATCATACTGTCATGCATGCTCCAGCCTTATCCAACTCCAACTCCAACTCTTTTCATGGCTATTTTCAGTTATTTTTAGATTTGAAAAGAGATTTTGCTCTTAGTTTTAATTTCTGTTTTTAAATACACTTTTGATTTCAGTTACTACCTTTTGCACATATCTTTCTAATATCCCACAATGAAAGAACAGAGAGAAAACCAATTCAGCTGGGCATGCATCATATGAAGTTGCGTTATCAGTATGATTTATTTCAGTTCTCTATTTAATATTCAGATTCAGAATTGGTTATTCATGCTACATATGTATTAACTAAAAAGGCATAATTAATTATAACATAATTAATACCCAGGCCAGGTGTTTGGATATTTGGGAGCAAGCAATTTTATCCATCAAAAGGGAAGGTTATAGCTTCAGCTTTAATATTTGGGAGCAAGCAATTATAACTGTAGAAAGTGCCCAAAGCTTGTATGTATTATTCAAGTATGTAAATACAAGAAGAGAATACAAATATATAGGAGAGAAGAGAGAAGAATAAATCCTATACATGATGTGGGACTAAAGAAGGAGGAGAAAAAATGGGCCATCAAATGAGCCTTTTACATGGGCTTTTCTAATACTCCCCCGCAAGCTGGAGCGTACAAGTCGTATGCGCCAAGCTTGGATAGGCACTGATAGAAGAGGGTACTAGGTAGAGCTTTGGTGAGGATGTCAGCAACCTGTTCAGTACCCGGAACATGCTTGAGCTCGATCTTCTTCATGTGGACTTTCTCTCGGATGAAATGACAATCTACCTTAATATGCTTCGTTCTTTCATGGAAGACCAGGTTTTTAGCAATATGTATGGCAGCTTGACTGTCACATAGGAGGAGAGCTGGTGAAGGTAGTTTAACTCCAAGGTCGGTAAGGAGACTCTCAATCCATGTGAGTTCAGAGACCACAACAGCCATTGCCCGATATTCTGCTTCTGCTGAGGATCGAGCAACCACTGCTTGTTTCTTGCTTCGCCAAGTAATCAGATGTCCTCCAAAATAGGTGCAAAACCCGCTAGTAGATCGTCGATCGTCTAGGGAGCCAGCGTAGTCGGCATCAGAGTATGCCACTAGTGTAGGAATGGAAGATGAGGTTTTGTATACAAGTCCTTGGCCAGGAGCTGTCTTAAGATATCTGAGAATGCGTTCCACAGCCTGGAGATGAGAGCTTCGAGGAGAGTGCATATAGCGACTCACAAGTCCCACAGCGAAAGATATATCGGGTCTTGTAACTGTTAGGTAGATAAGCTTCCCAACTAGACGACGGTAATATTCTGGATTTGGTAGAAGCGAATCAGAATCCGAGCCCTGAGCACATATTTTGTGATTTGCATCCATGGGAGTGTTAATAGGTTTGCAGCCAGAGTAGCCTGCATCATGAAGAAGATCCAGGCAATATTTGCGCTGAGAGAGAACCAACCCATCTGACCGTCTGGCCACTTCCAGATCGAGGAAGTACCGAAGATGTCCCAGATCTTTAGTTTGAAAGACGGAGCTCAGATGTAGCTTAACGGCCTGTATGCCGTCCAAGTCACTGCCAGTAATAATGATGTCGTCGACATATACCAATAGGAGAATCGTACCAGTGACCTGGTGGCGAGTAAACAATGAGAAGTCAGCCGAGCTGCGAGTGAAGCCAATTTCCCGGAGAGCTTTGCTGAACTTGTCGAACCATGCCCGAGGGAATTGTTTGAGACCATATAGAGATTTGAGAAGATGACAAACCCGTGACTCCCCCGTGGTCTCAAACCCGGGAGGTTGTTGTATGTAAACCGTTTCCTGAAGGTCGCCATTCAGGAAAGCGTTCTTGACGTCGAGTTGAAATAAGGGCCATTGGCGATGGACAGCCACAGAAATGAGAATGCGGACCGTGTTGAGCTTAGCGACTGGAGAGAAAGTCTCGTCATAGTCCAGCCCCTGTTGCTGGGTGAAGCCACGAGCAACCAAACGAGCTTTGAGGCGATCAATGGTCCCATCAGGAGCATGTTTAATGACGAAGACCCATTTGCACCCAACAGGTTTCTGGCCGGGAGGAAGGGGCACCAAGGTCCAAGTCTGGTTGGCCCAAAGAGCAGTCATCTCGTCTTCCATGCCCGCACGCCATCCAGGATGTTGAAGAGCGTCCTGGACAGAAGTAGGAATAGAGACCGAGGAGAGCGAAGTAGCCAAGGTCTGAAGAGGTGGAGAGAGGCGATGGAGAGAAACATAGTCCGCCATTGGATGAGCGGTAGAGGCCGACACCGGAGCAGCAGAACACGAAGAAGCCGAGGTCGAAGCCGACTGCAGAGGAGCAACGGGAGGAAGAGGGCGACGAGTATAGACCCGAATGACGGGGGGTCGAGGAGGGTCAAGGGTGGGAGGAGGCGGAGGGACGGTGGGGGGGACTGGACGGGGATCACCGGCCGTGGGAGGGAGGGTGTTGTACGAGGTGGTGGTAGAAGTGGTGGCAGAGGGGGGGGGGGGAAGAAGGGTTGATCCTCCCGGAAAGTAACATCAGCCGATACAGAGATCTTCCGGGTGAGCGGAGAGTAGCAAACATAGCCCTTTTGGGTGCGGGAGTAGCCGACGAAAATTTGTTTGGCCGCACGGGGATCCAGTTTGTCAAGAGTAGGGCCCAGGTGATGGACAAAGCAGGTACATCCAAAAACCCGGGGGGTGAGGGGGAAGGCAGGTGTGGAGGGAAAAAGAAGGCTGAAGGGGGTAGCGTTCTGGAGAACTGGAGAGGGGAGACGGTTGATAAGAAAACATGCAGTGGACACCGCAAAGTTCCAGAAGACTTTGGGAACGTGCATGTGAAGCATGAGGGAGCGAGCAACATCGAGCAAGTGACGGTTCTTTCGTTCGGCGACCCCGTTTTGTTGAGGGGTGTAGGGACAAGAGGTCTGGTGAACAATACCGAAGTTTGCGCAGAGAGTGGCAAACTCGTGGCTAGTGTATTCCCGGGCATTATCAGAGCGGAAAGTTTTAATGGTGATAGAGAATTGCGTACGAGTCTCTAACACAAACGCCTGAAAGACACGAGGAAGCTCAGAGCGATCATGTAGGAGATACAACCAAGTAGTGCGAGAGTAATCATCAATGAATGTTAGAAAATAACGATAACCAGAAATGCTAGAAACTTTATATGGTCCCCAAATTTCAGAATGTATTAAATCAAACGGAGCAGAGCTCCTAGTACAATGAGCGGGATAAGAAGAGCGAGGCTGTTTGCCAATAATACAAGAATCGCATTTAAAAGCAGGAAGAGAAAGGTCTGTAAGCGCCTTCTGGAGGATATGTAGAGGGGCATGCCCAAGCCGACAATGCCAATCAGACGAGGAAACAGAGGAAATGGATGTGGGAGAGACATCGAGGAGGTAGAGCCCGTTCTGCAGCCGACCCCTACCAATGGTAATCCGCGTTTGCCGATCCTGTATCAAAAAACCAGAAGAGGTGAAGGTGATAAAACAATTCATATCAGTAGTAAGACGACCAACAGAGAGTAAATTAAAAGGTGAGGCTGGCACATAAAGAACGGAACGAAGAGAGAGAGGGATGGAGGGAGGGAGGAAGAGATCTGCGCAGCCGGAGACCGGGACAAGCGCACCATTGGCCACAGTAATAGACGGGGGATGAGCAGCAACAGAGAACTGGGGCGGCCGCATGGAAGTGATGTGGTGGGTGGCTCCCGAGTCCAGGATCCAGCGAGAGCTGGAGGAAAGACAGGCAGTACCTGCAGTGGAGGTGGAGACAATACCTGCATGGGAGGTGGAGGCAATGGAAGCAGAGGGTGGGTTGAGGAGCCCCTGGAGTTATTGCAGCTGAAGGCGAAGAGCCTCAAGATCCGTACCAGTCGGAGGAGAGCTATCGGTAACAGCAACAGTAGGCGGGCGAGGAGGGTAGCCATGTTTCTTGTGACAGACTGCTTCAGTATGGCCATCCCGGCCGCAGTAGGTGCACTTGGGCCGTCCGCGGCCATCACGGCCCCGCCCACGGGAGCCCGTACGGCCACCCCGAGTAAAAGAGGGTTGTGGAAGTAAAGGAGGAAGGGACTGCTGAAGAAGGGCCGGCGAGGGTGGTGCAGGAGCCTCCGGTGGAGGTGGTACGCGAAGTAACATCGAGCAGACATCAGAGAAGGAAGGGATAGTGGGTGAAGCCAGAACCTGGGCCCGAATACTGTGCAAGTGTGGCGGGACGCGAGCCATAATCATAGCAATACAAACAGCCTCCTTCTGGGCGCGTTGGGCAGCGAGATCAGTAGTCGCGGGCTGGTGCTGAATCCAAGCTTCCGTGAGAGTTTTAGCACGGGCCACGAAGGAGGTCATGTCCAGAGCTTTGCCAACATCCAAGGCTTGAAGATCAGTGAGGATGTCAAAAAGGTGCTGAAGGCTGTCCTTCCCGGAGTACAACGAATGAAGTTCATCCCACATGGCTTTGGCAGTCTCATGATACATGATCATCTGGTACGGCTCACCCTCCACCGAGTTCAGGATCCAGGTCTGGACGCGGCCGTTATTGCGGAGCCAATCATCAGTAGGAGGAGTTGGTGAGCCCTGGGTAAGGTGACGGGCAAGATCCTTGGCTTGTAAGACCCGGCGGACGGAGTGGACCCAGGGAATGAAGTTGGACTTGCCAGAGAGGGAAATAGTAGTAATCCGAAGCTCATCGCGGAGTTCGAGAGGAGCCACGTGGTCGGCCGGGGGTTGAGCGGTAGTGGAGTCACTGGAGGACATGACGACTGAAGAGGAGCAGACAATAGGGCTCGGAGAGAACAAACCGCGCGACAAGCAGTGGGAGAAAGGAGGTCGCGGCGGACTGGAGGTCGCGGCGAACTGAGTGAGGCCGCGACGAACAGGAGCAGTCCGCGAAAGGAGGTCGCGGCGAGTTGGAAGAGGTCGCAGATCGGTGGAGCAGATCGCAGCTGTTGAGAGCAGAGCTGGAGCAGTCCGCGACAGAGGTCGCAGCGGTTTAGAGCAGAGCTTGGAGGAGGTCGTGGCGAACTGGGGGCAGTCCGCGGCAGAGGTCGCAGCAATGTGGAGCAGACCGCAAGAAAGAAGTCACGCAGCAAGAGAAGAGCGCACAGTGGACACAAGGAGAGCCCGCAGCGGACAGGAGCAGTCCGCAAGAGACTGCAGATAGAGAGTCCGCGAGCACAGAGGCTCGAGCGGACAGAAATAGAGCGGGCTAGAGGGAGCAGTCCGCGAGCAAAGAGGCTCGAGCGGACACAAACAGAGAGTGCAGCGGACAGGAAGGATCGTCCGGAGCGGATAGAGAGAGGTGGGCCCCACGAGTCAGAGCAGAAGATGGCTATAAGAAGCCTGAGGAGGGTGGAACCACGGAGGGAGAGAAGAGAGGCGGAAGCAGAAGGGCAGTCCGCACGAGACCGGAGCGGACAGGAAGGCAGTCCGCAGGGTAGCCGAGCGGACAGATGCAGAGGGGCAGTCCGCAGAGAGGCGGATGCAGAAGGGCAGTCCGCAGAGAGGCGGATGCAGAAGGGCAGTCCGCAGAGAGGCGGATGCAGGAAGGCAGTCCGCAGGAGACCGGGCGGACAGAAAAAAAAGCAGGTCGCAGTTAGAAGGAACCTGGCTCTGATACCATGTAGAAAGTGCCCAAAGCTTGTATGTATTATTCAAGTATGTAAATACAAGGAGAGAATACAAATATATAGGAGAGAAGAGAGAAGAATAAATCCTATACATGATGTGGGACTAAAGAAGGAGGAAAAATGGGCCATCAAATGGGCCTTTTTCATGGGCTTTTCTAATAATAACATCAAAAGAGAGTTATTTTACAGGTACTTATAATTTGAGTTATCTTTTTATTGTTTTCCCGCATAAAGTTAAAGTTTTAATAAGAAAAGGGGTGGGTGATTTGTATTCAGATTTATGATTCAGCTTTACTAAGAGAATGTATGCATATTTAAAGCTTTGGTTTTTATTCAAATTTATGCTTAAGAGTTCTCATCAACTTTAAAAAATGAATTCATATTTAAAAAATGAATTCAGATTTATGTATTCACATACATTTTTTTGTATTCAGATTTATGCAACCTTACACTTTTATGATTTCCAGTATTTATGTTTCCAGCATGTTTTCTTAGTTAAAATCATTTTTCTACTTTATGATTTGAATTTTTCAAAAGGCTCATTGGAGATCCCATTCATTTCATAACCTTGGCTATGAAGAATTTAAATAGCCGGATATATTTTGTCACCGCCCACGACCAATTTCGCCTCCCAGGACCAAGGTCGCCATGCACGACCAAGGTCGTCGCACACGACTAATATTGCCGTCCACGACCAATGTCGCCGCCCATGACCAATGTTGCCGCCCACGACCAATGTTGCCGCCCTCGACCAATGTTGCCGCCCACGACTAATGTCTCCACCCACGACCAATGTCGCCCCCATGACCAATGTCGCCATCGCTACTGATGTCTCCCCCACGACCGATGTCGGCGCCCTCCACCAATGTTGCCCCCACGACAGATGTCGCCGCCAATGACCGATGTCGTCGCCCCCAACCGATGTCGCATACTACGACCAATGACGCCCCCTACGATAAATGTCTCTCACACGATAAATGTAACTCCTACTAAAAATGTTGTCATCACGACAAATGACGCCCCTATGACAAATGTCACCCCCACAATAAATGTCCCCCCCGACAAATCTCGCCCCTCCGACAAATGTCGCCTCCCCGACAAATGTCGCCTCCCCGACAAATGTCGCCCCCCCCGACAAAAGTCGCCCCCCCGAAAAATGTCGCCCTCACGATAAATGTCGCCCCCACGACAAATGTTGCCCGCACGGGGTCCCCGTGCACGACTTCTTGTATATATATATATATATATATATATATATATATATATATATATATATATATATATATATATATATATATACGATACATAAGATTTATATCCAACAGCAGAGGCAACAAAAGCTTATTAAATTCCGTGACCGGTCAGTTCTTCTTATCCAGCCCAACACGCAAGAAAAGCTTTCCGCCATTGTTGGCCTCACGCCAAGTGGAAATCCCGCCCAGCCGTTGCCGGATCCAGCCCCCACGTCGCCGCCGCAACCGTCCGCCGGGTAGATTTCTCCTCGTGTCCATGATTGCCGAAGCCACGATACGTCTTCCCCAGTTCAACCACCTGCTGGACGCGTGTTAGGGCACGATCAAAACGAAGGCCCGTCAATGGCGTTGCACCAGGTTGAAGCCGCATCCCCCACCGCCCCACACGTCGCACGACGCCAACTCCCGGTAGTTACGGCTCCCTGTCCAAGACCGAGCTTAGCTATGGTCGTTACCTTCCATTCTTTCTCCGCCTCTTTTCTCCGTTCGAACCCTATATAAAAGGGGAGTACTTGTAATTTGATGATGAATGTTGATGAAATGAAATTGTGAATGTTGCTTCCCGTTTGAGGAGTGTCATGAGTTTGTAATTAGGAATTATGTTGCTGTTAGTTGGACTTTCTTTCCAGTTAGAAGAAGATGAATAGTGAAATTTCATCTGCTGCTTTGAAATTAAGTCCCAATTGAAGTAGGGGTGCTGCGTTTTTTTCTTCCTGTAGGTGTTAGATGAGAAGGTGCTGCGTTTTTTTCTTCCTGTAGGTGTTAGATGAGAAGAAACTGAACAGTAAACTTAATTTTACTGTGCTTGGTACTGTGCTTGTTCTTTCATGCCCGAATTGAGGGGAGAGGGGGTGTTGATGGTGATTTATGAATATTGAGATGTATTGCTGTTGAACGGGGTGCTGCCGGTTTTCCATCGCTAGAAGATGATGAACAGTAACAACATTAAAGTTACTGTGCGATTGAGATTTGTTGATTTTGAAGTAGAACTTCTTTGTTAGAATAGCTAGAGATTTCGTGGATCCACCTTGTGCGATTGAGATTTCGTGGATCTACCTTGGGTGTGAAAGCGAGTGAATTTAGGTAATTGAGATTGTGGCTCCTTACTTATTGAGTGATTCCGTGGAACCACCTTGTGTGAGGGAGCGATTTAATTCCGTGGTACCCGTATGTGATAGAGGCCGACCTCGGAGCGGAGAACGAAAGTGACGAGGAGTTCCTCGCGTGATCGCCATCGACTTCGAATTACGGAAGACGCCTCTTCCGTGGGTAATTGTTTCTTTCTCTTTCCCTTTGTGTGTGTCTCTATAATTTTCTTTTAGGATTTTTAGACTCATTGCTGGATTTTTTGCCTGATTTTCGTCAGCAAACACAACGTCGAAAACTCCAAACGGAAACGTATTTGGAGTTCACGATTTCCGTTGTGCTACGACAAGGGGAACGGAACGAAAGTTGCGAACTTCCTTCCCCGGATTTAAGTTGAACCATTTTATTTACGAAAATCATTTTTTAAAACAAAATAGCAATCTTGTGCTTTATTAAAAAATTAGTTGCCTCATTCCGCTCTAAATTTTAGCAAAATTAATATAATCATTGCGTGCATTTAGGGTTTCCTAGAAAAGCCGACAGGCGCGTAAACCCTACGCGTCGTTCTGCATCACCTGGGGTCCTATTTATAGGCAAATTCAAAGGGAGGGGGGTCTTATTTATAGCCCCACCCTCGGCGACATGGCGAGTATCTGGGGGAGCTTGTTGAGGTTGAGCGAGTATCTGCCCTAGTCGCCTACCTGGCGAGTATGCGAGGGGAGCTCGCCATACTCGATCAGGCCTTCTGCTGTCTTGAGTGTTGACTCTGGCTTCTGTCTTAACTTGTTGACTTTTGATTCTTGCTTACCTGACTCTGGGGAGATCCACCCTCAACGAATATGAGTTGTACAGCAATGATTAATACCCCTGTAAACTCTTGTGCACATGTATAGTCCAAAACCTTTCCTTTGCAAACCTCAACTCTTGTGCAGCCAGAACCGACTGATATTTCAACGGTTAGAGTCTTTAGACCATGAAACTAGTTATGAGGGAGAAGTTTTTGTAGGGAGAGATGAGAATGTGTATGGGGTTTTAGGTCTGCTGGAAATGGATCAGAAAAATTAAGAGATGTACTGCCATTCTTCTTCTCGAGAAGCCTATGGTGGGTCATCATTGTTCTTGATGAGAACCAGGGATCTTAATAGAGAACTTTGTATATGCTGCTGGAGGATATGAGGGAGGGAGCTGGTGGGCGCCCAATAGTAAAGGACTGAAAATTGTCTCGTTCAACAGCCACTCGTATCTGAGATGAACAGCGTCTGCTAAGATGATTGCTCTTCATCTGAGAGACTAATTTGTAACTATGCCAAGGTTATTTATTTAGTCACAACTTTATATGATGGCAGAAATTGCATCTAGTAAGCATCATGTGAGCTAATTGTTCAAAACATGGGCCTCTATGAAGTCCGATATTTAATGTTTAATGAAGCAGGGTGTTAACTCAAGAACTTGATGGTGATATTGACTAAAAATTACTTTTAATTTGGGTTTTTGGCACTTTGCACCCCCAAAAGTATAATTTTTGGCACTTTGCACCCTGAAAGTTTAAATATGACACTTTGCACCCCCGAAACTTCAATCCTTGGCACTTTGCACCCCAAGCATGTTAAATGAGGGGTAATTTCGTCCAAAGCTTATCAAAAGTGCTTATTTTTGCACTTTGCACCCTGAAATTTTCGGATTTATACTTGCAATTATCATTTTATTAAGTGATAAATTTGGGTGGCTAAAATCATTAAAGTATATTTGGCCTGCAAATATATAAATCCGAAAATTTTAGGGTGCAAAGTGCAAAATAAGCACTTTTGATGAGATTTGGACGAAATTACCCCTCATTTAACATGCTTGAGGTGCAAAGTGCCAATGATTGAAGTTTCGGAGGTGCAAAGTGCCATATTTAAACTTTCAGGGTGCAGAATGCCAAAAGTTGCACTTCCGGGGGTACAAAGTTCTGAGAGAGAGGAAGCTCGACATGCTGGTTGATCCAGATTTGCAAAAAAACTATATAGAAGCCGAGGTGGAATCTCTCATCCAGGTCGCACTTCTCTGCACGCAAGGTTCGCCCATCGAAAGACCGAAAATGTCCGAAGTGGTGAGAATGCTCGAAGGCGACGGCCTCGCCGAGAGATGGGAGGAGTGGCAGAAAGTCGAGGTTATCCGCCACGACCTTGACATGGCTCCTCACAGAAATCCCAATTGGATCGTCAACTCCACTGACAATCTTCATGCTGTGGAACTATCTGGCCCCAGATAGCCTCCATTCGAAGCACTTCAAGGTGATGAAATTTGTGTACGGTCACTCTCAAACGACCTTTTGCCTAGGTTCAGGGTTCTGTATATTATTAATCCAGGGAATTATATTTATTTTGCAATTTGTCAATGTGATGGGTTTTTTCTTCTTCTCTGTTTTATGGAAAACCTTATTGCAGGAGGTAAATAGGATTAATAGGAGGAGGGCTCTCTGTTTGATTGGTACGTGTTATTTATGTTCATTTGCAGCGATATATAATGGGCTTTTTAACAAGTCTGAAAATGATGTGATTTTTCTTTAAAACTACCTGTACGTGTGTATATGCACACACAGTCGTGTGTGCCCATGTGTGTGTTTGTGTCTATGTTGCGTTCATTCTAGTTTTTAGTTAACAAAGTTTTTAAATAAGTGCAGATAGTTAGGCCGCGAGGGGGAAAAGTAGGGTTTTGTTTTGGTCGCAAATGGAGCTGTGTGACAAATAGACGTCCTCTTCAATGGCAATAAAAGGCCTACTAGAAATTTTCTTATTTTCCAATGAAGGCGGGTGGGAAGGCCACTGGAGCCACAGACGCAGTTTAGGGCTGCTTCAACTTCCACCTACCTGATGGTAAATGGAGCTCCACCTATGCCACAAGCACACCATTAGAGAAGTTGACAATTGCTCTCTTCTCTTTGGAGTAGACTAACATAAAAGAGTAATGAAGCTATTAAGGTCGCACTGTGAAAGATCTCTACCCGATACTTTTTACAACGGAAAAAATTGAAGGATATTAGAGGCTATAAGATGAGCAGGTGGGGGATTAAGAAGGTGATAATAAGCCATATAGGTTTGAAGCAGGGGCGGATTCAGGATTCGAAGTAAGGGGGAGCCCAAAAAAATTATGAATCAAAGTATAATAAGCAAAAAATTTTCTAATTTGAAATTTTAGCATTAACAATAATAGAAAAATTACAATATGAATGTTATCTAATTTTAGTTGTGCACGCCGTTTTTTCAACTCAGAATTTATCAATGAGCACATCTTTCTCGATCTTCTCTGTTATTTCCCGTTCTATGTAGAGAGTCATATAATCTGCCAGAAATTCATCCTCTATTTTGTTGCACAGTCTTGTTTTAATAAACTTCATAGCAGAAAATGACTGTTCTGTAGTCGTTGTTGAGACCGGAAGTGTCAAAATAAGCCGAATTAGCTTGTCAACAAGATAATAGATATTTGATTTCTTCGTTTCGGCAAATTTCTCACAAAATTTAGAAATTGTTGACAGGTTATTTAAATCGGAATGAGAAAGAACGTCTAACTGATAATAGTGCAGCTGAGGAGAACTTACAGTGAAATTTATGGAAGAAAAAAGAAGAAAACCCAAAGGTAAAGTCTGATTCAGAATTTCCCCAACCCAGCACAACCGACGTCGCCCAAATCTCGCGATAGCTAGCTGGATTCACTCCAAACAACACAATACGACTTTGATTCTGTCGAAGGAGGCCGCCAAATCGTCAATCGAGGGAAGAACTCTTAATAAGAGGCTCTCAACCAGACCTAGCTGAAAGGGGAGAGGGAGACGACTCAGACGAGAGAAACGAGAGAGACGATCTCTTTCTGTATAGGAGAGAGAAATTGAATTTGAAAATAAGTTTACAAGAATTATTAACTGTATATATGTATATATATATATTTATATTATATACATAACTTATATTTTATAATTTATAAATTTCATCAATTATATTATATACATAGCTTATATTTTATAATTAATAAAAATTAAAACTACATAAACTTCAAAATCTTTGGGGGGGGGGGGGGGGCGGGCCCCCCTTGCCCCCCTCTGGATCCGCCACTGGTTTGAAGGGATCAAAGCTGTTTGAAATAATTTACACATTAAAGTTTAATGCAGCACATAATGAATATAAATATTCTCTTTACTATATATAAATAGGACCTCCAAAAATACTTTTTGAATCATGTTCACAAGTACTGCATGCGTGTTTTTATAGCAAGTCCAAAATAGTTTTTGAATAGTGCTGTTATCAAGAATTTTTTTATTATATTAATAAGTATTATAATTATCTTTACATTACATTTTATATATGTTTTTTAGTAATAGAAAATTTTCATTATGTAAGCAAGAATCAAAATAATCTTCTCATTTCTTCTCCAAGATTGATTCCCACTTTATTTAAATATGCACAAAATTTTAATGAAAGGAAAAAAATATGATTAGTGAAACCGTTGGATTAGTCATAAATAAAGACAATAACTATATGCAAGCCGCGCAATTTCATAACAATTATGTACAGGTTACACAATATCATAACGGTTATGTGCATGCCGTGCAATATCATAACAATTATGTGCAGGTCAAAGCCTATAAGGGCTCACAACTTTCTATGATTTTTTAAGTTTGACATGCATTTATTCTTGAACTGCATAAAGTCGAAAATGACATATAACATCACCCACAATAAATCTGGACAGTGAAATAATTACTATTTATTTGTATTCAAATAAAGAGTATCCTCATTCCCCAACTCTTCTTCTACCTTCAAATTTCTGTAGTTAGAGCAACAGAGAAATGCACCCCGTGCTGATAAGGATGCTTTAAAGAAGTATCTTGACGACTCCATAGACGTCGAATGTCTCATATTAACGACCATGAACTCTGAGCTCTAAAAGCAATATCAGAACATGGGTTGCAAGGAAATTGACGAGCATCTCAAGAAAATGTTTCAAGGGTAAGCTCGTCAAGAGAGATTTGACGTCACTAAGGCATTGTTTCAGTGTAAGATGAGAGCTCGGGATCTAGTAGGGACTCACGTACTCAAGATGATTGAGTATATAGAGAACCTTAATAGACTAGGTTTCCCTCTGGGTCAAGAGTTGGCCACAGACCTGATCCTGCAATCATTGTCGGACAGTTATGAACAGTTTGTCTTAAACTATAACATGAATAAAATAGACAAGACATTGCCCGAGCTCCTAGGTATGTTGTGAACTGCTGAGATCAATATGAAGAAGGCTAAACCTGCTAGCCCCATACTGATGGTGCATAAAGACAAGGGCAAGGCTAAGGGCTTCAAGAAGACGAAGGTAGGACCTATGTCTGCTTTGGAGCCCAAGTCTTCAACACTGAAGAAGGAAGGCTTGGTGAAAGAGGGAAAGTGCCACCACTGTGACAAGACTGGTCATTGGAGGAGGAATTATCCTTCGTACATTGAGGGTCTACAAAGGATGAAGGGAGGTATGACTTCTGCTTCAAGTATCTATGTTATAGAGATAAATCTTTATGCTCTTTCATCTTGGATATTAGATACTGGATGTGGTTCTCACATTTGTATAAATGTATAGGAACTGGGAAGGAGAAGATTGCAGAGTAAAGGGGAGGTGGACCTACGTGTTGGCAATGAAGCAAGAGTTGCTGCTGTCGCCGTAGGGATTTACTGTCTTTCTTTGCCTAGTGGGCTTGTAATAGAACTAGATAACTGTTATTTTTGTTTCTTATATAACTAGAAACATTATACCTATTTCGTGTTTCGACATGATTGAATATTCTTTTATTATTAAGAACAATTGTTGTTTTATATTTAAGAATGATATTTGTTATGGTGTAGCCCAAATATTTAATGGTTTATATGTTCTGAACTTAGACCATCAGATCTATAATATAGAAAATACTGAGAAACTAAGAACAAATAACTCAAACCCTACATATCTTTGACATTGTCATTTGAGCCATATAAATGAGAAACGTATATCCCAGCTCCATAGAGATGGACTATTGGACTCATTTGATTATGAATCATTTGAGAGATGCGAGTATTATTTGTTAGGCAAGTTGACTAAGGTCCCTTTCACTTGTTTCAATGAGAGTGCTGATGATCTCTTGGGTATAATACATAGTGATGTATGTGGACCCATGGGTTCTATGGCCAGAGGTGGGTATTTCTACATTGTTACATTTACTGATGATTTCAGTAGATACAAATACGTGTATCTTATGAAGTGCAAATCCGAAACTTTTGAAAAGTTCAAAGAGTTTAAGAACGAAGTAAAGAACCAGCTAGGTAAGAAGGTTAAAGCACTCTGATCTGATCGAGGTGGCGAATACCTGAGTCACGTGTTCCGTGATCATCTGAAAGAGTGTGGTATTATATCACAGCTCACTCCACCTAGAACACCGCAGCATAATAGTGTGTCTGAGCGGAGGAATCGTACTCTGTTAGACATGGTACGGTTGATGATGAGTTATGCAGATCTGCCTGTTTTATTTTGAGGTTTTGCTCTAGAAACTGCTGCTTTTACACTAAATCGTGCTCCAATGAAAGCGGTTCTTAAGACACCATATGAGATATGGACTGGGAAGCATCCTAGTATGTCGTTCATTAAGGTTTGGGGCTGTGAGGCATACATGCAACATCAAATGCCTGATAAGCTGGAACCTAAATCAAATAAGTGTTGTAGCTAGAGAACCTGCTCAGAAAACACAAATTCCACGTAGATCTGGTAGACCATGGTTTGAGCCTGAGATATATGGATTTCTCGTGTCTCAAATAGGTAATGTGTTGCTTATGAATCATAGTGATGAAACTGCAACCTACCAAGAGGCTATGAGTGGACTGGACTCCGAGAAGTGGCTTGAGGCCATGAAATCTGAAATGGACTCCATGTATGAAAATCAAGTTTGGAATTTGGTGGAACCCCTTGAAGGGGTACGACCCATAAGGAGTAAGTGGGTCTTCAAGAAGAAAATCGACATGGATGAGAATGTACAAACATTCAAAGGGAAACTAGTGGCTAGAGTTTCAAGCAAATTCATGGTATTGATTATGATGAGACCTTTTATTTTGTTGTCATGATTAAGTCCATTAGAATTCTACTTGTTATTGCTGCATATTATGACTACGAGATCTGACAGATGGATGTCAAAATAACTTTCCTAAATGAAAACCTCCTTGAGGAAGTGTATGAAAGTGCAACTAGATCTGATATACTCTAGAGGGGGGGGGGGGTGAATAGAGTATATGGTGCTTTAAAAACTTTTACAAACTTTTACAACAATTGTTGTAATATGTGTGAGCAGGGAAGCAGAAATAAATCTAATCACAGTACTAAGCTATGCAAAAACTAAGCACAGAAAAATCAAGGCCAGAAACAAAAAGAAAGCAAGCCAAAACCAGATGACACAAGGAAATATAGTGGTTCCCCAAACTTGGGTACATCCACTCTTCTACCACCCTAGGTAGGAATCCACTGCAGGATGAGTTGATCAGGTGTCCTGGGCACCAATGAGCTTTTGATAAGATGCTCAAAAACCAAAGCAGATTTTTTGATCAGGTGTCTTGCCACCAATGAGCTTTTGACAAGGTGCTCAAAAACCAGGCTCAAACTTTTGAAGGGAGTTTGAAAAACCCTTTACAGAGTGGGGGTGAGAGATTGATGGCAGTCTTCTCTTTCTCAAACAACTGAGAAGACTATGTGAATTGATGTCAAAGCTCCCCCTGAGTCCTTGAGATCTTCAGGAAGAAAAGCTTTGCTGAGGGTGATAGGCCTTCAAAGATAGAACTCCAGCAATAGATGGTTTCAGCAATGACTGAAATGTTGAGTGTCTGGAGTCTTGAAATGATGTTGACCTTGAACACTTTGAAAGCTGAAGAGATCTGAAGATTTGAAAACTAGATCTCCTTTGATGAGTGTTCTTCAGAATTCTTTTTGACAGAAGATTTTTGAGTATTTTTCTGTAATTTGTATTCTCTCTCTGTGTATGGTGTGTTCTATTCTTCTTGTTGTTTTAGATTCAAAAAAAATATTCTTTTATTCTCTGTTCCTGAATAGAATATTATTCTCTGTCAAGGATAGCCGTTAGCCTGCATTGAATGCATCCTTAATTGCATAATCTCTTTTTGGAGGAAAGCCCACAGAATTATTTCTTGAAAAATCCCTTGAAACTTGGTCCAGAATTAAATGAAAACGGCTAGCAAATCTCTGAATTAATTGCAGAATAACTCCTAACTGATTTGAATTTAAATTCTGGAAGTTATCTGAAATCGTCGAACTGAGCTCTGCTATCGTCGAGCTGAGCTCAGCGATCTGAAAACACACAGCAGCAAGATAATCGTCGATCTGAGCTCAAAGATCGTCGAACTGAGCTCAGAGATAAAGATCCAAGGCAGAGTCAAAATCGTCGAACTAAGCTCACCGATCGTCGAATGGAGTTCGACGATATTATGAAGTTGAGCTCAGCGATCGTCGAATGGAGCTCGACGATCTGTCGAAGTTGAGCTAGACGATCGTCGACCGGAGTTCGACGAATCGTCGTGCTGAGCTCGACGATCAGACTTAGTCTCCAGACAGAAAAACTTGGTCTTCAGGGCAGCTTCCAAACCTAGACTTCTAACCCTTAGACTCAATTCTAATTGACCTATTAAGCTATACAGAAGGTCAAGCAAAGGTTCCTAGAGACATAGTGATCCTGACCCAAATTAGTAATAGGGTGTTCCAACAATCTCCCCCTATTTGAGTTAGGATTACTATTTACAGATTTTGGAAAATTCAAATAATAACATACAATCAGTAAAACATGAAAACAACAGCTAGACATTGCAGAAACATCACAGATATATATATGTCATCCAGATAATCAGAAATTCCAGAAATTGTCACCTTACAATGTCATTTCTTCTCTTTGCCTTTGACAAGTTTAATTTCTCTGTTTGGATTTAGAGCTTCCTTGTTGGACCTGGTGTCATCTGCTGCACCCAAATAAGTTTGCTTTGTAGCCCTGGGAACCACAGCAGCATGATGCAATTCCATATATCTCTCAGCATCAAAGAATTTGCTGGAAGCATATTTCTCTAATTCCTTTTGTCTTTGCTCAGACATTGTAAAAATATTGGAAGTATCTAATCCTTGATCTCTGGCCTTCTTAATCTGATCTAGTGCAGCCAATTCCTTCATCCTGGCAGTCCAAGCAGATGGATTCTTTTCAGGGTCCTCAAATGGTACAGGTGGCTCATACCTGTTGGAAGAATTGTCTTGAGGAGGCCTGGCAGACACTGTCTCTTTTAGCTTGTAGGGGAAAGGACCAGAAGTAGTATCAGCAGGACTATGTCCTCCCCTAGAATATGGGTGCTGCCTGGAATACCCTTTGGAATAAACTTGAAAATCTCTTTGATTACCCCTGTATCCTCCTCTCCTAGAATATGAACCCCTAGATTGGCCTTCCCTTTGGTAGGATCTGGCATGGGGTTGATAGGGAGCCTGGCTTCTAGCTGGGGCTTGACTTGCAGAGCTTCCACCTGCACCTGCATCAGGAGGAGGTGGTGGAGGAGGATGAGGGTGCTGGAATTGGGAAGTGCCCTTCTCAAATTTTCTCTTTTTCTTCATGGCCTTCAGCTGGTTTTTAGAATACTGCATCTAGTGTTCAGTAATTTGGCAATTATGAAGGATATAATAAGGGATATCATTGTTATCTTTGACTTTTGCAGGAGGAACCCTTTTCATTGCCTTGCTCCTTGCCTTCCTTTTCCTGGCAATGGTAGCAGATGAGTCATCAGAGTCTGTTTTAAACTCTTCAGATTCAGAACTCTGATCATCATATAGAGCATCTATTCTCTTCATCAAGTCTTTCTTTAGTTGAACAGAGGCAAATGAGGCAGAAGCAACAACAGTAGCAGGGACAGCAGCAGATGGAGCAGCAGATGGAGCAGCAGATGGAGAGGGTGCAACAGAAGCAAACACAGCAGCAACAGCAGATACTGGACTGGTGACACCAGCAGTAACAGTCTCACTTACAGCAGAAACAACAGATTCACTCTCAACAGCAGATACACTCACAGCCACAGAAGCTGGAGAGGTGATAGCAGCAACAACTTCATTGATAACAGCAGTAACATCATCAAAATCTGCACCAGGCTCAATTTCAGTGGCCTCTGACATCAGAAAGTCCTTGGATATTGGCTCATCAGAATCAGTTGGAACTTCAGCAGCAATATTAACAATCTCAGCAGCAGTATCAACAATCCTTTCTTCAGCATCAGCAGCAGCAGCAACATCTTCAGTAGCAGCAATCACTGAATGTACAAAAGAAGAGATAATGCTGGGGTCATAGCAAGAGAAAGGCACCAGTGCCTTGGATAAGTCTTCTGTGGGCTGGACAACATTACTCTCTGGCAGACAGCTGAAGAAGGCAGTGTCAAAAGCAGATAGCAAAGACCTTAGGTCAATTGCAAGAACTGCAGTAGGAGTCTGACATTCTGGAGGCACAACAACAGGAGCAGAAGGAGCAGCAGACACAGAAACATCAGCAGCAGCAGCAGTATCATCAGCAGCAAGAGCAGAAACAGCAGCAGCAACAACATGAAAGCTTGCTTCATATGGCATCTCCCCCTGCCTAGATGCAGATACATCTGGATCAAGGCACACTGCTAGAGGTGCTGCCTGAGGAAGGAGGGAGGAAAGCCTGGCAGAGAGGGCTGCCACTGACAGGTGTAGAGGAGCCAAGGAGGTCTCCAAGAGTAGAGAGAGCCTGGGGGCAATTAGCTCATACAACCTGTCAGCTAGGGCTGAAAGGTCTACTTGCTCAACTGCTGGAGCAGAGGTAGATGGAGTAGGAGTAGCTGAAGATACTAGAAGTGGAGGGCTGGAGAAGTGTGGAATGGAGGGCTCAGGTGTGGGCAGGGTGGATATGAAGGACAGGGGAATGGATATGGATGGGGTGAAAGTAGGTTGATCTATGATATGGTGGAGGAGATCTTGGAATGAAGTGGAGGAGGAGGGTAACTCTGGAGGAGAGGATGGGGAATCATCCATATAGGAGTCATCCAGGAGGGTGAAGGATGGAATGGATGGAGAAGAGGTGACATCTGGTGGAGGGTATGAGAACAGTGAGTGGAATTGGTCTGCTGGTGGAGGCAGAATGAGTTCTGGAGATGGAGTGGATGTTGGAGATGGGCTGGATATGGTAATGGTGGATGGAGCTGGAATGGTGGATGGAAGATGTAGGGTTGGAATTGGAGGAGGAGAAGAGGCAGCAACAGCAGCAGCCAGGTCATCTGCAGGGGCAGAGACCTGTGGGAGAGTGACTCTTTGAGTCCTTGTGCCTGAAGGAGCACTTGAGGAGGGCCTGCTAGGCTTGCTTATTTGCCTGTCCCACTTGCCAAAGAGGGCACAGGTAAGTCTCTTGGAGGCATTTATGTGAACTCTAGAGGAGACCAGCAAGGCAGGGCACCTGGTCTGCAGAAAAATTCCAAGAATTCTTCCAAAATTAACAAAACCCTTGTTTATTTTCTTCTTGATGAGGTCAAAGAACACCTCTCCCCAGTTCAAACTTTTCTTATCTACCAGAGCTCCCATGAGGCAGAGCTGATGTCTGGATATAGTGTCATGAGCTGAGTGCTTTGCCAGCAGCACCTTCCCTACTACATCTGCCAGGAACCTGTATTCAACAGACAGATTCCTCTTGAATAGCTTGCTAGGGTTTCCCTCTGGATGACCCATCCTGGCAAGTAGTTCAGAATAATCCTCTCCAGATAACTCATCAATATCATCTCCATTTCTCAGGCCAAAAACTTCTGTTAAAACTGTGGGGGTCAGGGGTACCTGATTTCCAGCAATAGACCCAACTATTGTGTTGTTGTCTAGATTATGAGCAGTATAAACCCACTCCTTTATCTCATCTGAAGCCAACTTGATTCTAGTGGTCATGAGGGCAGACAGATTCTGGTCTTTGAACAAACCCAGTATGTCTTGGAAAATCTGATCAGTAGTGTTGAAGGATTCCAGATCAATGTCGAACCCAGCATCGAACTTCATTGCGGCAAGAACTGCAACTGACACAACCATTGTACCTGCAAAACTCAACAAACAAAACGACCAAGCGTAGAACTGTTTGGAGGGAAAGAAAATCCTGCAGAGAAATCGAAAGCGCAAGAGAGAACGACGGCGAAAAATGAGTTTTATATTAGGGTTCGACGCAGAATTGGAAAGATCGTTGAAATCAGTTCGACGATTGAGGCTTCTAAAGGAATCTGAAGAGACTTCAAAATCGTCGATCTCCGTTCGACGATCTTGAAGAGCGTCGAGCTCCGTTCGACGATCGTTCAGTGAACATAATCGTCGAGCGCCGTTCGACGATCGTTGACCGAAATGGATAGTTCATACTATCTGAGAGGCGCTGAACTCAGTTCGACGATTTTTGGAAATCGTCGAGCTCCGTTCGACGATCTTAGGGGAAATCGTCGAGCACAGTTCAGAGATCAGAAAAATTCTAGACACTAAGAAAAATCAGAATTTTTGCCTAGTCTTGGTCAATTTTGAGCTTTCAAAATCTTGGATATTATTTAAGACTTCCTCCATCTAACATTCCTAACTGATTTAGGAAGAAGGTGTGTTTCTTTTCATCCAAAGGCTTGGTGAAAATGTCTCCCCTTTGTAAATCAGTTGGGATATATTGTAATTCAATTTTATTCTTTTCAACATTATCCCTTAAGAAATGATGCATAATCTCTATGTGTTTTGTCCTACTATGGAGGACTGGATTTTGGGCTATGGAAATAGCACTTGTGTTATCACAAAAGATTTTAGACTTCTCTAAGTTGTAACCATAGTCTAGGAGTTGGTTTTGAATCCACAATATTTGTGAACAACAACTGCCTGCAGCCATATATTCAGCTTCAGCAGTTGAAGTTGACACAGATGTTTGTTTCTTACAAAACCAAGAGACAAGTCTGTCACCAAGGAACTGACAAGTTCCACTGGTGCTTTTTCTGTCAATTCTGCATCCAGCATAATCAGCATCAGAGAATCCACTTAAATCAAATGCTGAATCTTTTGGATACCAGAGACCTAGATTTGGACAACTCTTAACATACCTGAGAATCCTCTTTACTAAAGTGAGGTGTGACTCTCTAGGGCTTACTTGGAACCTAGCACATATACATGTAGCAAACATTATATCTGCTCTACTAGCTGTAAGATACAGTAAAGAGCCAATCATTGCTCTATATGTTGTCTGATCAACAGGTTTCCCATGTTCATCAACATCCAATACAACATTGGTAGGCATGGGTGTTTTCATACAAGATGCCTCAGACATACCAAATTTCTTAACCAGTTCATTAGCATATTTGGTTTGAGAAATAAAGATGCCTTCAGCATGTTGTTTGACTTGCAATCCTAGGAAGAAGGATAACTCACCCATGCTACTCATCTCAAATTTAGAATGCATTAGGTTAGAAAACCTTCTGCACAATTTTGAGTCAGTAGAACCAAAAATGATGTCGTCTACATAAATTTGTACTAGTAGGATATGAGACTTATGGGTTCTAATAAAAAGAGTTTGGTCTACTCTACCCCTTATAAAACCATTTTCCAAGAGAAAGCATGCTAAGGTCTCATACCATGCTCTAGGAGCTTGTTTGAGACCATATAATGCTTTATTCAGTCTAAAAACATAATCAGGATAAGTTGGAGAGATAAAACATGGAGGTTGTCTGACATAAACTTCCTCTTTGATGTCTCCATTTAAGAAAGCACTTTTGACATCCATCTGATAGACTTTGAAGCCTTTGTGAGCTGCATAAGCTAGAAAAATCCTGATGGCTTCTAATCTTGCAACAGGTGCAAAAGTCTGGTCGTAGTCGATTCCTTCTTCTTGAGAGTATCCCTGGGCAACTAGACTTGCCTTGTTCCTTATAATTACTCCTTGATCATCCAGTTTGTTTCTGAATACCCACTTTGTTCCAACAATGGAATGATCCTTAGGCTTTGGCACTAGTTCCCATACTTTGTTCCTCTCAAATTGATGCAACTCCTCTTGCATTGCAATGATCCAGTGTGGATCTTGCTCTGCATCTTGAATGGACTGAGGTTCAATTTGAGATAGGAAGCAGGTGTGCAACAGGTTTTGGTTGACCTGATTTCTGGTTTGCACACCAGCTGAGATTTCTCCAATTATTTGGGAAATTGGATGGTCTCTTGATGTTACTAAATCAACAGGGGGTGTTGATTGTTCACCAACCTGTGTTGTTGTTTCCTCTTGTGGTACAACAACTGGCTCTTCAGGTTGTGCTTCAATGTGTTGAGCATTCCCTTCATCTTCACTGCTTTCTTCTTCTTGAGCAACCTGTAACTTGTTCATATCTTCAACTAGAGAGTGTTCCTGCAAAGGTTCTATGGTAGAAGAATTCTTCTCCTTGAAAGACATGTTAGATTCATCAAAAGAAACATGAACAGATTCCTCAATTTTCAAAGATGATTTATTATAGACCCTATAGGCCTTGCTGATCATGGAGTATCCCAGAAACACTCCTTCATCAACTTTGGCTTGAAATTTTGCTAGATATTTCTTGTTATTATTATGAATGTAGCAAATACAACCAAATACTCTAAAATAGTCAACTTTAGGTTTCTTCCCTTTGAGTAATTCATAAGGAGTCTTTCCCTTTAGTTTATGTATCAGACTTCTGTTCAGCACATAGTTGGAGGTGTTCACTGCCTCTGCCCAAAAGGTTAGAGGTAGATGAGCATTTGACAATAATGTAGTGACAGATTCAATAAGGGTTCTATTTTTCCTTTCAGCTACCCCATTTTGTTGAGGAGTTCTAGGAGCTGAGAAAGTATGCCTGATCCCTTCACTCTGACAGAACTCTTGCATAAGAAGAGAATCAAACTCTGTCCCATGATCACTTCTGATCAGGGCAATGTGAGTATTGAACTCAATCTGTATACATTTGAGAAACTCTGTCAGACACTTAAAGTTATCAGACTTCTTCCTTAGAAAGAACACCCAAGTGAATCTAGAGAAGTCATCTACAACTACTAAAGTGTAGGATTTCCCTCCTAGGCTTTGTACTGTGATGGGTCCAAATAGATCCATGTGTAACAGATACAATATCCTAGGTGAATCACTCTTATTAAGTGACTTAAAGCTGTTTTTAGTTTGCTTGCCTAATTGACAAGCCCTGCAGAGTCCTTCCTTCTTGTAGGGGCCAGAAGGTAGTCCTCTAACAAGGTTGTCCTTGGATAGCCTAGCAATAGTTCTAAGGTTTAGGTGTCCTAATCTCTTATGCCATAAAACATTTGGTCTACAGACTGAATTAAACAAGCAGATATCTACATCAGTTGAAAGAAAGTCTACTAAGTAGATGTTACCTTTCCTTTTACCTGTCAACACTGTTGTGTTGTCCTCTGACTTGATTTTGCATAAGGTTTTGCTGAAGGTCACCTGGTAGCCTTCATCACACAGCTGACTGATGCTAATTAGGTTGTGCTTCAGTCCTTCCACATAAGCTACCTTCTTGAAGGTTACTGAACCAATCTGGACTGCACCATATCCTTTAGTTTGTCCAAAGTTGGAGTCACCAAAGATAACTTTGGGTCCAAGCTTTGCTCTGAAGGATGTGAGGTTGTCCTTATTCCCTGTCATGTGCTTAGAGCACCCACTATCCAAATACCATTGCTGGTTAGATGTTGGATAGGTCTTCACCTGCACATAAAATAATTTACTTGTTTTTGACCCAGTTTACCTTGGGCCTAGGTTGATAGCCTTTAAATTCAGAAATGAAAGACATCCCAGGTTGACTCTTATATCCTTCAGGATGATATCTCCTTGGAGGTAAAATTCATTCAGTATAAGGGTTAAAGGTTTGGGATGAAGAACCCTTAGGATTCAATTTTGATTTGCCTTTAAACAAGTTTCCAGAGCTCTGACCTCTGTTCGACGATCTTGGAGCTGCGTTCGACGATCTTGGGTCAGATCGTCGAGCTTCGTTCGACGGTCGACTATGGCTGAGGTCAGGTGTATGAGATCGTCGACCTGCGTTCGACGACTTTGGCTGAGATCGTCGATCAGCGTTCGACGATTTTGCCTGAGATCGTCGAGCTGCGTTCGGCGATCGTCGATCTACGTTCGACGATCATCGATCTACGTTCGACGATTTCTGCTGGGACTTAGTTTTCTGAGGCAGATCAGAATTTTTCCTAGCAACCTCTACAACTCCCTTTCCCTTGTCAAAAATAAACTTGATGGGAGTTGTTAGAACAATAGGTTGGCTGGATGAGGCACCCAAGCCCAGTGTACTGTTAAATCTAGAGTTCACTGTGCTTGTGATGTCCATCAGCTTGATGCTTCTCCCATTAAGGGATTCTTCAAGCTTCTTGGCCTCAGAGAGCTCACTTTTCAGTGTAGCTATCTGTTCCCTATAGTTCTCCAACTCCTGAGAGAGTTTGAGGTTTTCTGACTTTAAAACATTGTGTTCAGATAATTGATTTTTGAGAGAGATAATCTCTTTCTCAGACTTTAACAGGTCTAAACACAGTGCTTTAAATTCAGATTTAAAATCTTCTAAACTAAAATCAAAAGAACTAATTACCTGATCTTCTTCAGGTTGAGTCTCTGAGTCTGACTCTGACTCTTCTTCCTCTGAATTGTGCTGTGAGGCATTGATTGCCATCATGCAGAACTCCTTTTCTTCTGCATCATCCTCATCATCACTAAAGCTGGAAGAGACTTCTGACTCCTCTTCTGTCTCACTCCAGGATTCAACAACAAACCCTTTCCTTGTATGCTTATTTTTTCTTGAAGAAGGTTTGCCATTTCCATTCCTTTTGGAGTCTTTCTCCTTTCTTCTTTCTTTTCTTTCCCTTCTGTCCTTGTTCTTGTTCTCTGGACAGTCAGGAACTATGTGCCCTGGTTTCCTACAACCAAAGCAGATAATGTCTTTATTGTTGCTAATGGACTTGTCATACCTTGGCTTGTCCTGCTCCTTGTATGATCTTCTTCTGAAGTCCTTTCTGGCCATCTTGTAGAATCTTTTGGCCAACAAGCTGAGTAGTTCATCATTGCCTGTAGCTTTATCTTCAGGCAGATCCTCAGTTGCCTTAAAGGCTATGGTCTTCTCTTTCCTTGTGGCTGGTGAAGCAGCCTTCTATTCTTCCTCTCTATTCTTGATAAGTAGCTCATAAGATTTGAGCTTACCCAGCAAAGCTTCAGTGGTGATCTCATTTAGACTTCTGGCATCCTTAATTGGCCAGATTCTTGAATCCCAAGTGCTGGGGAAGCACATTAGGATCTTGTCATTGAGTTCTGTCAGAGAAATCTCTTTGTCCAATGTCCTTAGTTCACTGACAATTAGACTCAGTCTGTTGTATATGTCTCCCACTGACTCAGTCTCTCCCTTCTTGAAGTTCTCATATTGGGAGATGAGATGAGATCTTCTGTCCTTTCTCTCATCAGCTGAGCCTGATACTATTTCTGAGAGCTTGTCCCAAATCTCCTTGGCTGAATTACATTCAGCTACCTTTTGAAATATGCCATCTGACATTGTCTGGGCTAGTATGTTCATAGCCTTGGCATCAGCTACTTTCCATTTTTTGATGTCAGCATCTGTTCCTGATGGAGGTGGAACAGCATTTGTACTTGTATTCTCTGGGGGTCTTGGACACACTGTTAAAACAGAATTAAATATATCTTCGTCAATAGAATTCATGTAAAGTCTAATCCTTGCCTTCCAAAGTGCAAACTTTGACAGATTGCACACTGGAGGTCTGGTGCTAGCATAATCCTTGTTTTGGGCCATGATTTGTGCAAACAAAATCTAATAATAAAATACAAAAGATAAACAGATCTAGTTTGGGATCTTTGGGTTCAGGTGTTAGCCTGTACAACCAATCAGGTATGATATGTTTAACCAACCTCGCTCTGATACCAATTGAAAGTGCAACTAGATCTGATATACTCTAGAGGGGGGGGGGGGTGAATAGAGTATATGGTGCTTTAAAAACTTTTACAAACTTTTACAACAATTGTTGTAATATGTGTGAGCAGGGAAGCAGAAATAAATCTAATCACAGTACTAAGCTATGCAAAAACTAAGCACAAAAAAATCAAGGCTAGAAACAAAAAGAAAGTAAGCCAAAATCAGATGACACAAGAAAATATAGTGGTTCCCCAAACTTGGGTACATCCACTCTTCTACCACCCTAGGTAGGAATCCACTGCAGGATGAGTTGATCAGGTGTCCTGGGCACCAATGAGCTTTTGATAAGGTGCTCAAAAACCAAAGCAGATTTTTTGATCAGGTGTCTTGCCATCAATGAGCTTTTGACAAGGTGCTCAAAAACCAGGCTCAAACTTTTGAAGGGAGTTTGAAAAACCCTTTACAGAGTGGGGGTGAGAGATTGATGGCAGTCTTCTCTTTCTCAAACAACTGAGAAGACTATGTGGATTGATGTCAAAGCTCCCCCTGAGTCCTTGAGATCTTCAGGAAGAAAAGCTTTGCTGAGGGTGATAGGCCTTCAAAGATAGAACTCCAGCAATAGATGGTTTCAGCAATGACTGAAATGTTGAGTGTCTGGAGTCTTGAAATAATGTTGGCCTTGAACACTTTGAAAGCTGAAGAGATCTGAAGATTTGAAAACTAGATCTCCTTGGATGAGTGTTCTTCAGAATTCTTTTTGACAGAAGATTTTTGAGTATTTTTCTGTAATCTGTATTCTCTCTCTGTGTATGGTGTGTTCTATTCTTGTTGTTGTTTTAGATTAAAAAAAAAAACATTCTTTTATTCTCTGTTCCTGAATAAAATATTATTCTCTGTCAAGGATAGCCGTTAGCCTGCATTGAATGCATCCTTAATTGCATAATCTCTTTTTGGAGGAAAGTCCACAGAATTATTTCTTGAAAAATCCCTTGAAACTTGGTCCAGAATTAAATGAAAACGGCTAGCAAATCTCTGAATTAATTGCAGAATAACTCCTAACTGATTTGAATTTGAATTCTGGAAGTTATCTGAAATCGTCGAACTGAGCTCTGCTATCGTCGAGCTGAGCTCAGCGATCTGAAAACACACAGCAGCAAGATAATCGTCGATCTGAGCTCAAAGATCGTCGAACTGAGCTCAGAGATAAAGATCCAAGGCAGAGTCAAAATCGTCGAACTGAGCTCGCCGATCGTCGAATGGAGTTCGACGATATTATGAAGTTGAGCTTAGTGATTGTCGAATGGAGCTCGACGATCTGTCGAAGTTGAGCTAGACGATCGTCGACCGGAGTTCGACGAATCGTCGTGCTGAGCTCGACGATCAGACTTAGTCTCCAAACAGAAAAACTTGGTCTTCAGGGCAGCTTCCAAACCTAGACTTCTAACCCTTAGACTCAATTCTAATTGACCTATTAAGCTATACAGAAGGTCAAGCAAAGGTTCCTAGAGACATAGTGATCCTGACCCAAATTAGTAATAGGGTGTTCCAACAGTGTATATGACACAACCTGAGGGTTTTGTATCTCTAGGTGAAGCCACTAAAATATGCAAGCTGCAGAGATCCATTTATGGATTAAAATAGGCTTCTCGAAATTGGAATCATCATTTCGATGAAAAGATCAAAGAGTTTGGTTTTATCAAAAATGAGGATGAACCATGTGTTTACAAGGGGATTAGTGGGAGCATCATTATCTTTCTGATATTATATATAGATGACATACTGCTGATCGGGAATGACAAGCCGACTCTGCAAGTTGTTAAGAACTACCTAGGAGACTGCTTTTCTATGAAGGACTTGGGTGAAGTGACTTACATACTTGATATTAAGATCTATAGAGATAGATCGAAGAAGTTGCTGGGTTTGACCCAAAGTACATACATTGACAAGGTGTTGAAACGGTTCAGCATGCTTGAGTCCAAGAAAAGATTCTTACCCATATCTCATGGTGTGAGTCTCTCTAAGGACTAGGGTCCTAAGTCTTGTGAAGATAAGGACCACATGAAGTTGATTCCATATGCTTCAGCAATTGAGTCAATCATGTATGCAATGATATGTACTCAACCCGATGTCTCTTATGACTTGAGCATGACTAATAGGTATCAGTCTGATCCTGCTGAAAGTCACTGGATTGCCGTTAAGAATATCCTGAAGTACTTGCGAAGGACTAAGGATACGTTCTTGGTATTTGGTGGAGAGGAAGAGCTCGTTGTAAGAGGTTACACGGATGCTAGCTTCCAAATTGATAGGGATGACTCAAAGTCTCAGTCAGTGTTCATATTTTGCCTTAATGGAGGTGTTGTTAGCTGGAAGAATTCCAAGCAGGAGACAGTTGCCGATTCTGCAACTGAGGCCGAGTATATCGCCGCTGAAAATGCAACAAAGGAGGCTGTATGGATTAGGAAATTCATCAGTGAGTTAGATGTAGTTCCTATCATTGTTCGTCTCGTAGATCTCTACTGTGACAACAACGGTGCAATTGCGCTTTCTTCAGAACCTAGATCTCATCGTGCTCCAAGCACATATTTCGGCGGTTCCATCTAATTCGAGAGATTGTCGATCGAGGAGATGTGAGCATTAGCAGAGTGCCGACTAATGAGAACATTATGGATCCACTGACAAAGCCACTTGCACAGAGAAAGCATGATGGTCATGTTAGATCTATGAGTATAAGATACCTGAATGATCAACTCTAGTAGGAGTCTTGTGGATTGTATGTATGTTAGATGTAATATTTCATTTGATGAATAAGAGTACTGTATACATTTCATTTATAAATTTTGGCAAGTTCTTTTATTGTGTCATTATTTCTATTATGATAGAATAGTTAACTGTAATAAATGCTCTTAGAATGTTTGCTTCCAGAGGTCAAGTAGTGACTTGAATATGAGAACCTATGATCCCAGAAGCTTCATTCTTAAGGGTCCCTGGTCGTTGTATTATCTTAGAAGCTAGGGGCAATGATGATACCTTTAAGACTAGCATGTGCGTTGACTGATGACCCATCCTCACAAGTCATGATATTGTGATATCAAGTCATCACATGGGTACTTGTTATGAACAAGTTGTACTGGACAGATCCACCATGAGAATACTTTGTGGATTGTTATATAAAAATGTCACAAGTATGACTAAAGTGACAATGATGTTTATGGTCCTTTGACCAAAAGTCACAACATTCATCGAGTGAGGAAGAGCGTGCTTTGACGCCATCAAAAGTCAAGTCTTGAGAAAGTTGGATGATAAAGGTGGTTATTGGGTACGTTACGAATCATTTGGGTGTTTGTGTGTGAGTAGAGATGTGATTTGTCCTCCTTTATGACAGGAGTTGCATCCATGGGTCCCTTGATGGAATGAGATTGAGAAATGCATGACCATGTTTGGTTGAGTCAATATATGATATTGGGCTCACCAATTTTTGGAAGTCCATTCTAGATCAGGAAACTAGGATTGAACGATTATGAGGGTGACACAGTCTGTACCTCTAGTTCTATCCGGATGTAAGGGACGAAGGGACATGACAACACTGTTACATTGGTTATAATGGCTTTTGAGTTTATAAACTTTTACTATTTGGGGAGCAATAATGTATTGCTAGATGTTGCTCATTATTTGTGAAGCTTTTGTTTGATACTTTCAAGATCAAGTGAGAGACTGTTGGTGTTATCATTGTGATCTAAAAGTGATCAAACATATGACCTCACTGCCAACTCAGTATGAGCCTATCAGGGTCGCATATAAGATTGTGGAGAAATTGAGAGATTGGATTTGTATAATATAGCTCATATGATGAGTTGAAAAGACTTAGTTCAACTTAGCTTAATGGTGTCGAGTGCGTTGAGACCAGTCAACGCTTTTGTCGAGTTAAGCGTTGACTCGTCGAATGACGGCGTTGAGTGTGCTCAGTATATTCAACGATTCGTCGAGTCAAACTGTTGCTTCAATGAGTATGACACTTAAACGTTGAGTGTATTGACTATATTCAGCGATTCATTGAGTCAAGGTGTTGATTCGACGAGTCTGAGTCTCAGGCGTTGAGTGCGTTGAGCTCACTCAACACCTTCGTCGAGTAAAGGGTTACTTGATGAATCTGGCACTTAGGCATTGAGTGTGTTGAGTGCACTCAGTGCCATTCGACGATTCGTCGAGTATAATGCAGGAAGCGTTGACAGCGTTGAGTCCATTCAATGCCTTCATAGGGTCAAGTGTTGATTCAGCTGAGGATGACGTTGAGTTCGTCGTGCATCTTATGGATACTCGACAATTCGTCGAGTATAAGATGATACTCCACGATTCGTCATATATGCCATGGATATTCGACCATTCGTCGAGACAAGGGTTGTCTGGCCGAAGTTCTGTAATCTAAGTCCTGGGTCTGTGGATTGCGGCAGAAACTGTTCTGTTTATTCTTTGTGTATAAATAAGAAGTTTTAGTGTTTCTACAATGTGAGATAATTCTGTCTAAGCACATGAGCCGCACTGTGCAAAAATACTGAAGCCCTAGAAGACCGACGGAAGAGTTCCGTCGATCCCGCCGCCGTCGCCGATCCCGCCGCCGTCGCCGATCCCGCCACCGTCGCCGATCCCGATCCCGGCTAGTGTTGTCGCCGCCTCTCCTTCAACAGATCTAGCCGTCTGTGGAGGCGCCGAGTGTCCTCTCCCGACCTAGTGCTTATTTGACAAGTGGTTGCACGTTCTCCCGATCGTGTGGATTTCCTGTAGAGGCGCGAATATATTTTCTGCACTCAGGACTCGAGTCGCTTAGTGGCCAGATGATTTTTTTGGAGCATCTTGGTTGAGTATAGACTCAATCCCTCAAAGATAATTTTATTTACAATAAGATTTACTTCTTGATTCATGAATATTATGAGATCCGAATTCTTTGGGCTTTTCTTGTTCTTTATTTCCGATGTGCACAAGGGTTGTGTCGGATCGAAAAACCCAACATGCCAGCCCAGCTCGCGGTTCCTGACTTGCCAGACCCCTACGACCTGCTCTACCCTAATGTGAGCCGAGTCTGAATCATAATGTTATTCACGAGTAACAAATATTGGATATCAGATTAAAAAAAGAATAGTTAAAATTATTAAATAAGTCAAATGTTCAACAAATACAACAGCAGAGAAATTAGTCATAACATGCTGGAACTAGGGGTCTGGGGGGCGAGTGCTAGTAGGCT
Organism: Platanthera guangdongensis; assembly: GCA_039583875.1. Classification (NCBI taxonomy): domain Eukaryota; kingdom Viridiplantae; phylum Streptophyta; class Magnoliopsida; order Asparagales; family Orchidaceae; genus Platanthera; species Platanthera guangdongensis. The sequence continues at coordinate 142,783,262 of CM077155.1, forward strand.
CAGCTAGGGAGCCATTTCCATCTACCCCGACCTCGCGTCCCTATCCCTGGTGGCCGGCGAAGGTTATTAAACTCGCGGACTAGCTCCAGGTCTTGATGAATGAAACACATACCTTCCTGAGTTCGATCCGTGAGGGGTCCTGAGGATGTCATCCTGCTTGCCGAGTCGTGCCTCACCTCATCCACCAGCAACACGTAGCCCCTTTTCAGCATGCGCAGCCGCTCGCTGTGAACAACTCGCTCTTCTTGGATCTCGCGCAGCACGAGCCCATACTTCCTGAGAATCCCAATGGTTTGCCTCCTTATCTCAGAAGGCTCTAGGGAGGCATCCAGAAAGCCTTCCAGCGCGTTGGGAGAAGTAGGTGGCGAGTAACCCCCTGGATCAGAGGATTCCTCAGCTTTAGATTGTCCAGGAAGGCCTGCGATGATAAATCAATTCAGGTAAGGAACCTGGTGTCACAACCCGTATTTTCTCCGCATTTAAATAATATATCAGAGTAAAAGAAAGCACGCGTCATGATGTCACGCCGTGCAGGGGATAACTACATACGCTCAGGCAAAAACTCAAACCTAACACCTTATAAGAAATCCTCAAGTTTATTATGAGGAAAACTGTAATTTAAGTTAAGTTTTGATAGCTGTATCCCTCGGCTCAGTGAATCAACTAGTCCACAAGTGAAAATATAAATATATGCTGCGGAAAATACTTTGTTTATATGGTTTAACATCCTACATGAGCATAAACATCCAAACAGGATAATTCATGATATACATACCTTTAGGTTTAGTATAAGTATAGAAATAGCTTTTACGTTCGATAAAATATAGTGAGTTTGGTTTAAAGCAATGCTATGCATGAGATAGTCAAATGATACCTGTATACTTTTAAAATAACTGACATGCAAACTTATTATAAAACTTTTCCAGAGAGCAAGTAAAATTAACCATTCACCAAGAAAAGACTAAGCAGCAACATGTATCTTAACAATATAAAAAAAAACTCTGGTGGGAGTCAACAACCTGACACGAACCCATCAAAAGGAAAAGACAAGTATGTCAGAACTAAAAACAGAACTACAACACTATCTCACATTGGTGAGGAGAAGACAAATGTAATAACAACAAAAAACCAGCAACCACCCAACCCAGTCATTCAATCGGCAACTGCTCCAAACATGAGGTATTCCAAAGAAAAGAATACATCAGCACGAATATACAAATGATAAATAAAATCATCAGTAGATAATAATCAAAAGAAAGCAAAAGTGATTACCAACCCCAACCACAGGAATGGCTGACAAACCTTAGCTAATAAGCCATAAGACAGAGATAAAAGGTTTACTTACAAAGTTCAAGGGTAAGAAATTTGCACCAAGTACGATGAAGATCCATGCTTTACATAAAAAGAAACACATATAAGTAAGTATATATATAAGAGATTAGCCTGCTCATTATTTAGCGGACAAAAAAAACCGGCAACACATCCGACACATGCGGTGGTCTCCTACTCCACACACTGACATCAAAAGTTTCACAAGGGCCCAGGGGTGGTGGTCTCCTTATCCACTCACCCGCAACACATCACCGGGGCAAAGCTGGCACTTGCAGTGGTGGTCTCCTCCTCCACACACCAGCAGTCAAAAACTGACTCCCGGAAATCCACCAGGAGAAAAGATGCACAGAATGGAAAATAAGGAAAATAACCAGAAAATCTACAGGGGTATACTCGACAGATAAGAGAGTCATTCGAAGAACAACTTCTAAGTATACACAAATTCGTCGAGAATACTCGACGAATTACCTCAACAAGCTAGGTCAAACTCGACGAATTGGACTGAATTCAGCGAGGGAAGAAAAATCTAAGTCCACAATAATTCGTTGAGAAATCTAGACGAATACAATTGACACTCGACGAATTAGCTTAGTAAAACAAGAAAAATAGGCTGACTTAACGATATACGACGAATTAGTGAAAATACCCAAGTCCATCGGAAATTCGTCGAGTATACTCGACGAATTTGGGGTTCACTCAACGCTCTCAATGCCAAAGCAGTCTCACTCGATGCCTGGACTTTAACTCAACGAAGTTTACTTCACTCAACGCCTTTACTCGACGCTCTCGACGCCAAACTAACTATACTCGATGAATTCGTCAAGTTAACATGACGGTTTTGACTTGGACTCAAAGACCACTCGACGCTCTCAAGGCCAAGTCTAGTTCACTCAACGCCAAGACTGATACTCGACGAATTCGACGCCTAATACTCAACGAATGCAGAATCACTCAACGCCTAGTCTGATACTCGACGAATTTGTCGAGAATGCTCGACAAATTGGACTTAACTCAATGCCAAAGCATTACCCAATGAATTTCAACGGATACTCGAAGAATAGGACTCGATGAATCTAATTACTCGCAGCACCTAGACTATTCAACGAATTGGCTTAGACCAAAACCCATACTTGACAAATTTTACTCAGGCTGACCCCACCCTATTTGATGAATTTAAACTAAATTGACTATCATATTCGACGAACTCCAACTTAGACTATCAGTCATATACTCGACGTATTAACCTAACCAAATTAAATCCTTATTTGACGGATTATACTCAGGCTATCTCCTACATAAAAAACGAAGTTAAAATTGGTCGGAAAACCTACACTACCCAGCAGATCGGTCGAACCCTACACTGCTCTTATTTTTCCAAGGAGAAAAGGGAAGAAAAAGAAACAAGGAACACAAAGCGAACTTGGCAAGCGGAAGAAATCACCACTTGCCTTGAATCGCCCGAAAACCGTCCACGCAAGCGCTCCTCCTCAAGGATGTGGCCGCAAACACACCTAGACAACGATTCCTGAAACTTTTCGGTATAAAGAAGGTCAAAATGAATTCCCTAACGCTCAAAAATTCAAGAAACGGGAAAAACTCACCGCACATACATAGATCTCGGTGAGAGAAGTCCGAATCTACTCTCCGACGACGATTTCGAACACCAGAGCTCATACAATCGACAACCGAAAGCTTTGCGAGGTCCGCCGCTTTCTCCCTTCGCGAAACAGTTCGTCGGCTCGGGAAGAAGATGAATAGGGTTTCCATCACATCATTAACTATTTATATTTATATAAATAATATAATATTGTTTTATAATTAATTACTAAATAAACGTCCAAACGACCCGAAACTCAAACCAACTCGGAATTCTACAAAAATCGTACCGAAACAAAATATCGATGCTATGAATCCAATGACGAAGTCGAAATCAAAATCCTTCAAATCGAACTTGGGTAAAAACTCTATGATGCCCAAAACTCCAAAACATCTCAAAAGGCTCTACCAAGTTCCCAAACAAACCCGGCTCGCAAGGGAAAACTCCAAAAACACACTAGAAATTAGCCAAGCTAATATTCTAAGTTAAAACCTTATATACCAAATAAGCAAAAGCCACGCTCTAGCAACGGTACCTATCAACTACGCGTCAACGTAATGCCCTGATGTCAAAAATACGCCACTAAAGGAATTAAAATAAACATCGAAAAATCCGGGGCGTTATAGTCACTCCTCCTAAAAGGAAGTTTCATCCCGAAACTTGATACACGATATAATCCTTTAAAGAAGGAAAATAACCAAGGGTTATTGAATAGAACACTTACCTAAGAAACTAAGAGAACAGATAAGGATGAGCCTCCCTCATGGCTGACTCCAACTGAAAGAAATTGTACCTAATCACCTAGAGGGGGGGGGGGTGAATAGGTGACTAAATCTTTTTTAAACTTTTAGGCAGATTGCAGATAATATCACAGATTTATAATTACTTCTTCACAGCGAACAATCAGCAATCACAGAATAAACATGCACACAGTGAACACACAGATTTATAGTGGTTCCCCAAGGTTTGAGTACATCCACTTTCCCCCTTCGCCTATCTAGTAGTGTACTAGATTCGGCCAAACTCCTCCACTATACCTCAGATCCTCAGATCTTACACTCAGAACCCCAAATGGTTCCTACAGCTCAGGCCCAAGGCCCTACAACTCAGTCTTCTCCAAAGAACTACACTCAGCCTACAACAAGGCCTACACTCAGCCACAACAGGCCTACACTCAGAGAAATAGATCTCCTACACTCAGGCACACAGGCCCTACCACTCAGCCTTTATAATTGCAGGCTTACAACTCAGATCCCTAAGGATCCTACAAGAAATATAGAATACAAAGTATATACCTACAACTCAGGAAAAGAGAGATGAGTTGACAGGTTCTTGATGAGTTCTTGAATGAACTCTGCTGAGATCAACCTCACTTGGCTTTCTTCAAAGCTTCTTGAATGTAGAACACAATAGGATTGATTCTCTGTAGCTGATCTTCAATCACTGCTAACTTAAGATTCAGAACTAGGTCTGAACCCTTCTTCACAGTCTGGTTCCAACGGCTGTCTTCTTGGAAGGAGCTCTCTCTCTCCAACTACTTAGATCTTCACTTGAAATGATTCTTCAATGAATAGCTAGATCTTCTTCTCTTTCTCTTGTTGTTGTTCTTCTTATCTTTTATTGACAGAATAAGCCTATATATAGGCTTCCTTCATGGTGACTGGCTGATCCGGTTTCTAACAGCTTTCTGACATCTTTGACAGTTGTAGTAGACCAGCTGGAATGTCAGCTGTCATGTCATCCAGTCACTTCTTGAAATATATGTAACCGTCTGAAAGTGTCGAGACTGTCTGTCTTTAAGTGTCGACACTTATAGACCAAGTGTCGACACAAGTAGACTAAGTGTCGACACTTGCCTTCAAGGTGTCGACACAACTCCTTGTGTTGTAGAATTTATATCTCGACACTGCTTCTTCAATATGTGTCGACACTGATATTGAGTGTCGACACAACTCCTTGTTCTTCAGTACTTAGTTAAATTCTTGTAAGTGTCGACACAACTCCTTTGTGTCGACACATCTTCTTGTGTTGAGCTTGTTCAGTGTCGACACATCTTCTTGTTGTCGACACTTGTCTTCTGTGTTGATACTTGCTGAGTGTCGACACAGCTCCTTGTGTCGACATATTCTTCTTTTGTTGAGACTTTGGCTGAGTGTCGACACATCTCCTTTGTGTCTACACTTGTACTTAGAATTTTTGTTGAAATTTGCTGAGTGTCGACACAGCCTCCTAGTGTCGACACTTTCTTCATGTGTTGAGTCTTCTACTATGTGTCGACACATTCTTCATTATGTCGACACTTATACTTAGACTCTGTTGAAATTTGCTGAGTGTCGACACAACCTCCAAGTGTCGACACTTTCTGATGTAGACACAGTTCCTCTGGGTGTCGACACTACTGCTAAGTGTCGACACTGCTTCTTTGGACTTTTCTTCATTGAGTGTCGACACAGCCTTCATGTGTCGACACTTTCTGTCTGGTGTCGACTCTGCATCCCTGGTGTCGACACAATTACTCCAAGTGTCGACACTGCTTCTCTGGGTGTCGACACAAGTCTTCTTAAGTGTCGACACTTTCCTTCTGGGTGTCGACACATGGACTTAGAAACTTTTCAGCTTTTTCCTGCAAATACTTAACCTGCACAACTAAACTCAAAATACATCAAATACATTTTGATGCATATCATTGAGTTGGGTGAGGCTTCTTCAAATCAGGTACATTTAAACCAATGTACCCAACAATCTCCCCCTATTTGGAGAAGTCATAACCCTTAGTCAATGATATACACCATACATAATAAAATCATAGCATGATGTAAAGCAGGATTACATAACAGGGCAAATTCATAAACATGTAATAAACAAAACATGTATACAGAAATATCTCAGAACAATAATGTAATAGATTTATCACACATCATATTGTTCTAACAACCTTGTCATATTCCTTATACAAAAGTTTATAGAGTGTTTTAATATAAATGATTACATAATAAACTTAAGATAATGCTATTCTATTTCTGCTCAGTCTCCTTGATAACTATGCCCTTGCCAGAATGTATCTTTGCTTGAACAGGGGCTTTAGCATCTTCAGTAGCAGCAGGCTTCTTGCCTTTAAGATCCTTTTTCTTTAGCTCTTCAGCTTTGATCTTTTGCCTTTCAAAGTAATGATAAGGCTTAGGAAAGTACTTGCTAGGCTCCTGGGTAGTAGGAGGTAGCTTTTCCATCTTAGCCTTTCTTCTATACTTCACAATGGCTTCTTGTCTGGTCTCATGCTTCCTCCACTCCAGTTCAGAAAACCACTTGTTTCTATCTTGAATATTGTCTTTGGCAGCCTTCCATGCAGTTAAGATAATATTCCTTGAAGTGGGGCTCTACTGTTCAAAATCAGGCCTTTGTTCAGCTTGCTCTCTGAACCTTTTCTTAGACAATAGAGTCTCTTGTTCTTTGAGCAGCAAAGCTTCTTGTTCTTTCAATAAAGCCTCTGGCACTAGCTGAACCACTTTTTTTTATGATGACATTTTGCTTTCCATCAGGTGGGCTATACATTGATTGTATATCTGCATGTATCATATCAAAGTCTGGTGGAAGGTAAATAACTTGAGCCACTTCAGCTTGCTCCCCTCCAAGATAAGTAGGATTAATCCCAGACTCTGATACATTGTCATCATCACACAATGGAGGATATCCAAGGGTGGCTCTGATGGAATTGGAAATCCATTTTGCATGATCAGAGCTGGCTTGACTAACACCCTCTCCCCCTTATGA